>LNAC01000018.1:6190175-6250365 GCA_002007465.1 Ailurus styani | reverse complement strand
GGGGGGGGGGGGGGGGGTAGATACACTGGGATCGCGGCTCTCCCGCAAGAGAGTCGGGCCGCGGCCCCCTGACCCTAGTCCCGGCCGGGGAGGGACCCTCGCTGAGGATAAAGGGATGGGGAGAAGGTCAGAGACCCGACCCCCGAGGGGCAAGCACAGCAAGCCGCCGGAGGGGCGGGTCCCTCTACCCCTTCGGGCGAGCGGCTCGGCTTCTAAGGCGGCTCTGTAAGCGCTCGGGCTGCGGGAGGCCTCTGAGGCCCGGGGCCCCGCATCGCGCCAGGAGAGTTCCCTCAGGCCTCTGCCTGCCGCCCACCCAGGACCCCGGCGGCCCCCAGCTCGGCCGCGGCCCGGGAACAACCCCGGCCGGCCTTGCCCGGCCCGCGGGGCGCACGCACAGGCGGCGAGGTGGGCAGAAAAAGAGGCGTTACCGTTCACGGCTCCGGAGCTGGCGGGGGTGGGGCGCGGCTCCGGCGACCCGAGCCCCGCTCGGCAGCGGCTGCGGCGGCCGCGTCCTTTATTTTTGCTGCAGCAGCGGCGACTTGTCAAAGGGAAAGACGTAAGAGGCGGCGGCAGCGGCAGCAGGCAAGTCTCGCGGGATTTGGGTGAAACTCTCGCGCAGTCTTGACCGCTCGCCCCGCCCCCCCGCCCCCCACCAGGCCCTGCGCGGGAGGCAAGAACGACTGGGGGAGGAGCGCCAGAGCAGGGTTGCGGGAGGAGGGGAAAAGGGAAAGAGATTTAATGACGGGGGTGGGAAGGAGTAGCTGTTGACTTAGGTTCTGGGGAAGTTCCGACGCCGCGCTGTCCTCGCCTTTCAGCCCATACGGAGTCCAGACACACCTGTCCGTCCGCGGGGGCCGGACTGGGTTTATGAGGCACAATTGGAGACGTTTCACAAAGGCCGATGAGGAATTAGGGGCCATCCAGGGCTTCCCGTTTTCCTCTAGTGGGCAAAGAAGACCTCACCGCCCGCAGTCCTGATGCTGCGAAACGAAGCGACGCGTGGAAAAGCTGGCAGCAGAGGCGGGGCGGCCACACCCCTTTATCTCGGACGCAGGCCGAGTGCTCTGCGCTCTTTATCTCTCTTCCCACACGGCCCTAGACTTCTGGCCGGTCAAGTACAATCACATAAAAGCGTTTCACTTGACACACTTCTATCTTACTCATGTCTTTGCGCTGCAGGACTGCTAGAACACTGCAGATGCTGGGGCCTGCCACCCCTCTGAGAAACGCCAAGGTAAATTGTCCTTTAAGTGACTTACATTCATGATCATGACCTGGACCTTTGCAAAGAGGTCCTGTGAAGGGTGGGAACGCTAACAGGCTTGGTCATCACTGTACGCACAGCTCCTAACACTGGTCCAGGTGCTCGTTAAATGATTCAAAGAATATTCCTGTCTTCTCCCTTCTGTATCTTTTCTTAGTTCTAGACTCCCATATTTCTATCCATCTTCCTGATGTCCATCGTTAAATATATTCTACTGAGTTACTGTGTAACTGAATGAAGATCTAGAGCCAGTCTCTGCTCTCCACAATCTCACAGTCTCATTAGGGACATAAGAGGAGTCCACAGCGTACAAGCCGTGTATGTGTCATTCATGTAAAAATTAGGATAAAGGCAGAAGAGTGGTTGCCAGTGGTTAAATTGGACATACATGATGCAGTTTAGCCCGAGCCCACTATCAGACATACATGAGAATTCTGGAGTTGTGCTTATGTGGTATATGACCTTGGGCAAGTTGCTTGACCTCCCTAAACCTCTGTCCTTATCTGTCAACTTACAGTATTAGTTCTTATTATCTCAGGGTTCCTGTAAGGAGTAAAATACATGTAAAGCTCCTGGCACATACTAGGTACTCATTAAGTGGTAGGCCTCATTATGTGTCTAACTTTTAAGTTTTTGCATATGAAATGCGTTATCTATTTCTGGTAACTAGATGTGAGGGAGTGCGTATAAGTGGGGTTATGTCATTGGTGCTAGTGTTTTATGATCTGGGTATTGCATGTGAAGCTGCGACAAAGCCAACAAGTTCCCTTGTCATTCTCATTTTAACTTGCTGATGATGTAGGCATCTGTGCCACCCAAGTATCCCATGACATTCCATTTATCTTGGATTTATAAAACTACTGCTTTTACCCATTCTTTTTCAAGAAAAAGACTCCTTATTTAAAAGCCATTTGAGGGCGCCTGGCTGGCTCAGTGGGTTAAAGCCTCTGCCTTCAGCTCAGGTCATGATCCCAGGGTCCTGGGATCCAGGCCCGCATCGGGCTCCCTGCTCAGCCAGGAGCCTGCTTCCTCCTCTCTCTCTCTCTCTGCCTGCCTCTCAGCCTACTTGTGATCTGATCTCTCTGTGTCAAATAAATAAATAAAACCTTTAAATAAATAAATAAAAGCCATTTGACAGAGTTCCTCCTTTCCTTAGCTTCCACCCTCAGAGCCATGTGCAAAGGAGAACTGAACAATTGGATGATGGCATTCAATTGTACACAATTATCAAATGCAGTTAATGTCAGCAAATAAGCCCTGACTTTCCACCCTCACCTTGACCATTCCACCCGTTTTTGTTTTTTTTAAAGATTTTATTTATTTCACAGAGGGAGAGAGATCACAAGGAGGCAGAGAGGCAGGCAGGGGGGGGGGAAGCAGGCTCCCTGCCGAGCAGGGAGCCCGATGCGGGCCTCGATCCCAGGACCCTGAGATCATGACCTGAGCCGAAAGCAGAGGCTTTAACCCACTGAGCCACCCAGGCGCCCTGTTGGGTTTTTTTTAAGATTTTATTTATTTATTTGACAGAGAGAGATAAAGCGAGAGAGGAAACACAAGCAGGGGGAGTGGGAGAGGGAGAAGCAGTCTTTCCCGCAAAGCAAGAAGCCCGATGTGGGGCTCGATCCCACAACCCTGGGATCATGACCTGAGCTGAAGGCAGACGCTTAATGACTGAACCACCCAGCCGCCTCTCCACCCGTTTTCTAAACACTCTTTAATATTTTTTTAAAGATTTTATTTATTTATTTATTTATGAGAGAGAGAGAAAGAGCACATGTGTCCAAGTCCATGGTGGGACAGAGAGAGAGGTAGAGAATGTGAAGCAGACTCCATGCTGAGTATGGAGCTGGACAAGGAATTCAATCTCACAACCCTGAGATCATGACCAGAGATCAAGACCTGAGCCGAAACCTAGAGTGGGAGGCTTAATGAATCGAGCCACCCAGGCACTCCAACACTCTTTAATATTTAAATCAACATCTGCTGGAGTCTCATTGTCAGTATCAGTCTCCCAACTCTACCAGTTCATTTTATCCAGATTTTCCCTAGAGAAAAATGTTGGGAGTTCGGAGGGGGTGACAGAAGGAACTAAAGGCTCAGCATTGCTGGCCCTTGCCTTGAAAGTCCTCTGAGCAGCACACTGTGGCCATGCTAATCAGCTACATCTTTACCCACACATACACATCATCCCAATCTCATGCCACATATTCTATAATCCCACACCTCTGCCAGTGGGTCCCTGGCAGATGGGAACAGGAGAATCAACAAAAGAGTATATATTTTTAATCTTTAAACTGCATATAAGAAATATGTGACTCCTAAATAAAAAGCAGTGATGGACCAAGGACCCACAGGGCATCCCACAGGACCAGCCAAGAGAGTCCCTGCCTATGTGCAAGATAGAAATTAACTGTGAATCAGCAGAAGGTAAAAGTAGACTTTATTGAAGGTATAGAGGGCAGGTACAGATAGAGGGTCTGGGAGACACAGAAAGGAAAGGAGAGAGAGTCTCTCCAGATCTCTGTTCAGGATCTGGGGTTTTTATAGAGGATTGTGGTCTCGTGTACATGTCCACTCAGGCATCCAAGAACCCATTAGAACAAAGGCTAGGGCCCAGGTGTTATTCCTTGGAGCCAGGGAGTCTTGGCTTGAGATGTCTAAGCACCAGTGGTCTGGAATAAGCAGATGATAGCTTCCTCTGGTCATTCTCGCCTGACCCTTCCTTAGATGTAATCTAGTTTAAAGAAATCATTAACTCCTTGTCCCTTACAAGGAGGACATACACTGCATTATGAGGTGTTTATAAAGTAGGGGTGCAGGTCCTAGCAAGAATAGAAGCAGGAGGGGCACCCAGATGGCTCAATCGGTGGAGCATGCAACTCTTGATCTTGGGGTCATGAGTTCAAGCACCAGGTCAGTCAGGTGTGGAGCCTACTTAAAAATAAAAAAAAAATGTTTAATTACATATATATTCATACAGTTATATATAAATATATATATGAATAGAAGCAGGAAAAGGACCAAAAAGAAGATTTTTATGGAGTCCTTCAGTTTCCCTATCTCAGTAGGGCTAAGTCAGAAGTGAAAACACCCAAGAGAAAAGTGTGGGGAAAGTTAAAAGAATTCAAGGAATAAGTTTGTTTTGCCTTTGCTACATGGCTCAGAAAACAAACAGCTTCAATGTTTAGAAAAGGACTCTAGAGCAGGAATCCACAGTCATGAGTTCCGGTGTCTCCAGAATTGCAGTGTATTTGCCCTCAGGTTATACAGTCTTTCTGAACCTCTTCTCAGATATGTAAATAGGGATGATAAAGGGTTTCCTTCCTGCCTCTGAAGATCATGGGAGTCAAGTAACATAGGAAAGTGCTTTATAAGTCTAAAGTGCCATACAAATGTGAGGCATTGTTATCATTCATTCTTATAACAGATCAGGCCCTTTTGTAAGGCACCAAATATACTAAGTTGAAGGAGCTTTAATACCTGCCCTCAAGGAACTTCTGGTCTAATAGGGGGTGATAGGAAGAAAATAGATCATTATAATACCATGTGAGGAGAGTATGACAAGAGTATGGGGGGAAGGATTGAGCAAGAGGAAGGGGAAAAAGCTGAAACATTCTTGGAGAAGGAGTTTTGGAAAGACAGCACATATAATGAGGAACCAGCACAGTTCATGAAGAATGATGTGTAAATCAACTATAAAATAACTTCGACAAGTTGCTCTGTTGTGGGTTGTGAATTCTGCTTTGTTCCAATAAAACTCACATCTCTTTAACCATTAGAAAAGAATCTTTGATCTGGAGTCATTATATACACCCATTAGCTTGGAAGAAAAATGGAATTAATGGAGGGAAAAATCAGTGGTATCTTAATTGGGAACATTTTGTCCTTACAGCTTGTGTTTAAATACCAGAAAAAAGAGAATGCATTCTACCTCACATATGTGGTCCCCAGTTGTTCCTTTCAGCCCGTCTTTCTGATCTGGATAATATTGCAGATCGGAGGCCAAGAGACATTTCCAAACTGTGGTAATAATATCTTGATTATTATCCATTTATTTACAGAAAGACTGAGATGACTGTTAGTACTTTATTCTCAATCATGTTACCTTGCAAAGAAACTCTAAAGGACTGTATGCATCATTCAATCATTTCTCACATTAATCAGAGCTAGAACAATAGGCTGTCCAAAGTAGGTCCATGCCCTCTAGGGTTCTGAAAATGAAAGATGGTGATAAACATCCATTAAAAGGTAGCTAAATAACCAACAACGTGGATTCTATTCCTGTATATTTTTCATTGGTTGAACGAGCAAAATTGTAAAGTTGGGTGCTTAGCTTCTGAAACTTGTTTACCCTATTGTTCCTCCAAAGAAGCAGGATACAAAGGAAGGGCAAGTTGTTTATTGTAACTTGATATTTATAGATGCATGATAGGTATTTTAATACGTCCTCTGGAATACATCATCCTTTAAACAAAGTGTAACCATTATAATTTTCTCTGGGTACAGCTAAGATTTAAAATTGACCAAACCCAAAAACCAATTAAATTTATTCTAGAAGACAAAGACCTGCACAAAAAAACAGCCATCAGTAAAAAGCAGTATGATGCAAACTAGAAGAAAGTGCAAAAAATATTCTCAGAACTCAGAAAAGGGAATATAGATTTCGGGACAGGGAGAACTTCAGGTGGTAGAATTTGAGAGGGAAGCTGACAGCTAAATATAAAAATTTACATATTCTGATAATAATGTATTCTCAAAACACCAACCTCCAAGCCACAAAAGATGCCTAGAATTTTTAAATGTATCTACATATGAGAACACACCCATTACCTCTTTTGTCCCTCATGCTAACGAATAATTGATCTGCCAACGAGGTTTGAAGGGAAGCTGGGATACTAAAAATAGGACCACAAGATTGGCGGGTGGTTCTTTTGGAAATGGAGTCCCTTCTTGCTGAATGCAAGCCTTCCAGGGTTCCCAGGGTTCCCATGTGAAATCCATATTCTAAATGAAATATAACATATACCAGGACAAAGCACCGTCTAAGCGGCACTAACAACTTCCCTCCCTGGTTCCTTAGGCTTACAATGCAATAACCATTTTTAGGTAAATTAAATTCTTTTTACAACAGTTTGTTGGTGTTCTTTCAGAAAAACACAACTGCCTGGGGCAGACACAGATGAACATTTTCTCACTCAGCAGCAGGAAATAGAATGTTGGTGCTAGGGAAAGCAAGTGAAGCTACAGGAAGAAAGTGTGTCTACAATGAGAAGGAGACAGAGAAGGGGACTAACTAACATTTATATAGTGCTATCCGTGCCAGACATTGCGGTAGCACAATGGAACAAGATGAACAAGGCACCTCTTTGTTCTGGAAAGAAAACAGTAGATAGGGTGTATAGATAAATAATTATAACATATTATAATTATAACATTATAATAATTACAACATTATAATAGTTAGAAAGTTCTGAGCCCAGTAAGGTAACTTTTCTCCCCTTTTAAAGGATCAAGTTTCTTAGAGAAGGGATAGGTTAATTCCTGCAGGCTGGATCAGAGACAGTGCATGAGAAATGAGGCCTTGAGTAGTTAGTTTTGGACATGTGGGGACAAGGAACATTCTAGGCACAAAGAACAGCACAAGCAAAAGTGTGTTCAGGATCAGCAGGCAGTCCAGTCTCATTGTGGCTATGTGATACATATGTTATCCAGATTTGCTGGTTGCAAGGGACAGAAACCCAACCTGAACTTGCTTGGGCAAAAGTAAAGGAGAAGAATTAGCTGAAGGAATCCAAAAAAAGGGCTGAACAGTGAAACTAAAAGGTGGGAGGTGGGGAGAGAGATGAAATGTGGCTTCAGGAAATTTTGGAACCAGGAACTTCAGCCTCACTAGAATTCTCTTGCTCTTTCCTTCCTTCCCTTGCTGTGTTGGCTTCAGTTTCTAACAAGACTAGCTTTTTTTTTTTTTTTTAAGTTTATTTACTTATTTTATTTTTAAAGATTTTATTTATTTATTTGACACAGAGAGAGATCAGATCACAAGTAGGCAGAGAGGCAGGCAGAGAGAGAGGAGGAAGTGGGCTCCCCGCTGAGCAGGGAGCCTGATGTGGGCCTCGATCCAAGGACCCTGAGATCATGACCTGAGCCGAAGGCAGAGGCTTTAACCCACTGAGCCACTCAGGCGCCCTTATTTACTTATTTTAATAACCTCTACAGCCAATGTGGGACTCTATCTCACAACCCTAAGGTCAAGAGTCTCATGCTCTTCCAACTAAGCCAGCCATGGGCTCCAAGACTGGCTTTCTCCATATATCTGAAAATATGGCACTCCTAAGTTTTGCATCTATTTCTAGAAATAGACTAGAAAGGGACTAACACTCTTAATTCAAATTTGAGAAGTCCTCGGGGTGGGGGGAAAGTACTGATTGGCCAGGCTTGGATCAGTACTCATCCCTACAACAATCAATCTGAGGAGCCAAGAGAAAGGGTGGGGCGCATGGCAGATGTATACCATAGTACACACTAACATCTGAGAAAAAGTGGGAGATGGGTCTGGAAAGCCAGAATTGTAAAACTGTGCTCTGGGAGTTAGTAAGAAGTGAATTTGGCATCTGTAAAGGGGACTTTTTAACCAGAGGGCTGTGGGGGAGTGGCAGGGATGTGTTGGCTCAAAATGAACATTCACTGTACTCTGAGGTTAAAATGGGGTTGAAAATTTTGTTATTGTTCAAATTGATTAAGGTTTTGTCATTTAGGTAAAGATGTTGTGAAATATAGTGGATCTCTCACATTGACTCTAAGGACAGTGAGATGTGGGATCCTTCTTTGGCCTTCTAGCTGGTTGACTTTAGGTAGGTATCTTAACTAATGGGAGCCTCAATTTCCTCACTGAAAAGTAATAGCAATTGTGACAACTAACTTCTGTCCCATCTAGATGTTCTAAGCACTTTTCAAATATTATTTCATTTAAACTTCAAAACAACCCCATAAGGCCCTGTAAATCTGAGATAAGAATCCTCACTCACCTGGTTGTTGTAAACATTAAAGAAACAATGTAAAATGCAGAGCCCAGGGCTCCTGGGTGGCTCAATGGGTTAAAGCCTCTGCCTTCAGCTCAGGTCATGATCTCAGGGTCCTGGGATGGAGGCGGCATGGGCTCCCTGCTCAGCGGGGAGCCTGCTTCCTCCTCTCTCTCTGCCTGCCTCTCTGCCTACTTGTGATCTCGATGTTAAGTAAATAAACAAAAAAAATCTTAAAAAAAAAAAAGATGCAGAGCCCATTTGCCTGGTGCATAGGCCAATATATCATTATTCAATATATCATTCAATATATCATTACTTTAAATTGTTTGTTGCCCAGAAAAGGAAATTCCTCTTATTTCCTGATTGTCTCAGGCACCCAAAGCTGTTATTTTGAAGAAACAAAGACAATGGAAGGGAAGAATACTATGACTCCTTGTCTCTGATACAGAAGAGGTTAGTTGGGGTCTGACTTAGGGGCTAAAATAGGCCAGGAAGAGAAATACTACAAAATAAATAGAAGGTAACATATTAACAAATGTGATTGTGGAATGTCAACTGAAGGAGATTGGGCTAGGTCAGTCTTTCTTTCTCTATCTCTTTCTCCCCACCTTCCCATAAAGTCCATCTATAAAGCTGATCTAAAAAATCATTTGAGGGGTGCCTGGGTGGCTCAGTGGGTTAAGCCTCTGCCTTCGGCTCAGGTCATGATCTCAGGTACCTGGGATCAAGCCCCGCATTGGGTTCTCTGTTCATCGGAGAGCCTGTTTTCCCCTCTCTCTCTGCCTGCCTCTCTGCCTACTTGTGATCTATCAAATAAAAAAATAAAATCTTAAAAAAAAAAGAAGAATCATTTGAAATTTCTTGTCTTTTTGACCTAAATGCTATCAAACAACTGGGATTATTCAACCAAGGACAGGAACTAACATTCACTGAGAAAAACCAATGTGCTTGGGCTCTGGGCTGAGCTCTTTATATACATTAATACTTTTACTCCCCACCCTTGGCCACCATCTGTGAATATTTTCTCTGTGTTACACAGATAAGGAAACTGAGGCTGCGTTTAGAAGTAAATTGGTACTTTCTAGTAAGTTGCAAGGCTGGGATTCAAACACAGATCTGTCTGACTTCAAAGACTAGAATCAAAATAAGTCCCACTTTCTTACCAGGGAGAGATATTCAAGGCATGAGTACTACCAGAACCTGAGAAATCTGGTGAAATAGTAGGAATTTCTCAACTCTTCTTTTATCTACCCTTTCTCCCATGGTCATCCCCTTCCCTTACCTTAGACAACACATCCAGGCTGCCTAGGGCTGCAGAGTCTTTCCAAAGACTGTCTTCTTATCAAAATGCATCTGTCCTGGGGTGCCTGGCTGGCTCAGTCCATAGAGCATCTGACTCTTGATCTTAGGATGGGGAGTTCAAGCCCCACGTTGGGTGTAGAGCTTACTTTAAAAAAAAAAAAAAAGTCCTCTCTTACTTCACCATAGTGATAGTATGTACAAAAGTGGGCTCATCCCTCTAGTTAACACATTTTATTATTTTTTTAAAGATTTTATTTATTTATTTGACAGAGAGAGAGAGAGAGAGAGAAAGAGTGCAGGCGCAGGGGCTAAGTGAGGACAGAGGGAGAGGAAGAAGCAGGGTCCCCACTGAACAGGACCCTGGGATCATGACCTGAGTCAAAGGCAGACACTTAACCAACTTAGCTGCCCAGGCGCCCCTGGTTAACACATTTAAAATACATTTTTGCATTCTAAATGGGACTTCCTGGGAGTATTGCAGTAATATTAAGAATAACTCATATGATGGAAATTTCAGAAGCTGGAATGGAGAATGAATCAAACCAAAGATAAATAAGCCTCCAAGAGCTCCCCAGGTTGTACCACTCAGCTCTTCACTCCACCCCGCCAACCCCAGCTGTGAGTTTCCTGAGCCTGGGGCTGTCACGTTCAGTGCCTGAAAATCAATAAATATACAATGAATGGATGAATGAGTGATCCCTGAAAGAAGACTGCCCACCACTTCCCGTAGGCCTCAGATTTACCCCAACAAAAGTGCCAACTGTTCCCAGTGGTACGTTTTTTATTCCCTTTTGATAGAACATTCCTCCTTCCCATCCCCTCCTTTAGCTCTGCCAATTTTCAAACAAGGTCAGAATGAACCATGCCTTAGTGAATGACAATGGACTCCACATTATAAAATATGGAATAAAGCTTTCAAGACCATCTGGAGATTGAAGAATAGATTTGCCTGTGTGTGGCAGTGAATGAGAGTTACCGCAGATAGTTGAAAAAATCACCAAAAATCCAATAAAACCAGCAGTTTCTTTTTTTTTTTTTTAAGATTATTTATTTATTTATTTGACAGAGAAAGATTACAAGTAGGCAGAGAGGCAGGCAGAGAGAGAGGAGGAAGCAGGCTCCCCGCTGAGCAGAGAGCCCGATGCGGACCTCTATTCCAGGACCCTGGGATCATGACCTGAGCCGAAGGCAGAGGCTTTTTACCCACTGAGCCACCCAGACACCCATAAAACCAGTAGTTTCTTGAGAAACATGTATCAACTTTTCGAAGATCTACAGATACACGGATGAACTCTTGGTTGCAAACCAAGTTTAAATAAACCAAAGTTTAAATAAAAAGGGATTTTTTGGTTCATATAAATGAAAATTCCATGGATATATCAAGCTCTGGAAATGCCTGGCTGCAGGTAATCAAACAAGATTATAATGGACTTTGTTTAAAAAAAAAGTCCCAAGTGGAGTCATTTGCCTCCACCATGACAGCAAACCAAGATTTAATTACAGTCCCAGGAATGTGATCTTTTAAAGGTCAGTCTGAAATTTCCAGATCAGCACTGGTAAGGTGACCTGCATGATAAAAACAAAACAAAACCAACAAAACAAAACAAAAGCAAAAAAACCCTACTGGGGTACCTGGGTGGCTCAGTCAGTTAAGCATCTGCCTTCAGCTCAGGTCAGATCCCCAGGTCCTGGGATCAGGCTCCACTTCACAGGCTTCCTGTTCAGCGGGGAGCCTGCTTCTCCTTCTCCCTCTGCCTGCCACTCTGCCTACTTGTGATCTCTCTGTCAAATAAATAAATAAAATCTTACAAAAAAATAAACAAAACAAAACACCCTGCCTCTCCCCCTCCACATGTTTGGGCCTGAAACAATCCTTTCTTTTGCTAATAACTTCTTGCCCCACCCCCCTGCTTATGAAAATCACCCATTTTATACAAATCTGTGGGGCATCTCTCTACCTACCAGATGGGATGTTGCCCAATTCATGAATATCTTAATAAAACCAAATAGATCTTCAAATTTATTCAGTGGAATTTTGTTGTTGTTGTTGTTGCTTTAACAACTTAGTGTCTCACATTATGTCTCTAAGCCCTGTTTCCTCTGGGCTTGACTTTATTCCCAAAGCAGCTCTGCATACAGGAGTCATGGCACCTCACAGCTCCAGGCTTCTGTTGTCCTTCGAACTCTTGTTTTTTTTAACTGCAAAATAAAGCATAAATACAACAGGGGCACCTGGGTGGCTCAGTCATTAAGTGTCTGCCTTCAGCTCGGGTCATGATCCCAGAGTCCTAGGATCATCCCTGCATCCAGCTCCCTGCGCTGTGGGAAGCCTGCGTCTCCTTCTTCCATTCCCCCTGCTTGTGTTCCCTCTCTCACTGTGTCTCTCTCTGTCAAATAAATAAAGTCTTGGGGCGCTTGTGTGGCTCAGTGGGTTAAAGCCTCTGCTTTCGGCTCAGCTCATGATCTCAGGGTCCTGGGATCAAGTCCCACATCGGGCCCCCTGCTCGGCGGGGAGCCTGCTTTCTCCTCTCTGTCTGCCTCTTGGCCTACTTGTGATCTCTCTCTCTGTGTCAAATAAATAAATAACATCTTTAAATAAGTAAAAAAAATCTTTAAAAAAAGTGTTAAAAAAATACAATAAACACAACACAAAAGCGTAGTTCAATTTAAGGGAACGTTCTTGTCACCACCACCAGATCCAGAAATAGAATCTTGTCATCCATGAGGGCCATTCCCATTTGTAACCCTCTCCAGACTTTGATTTTTATAATACTCACCCAGTAATACATACATCCCTAAACTGGAGTTTAGTCCTGCCCACTCTTCTCCAAAACAATATAACCCTAAATCTCTTTCAACTTGTATTTCCTCCCTCTATCCTTTTGCTTTTGCCTCTATCCCAATCTGTTGAAGAATCCTTTTGATTCGTACAGCTTCCCACAGTCCAGATTTTGCTGATTTTCAACATGGTTCTCTGTGCCCTATATTTCCTGCAAATATGTAGCTGTATCCAGAGACTGAATTAGACACAGGTTGGGTCCTTCTGCAAGACTATAAGGAGTGTTTGGCAAGACCATAGAAGGCAAACAATGCCTGGTTGTCTCACTTCTTATGATGTTAAAATCTTCTGATGGGGCACCAGGGTGGCTCAGTTGGTTAGGCTTCTGGCTTTGGCAGGCTCATGGTCTCAGGGTCCTTGCTTGGTGAAGAGTCTGCTTTTCCCTCTCTCTCTGACCCTCCTCCCCCACTTAATTCAATCTCTCTCTCTCTCAAAAAAAAAAAAAAAAGAAAAGAAAAGAATAATAAATTAAAATAAATCCATTGACGCATAAGGCCCACATCTATTAATGCACTGAGGGTTGTTAAGTGAAGATAATCTGATTCAAGGGTCTGCAAACCCTTGTTATGTGGGCTAAATCTGTCCAAACTTCTCCTGTTTTTATAAATGAAGTTTTATGGTCAGGAAATGACAGCCAGGCACAGAAAACCAGGATCCAAACTCTCTGGATGCACCAGGATTCTGGTTCAACTCTGGCGTTCTGGAATCTTCTTGAGACTAGCCAGGTTAGGTTACGAGTTCTGAAAGGTCACAGAATCTACAAACTTGTATCCCTCTCTGATCTCATGGACTCTCCCTTCACGTCTCGGCTTCTACCTGCCCCACCTAGAACCCTTCTCCCTTCCTCCTGAATAATCTTCTTGGGAATCTTAAACTGTTGGAAATCAAACCTAGGGCAGCAGACTGCCTTAGGTAACTCCTCACAGCCCTGTAGCTCAAAGTTCCTCTGAGGCAGGAAACCCTGAAACCTGTCTACCTTTTCAGAACAGGGAGGGAAAATCCCAAGAATAAATAAACAAATGGCTCTTAGTCTTTCTAACTCTTCCACGACTGCAAAAGCAAAATACATCATTTCAGTAAATTTCCCTGCCACACCTTATTGGCTAACCTATGCCAAAGAAAGCTTTATTCTGGAGGGCTCTATCTTTACGATGTCCCCCTTTTTTGCAAATAACGGGAAAATTATTCAAATTTGCTGAAGGAAAGTGGGGAATCTATTAAAAGGACCTAAGCACAGAGCGGTGTGGCCATACTCCTGAGGAATGAGAGCCAGGACTTAGACAGCTGCTCTGAATCCCCTCAGACCTCACAGTAACCCCATTTTGCCTCTTGGTTTGCATCGACTCCTTTCTTTCTTTGCAAACCATCTCACCTTGTTTCTCTGTTCTTCCATGGCAGAAAGCAGCCATCCTGGGGCTCCCAATTCTCTTTCTTCTCAGTTCAAGAGACCGGCAGATATTCATTGGTATCGCTCAGAGGCCGAAGTCTCCAGATGAACAAATCCAGTTGTTCCACATTTGGTGTTTGCAGACTTCCCTTCCACGCATCTCGTCTTGGCCAAAACTTATTCATATAGCCACACCTAGCTGTATAGGAGGCGGGGCGGTCATAGGCTCTGTGGGATCTATTATTAAAAGCAAGAAGGGGAAATATCCAGTGGAGATAGCCACCTCTGCCACAGTCCACATCAAATACTTAGCTGTTTAAGACAAAGATGGGTATGGCACCCAGAAGGCCAAAGACACCTGATAGATCTAGCTCATGCAGGGAGCTGTAACCTGTGAAGAAAGAGAAACTGACACTGCCAAGAAATAGATCCAGTACCTTGCTTTTGTTGAACAGACTTACAAACATGAGATTCTCAGACCAATTTTTTTTAGCTTTAATGAAATATAATTGACATATAATGTTGCATAAGCTTAAGGTGTACAATGGATTGATTTGATATTCTTAAATATTACAAAATTATTCACTCACGAGAAAGAAGGAAATGCTACCACTTGCAGTGATGTAGATGGACCTTGCTAAATGCTTTCATTTAGCATTGTGCTAAATGAAATAAATTGGTCGTAGATAGACAAATACTGTGGTGGGGGCGCTGACTGGCTCAGTCCATAGAGCATGTGACTCTTGATCTTGGGATGATGAGTTCAAGCCCCACGTTGGGGGTACAGCTTACTTAAAAAAAAGAAAAAGAAAGAAGGAAGGAAGAAAAACAATTATGGTATGATATCACTTATATGTGGAATCTAAATAGCCTCTTAGAAACAGAAAGTGAAAGTGGTTACCAGGGAATTTGGAAAGATGTTGGTCAAAGTACAAACTTCCATTTAGAGGATGAGTAAATTCCAGAAATCTGAGGGACAGCATGGTGACTGTAGTTAATTATAATGTACTGTATTTTTTTTTAATATTTATTTTTTTGAGAGAGAGAGAGAAAGGGAGAGAGGGAGAGAGCAAGCAGGGGGAGAGGCAGAAGGAGAGGCAGGGGGAATCTCAAGCAGACTCCCCACTCAGCCAGAACTGGACGCCGGGCTTAATCTCAGGACCCAAGAGATCATCTTGACCTGAGCTGAAATCTAGAGTCTGATGCTTAACTGAGCCCCCCCAGACGCCCTTAATAATACTGTACTATATTCTTGAAAGTTACTACGAGAATAGATTTTAAATGTTCTCACCACAAAAGAAATGGTAATTATGATGCAATGGAGGTATTCTCAGATCAGTCTTATCCATGTGGCCAGATTACTTCCCAGAAGGCTGTCCCTAACTGCCATCTCTATCAGCTGATGATGAGGGCGTCCCTGCCCCCAGGCTCACAAGCACCGTATGGCACCAGTGTTTTCAAATTTTACCAACCTGATGGTTCTGATGTGCATTTCCCTAACTACGAGTGAGTTTGCATTTTTTTCTTGGTTTTAAGCGGGGTAAATGCACTTCCTGTTTTTGCTTTGGTCACAGCCTCAGGACACAGTAGTCTGTGGTAACCTTTCAACCCATCTCATCTTGCAAGGCCTGGGAGGGAGCCCTGCTCTACCCCTCAGTTAAAGCAGCTGCACCATTTCCTGTACACTTGTGCAGCCCTCCTGGAAATCAATTTGCCACCTTTAACCCAGCAAACCCTCTTTTGGGAATCTGCTTACAGAAATAATCTAAAGTTCAGAGTTAAACATTTGCACAAAAACGTTCATCACAGCATTATTCATAGTGAAAGAATTTTTATACTAATCGAAGTAGCCAACACTATTTAACAAAGGTTAGGCAAAATATGGTACACTGCAAACCAAAATCTATTAAAATGATAGTTGTAAAGACTTTGGAATAGAGGCATCTGGCTAGCTCAGTCAGCGGAGCGTGCAGCTCTTGATCTCAGGGTTGTGAGTTTGAGTCCCACTTCAGGTATAGAGATTACTTAAAAATAAAATCTTAAAGAAAAAAGACTTTGGAATGAAATACAAATTATTCATGTTATAAAGTGTGGATAGAGGGCTGCTCCTGTTTTTGCATGCCCTGTCATGTCCTGTCCATTAGCTGCCCTTCCCCCTGGTTGTAGGGCAGTCACCCTGTTCCTTCCAATTCCTGCCTGCAGGAATGGACATGTGAGGCAGGCCCGGACCATCACAACAGTCCTTTCCCCTACCCACACTGGTTTGTCCAAGTGTATAAGACGGATGGCAGGCTAATCAGAGTCCCGGCATGATATTTGGTATGTGCTTACTTTATTTTCCTCTGGTATGAAGAGCTGTAAGGACCACAGAAGCCTCTTCATGCTATTAACCATTCTTCACCCCACAAAAAGAGAGCCCCCTGGATATCGAAGCCACACAGAAGAAAGCAGAGCCAGCGCCTGGAGAGACACAGGACCTTCTCATCACCTGAGCACACAAATCCCGCTGTTCCAAAACTCAGTGCACTTCCCAGTTACTGAACCAACAAATCTCTTTTTTTTAACTTGAGCTACTTTGAGTTGGGTTTTGGTTACTTGAAGCTGAGTCGTGACTAACACAATGTGCATATGAAAAAAGATAAGAAGAAAAGGCATGGAAGAATTATTGTGTTAAGGTAAAGGAATTGTGGGGGTTTTCCTCTATATTTTCAATTGTTTGTAATATTATATGATTTTTACAATTTCAAAAAAATGATTTAAGAAAAAAAAAAGCAGTCTATCTTCTCAGGGCCCATTGCAGTTGAAAATGATTGTATCTCGGGTGCCTGGGTGGCTCAGTGGGTTAAGCCTCTGCCTTCGCTTTGGATCATGATCTCAGGGTCCTGGGATTGAGGCCTGCATCAGGCTCTCTGCTCAGCAGGGAGCCTGCTTCCCCCTCTCTCTCTGCCTGCCTCTCTGCCTACTTGTGGTCTCTCTCTCTGTGTCAAATAAATAAATAAAATCTTAAAAAAAAAAAAGAAAGAAAATGATTATATCTCAAGGTCCACAGGTAGGTAGGTTAAAAGATCAGAGAAGTCTTCTAGGAACTTATGACTCAAAGTCACACAGCTGAGGGGCTGAGATGCAAATTCTGGTCTGTATGCTCCAAAGCCAATGCTACTAATTAATCCTCCTCCTCATTCAAAAGAATGTCATCAGTGTAAAGAAAACATATAATGATTCCACTCTATTTGATGACACACTGTTGTAGTAACTGGCAGTTTAGGAAATTAATTTTTGTTTTATACATTAGACATTCCAATTTTGTTATACATATTATTTCCTATCACCACAAATATAGCGGCTGAAACCAACACACTTCGTATTTCATAATTCTGGGGGTCAGAAGTCCAAAATAGGTCTCACTGGGCTAAAACCCAGGTATTGGCAGGGCTGTGTTCCTTCTGGAGGCTCTCAGGGAGCCTTTGAGGGGTGGTCATTCTGCCTAGCATGACAAGGTATATAACTATAAAGTTTGAAACTTGTAGCATATACCAAAAAAGCACCCACAATTCCTCCATCATCCTAACATCATCACCAATAACATTTCTGTAACTTTTCCCAATCAATTTTCCTATTTAGTCTTTCACACGGTTATGCTTATACCATTTTGTATTTGACTCTTTCACTTGATATAGACCAGAAGCCTTTTCCTGTGTTGCTGCAGGGTCTTTGCGATTCTCATTAACAATGACCATCTAATATTCCACTGAATAAATATGCTGTGGTTCATTTAACCAGCCCTCTACTGTTAGACCCTTAGGCTGATATTTAAGTTGTTTCCATCTTTTGAGTCTTATATGCAAAGAGGCAATGAACAACCACACTCACACAGCCCTTCCTAAGTCTGTGGATTATTTGTTTAGAATAGCTTCTCAGAGATAGATTTACCAAGCCCAAGGGGAAAAAACCCTTTGATACCAACAGCTAAATGACCTTCTCAAAGGATATGGTGATTTCACTGGCCCCAGTGAGAAGGAGATTGCTTGTCTCACTGCTGGCATTCCAGAGCCATGAGTTCAAAGCTGTTTGCCAAATGTCATTTGACTCATTCTCTATGTCCTCTTTGTACTCTGGGAAAATTTGCTTCTAGTCACCACGTTTGAGATAAACCTGAGGCATCATGATTTCTCAGGTGCGTTTTCATCAGTTATGACTGAAATTAGCCTGTTCACTAATTCGACCCTTTTGTTCAAAGACACACGAAGTTAGAAACCCGTTTCC
The DNA here is from genome assembly GCA_002007465.1 of Ailurus styani. Lineage (NCBI taxonomy): Eukaryota > Metazoa > Chordata > Mammalia > Carnivora > Ailuridae > Ailurus > Ailurus styani. Next base: position 6,232,288 of record LNAC01000018.1, on the reverse strand, counting down.
CAGCAACATTTTTTAAAATGGTATCATAGGGGACACAACGGTGTGTGTGTGTGTGTGTGTGTGTGTGTGTGTGTGTGCGCGCACACACACACACACATTTTTTATGGTTTTCTGGGACAGACAGCCCCAATCCCCACTACAACAGCTGTGGAGCGTATCTGGACCCTGTCAACATCTCTTCCTTGTCTCTTACAGCTGTGCCTAGCTGAACCCACCAGGGAGATCCTCAGGCTGCCTGACCTCCTGGTCCTTGCCAAGCATGTGGTCTCAGGCTGTGTGACAACATGGAGAAGCAAAGCCAAGCTGGTACCTAGATTTGCAGTTGCCTCCAGACCAGAGTTGAAGCTTTTTCTGAAAATGACAGCAACGTGATGGCACTAACAACAACAATCATCACTATCTCCTCAGTAATTGCTGAAGTCCAGGCAGTGTGCTGAGGACCATATACGGATCACCTCCTTTCTACTTACAAGAGCTCTAGAAGGCATCTGCTATTNTGAAAATGACAGCAACGTGATGGCACTAACAACAACAATCATCACTATCTCCTCAGTAATTGTGTGCTGAGGACCATATACGGGTCACCTCCTTTCTACTTACAAGAGCTCTAGAAGGCATCTGCTATTACAGTGGTTTTTAAGACAAGGAAGTTGAGGCTTGGAGAAGTTATGGAATGTAGGCCACACAAGGCCACGCAGCTAAAAAGTAACAAAGCCGGAGTGTGAGCCTAGGTTTCCTCTCACTCCTGAGGAAGATTCTTCACCACATTTGGTGGTAGGGCATGCTAAAAATAGCTGCCACATACTGTCTTAGTGTGTTGCTCATCAAACCCAGTGTCTTAGGGAAAAGCCACCTGGTGCCTTTCTGTACATTCAAAGAAAAGAAGCACGGAGGGTCCCTAAACAGGGCACTGGGAAAGAATTACAGAGACAATGAGGAGTTTGTACCTTGCCTGCACATTCTTTTGCTATCTGACCTGTTTTCTCAACTGGGAAATGCCATGAAGAAATAAATGTGTACTTGGGTTCAGGATCCTCATCTGTTTTCCAGAGGAGAGGACCAGGCCTTGAACTCCGGGCTCCTTCAAGTTTCTGTGTGTCTTTGGTGTTCCCCTAGCTCCAGGGCTGGACCAGACAGAAACACAAACGGAAGGTGATTCTGAGTCAGGGTCTCTGAGCCAGGAGGCTGCACCCCCAGAAACAGACACCTAGCCTCAAGAGCCCTCAAGCCAAAGTCAATTTCAAATAGCAGTTTGAAGTGGTGACTTCCACCCTCCGACCCTTCTGAATCCCAGCCTCCCTCTTCCCCGCTGCTGTCTTTCTTTATCATTCTTGCGGCACCGGCGCTGCTCTTCAGCCACAGATCCGTCCCTTGCTGTTGCTGCCAGTGGTAGGAGTAGTGGGGCCAGTAGCAGTCACAGGATCGGTGGTAGTAACCGCAGTGGTGGAGGTAGTGACAGTGGTGGGAATGAGAATAACTTCCGCTATTACATATCCAACCCTTCCGGTGTCCCGGGCACAGTGTTGAGCACTTCACCTGCATGATTGAATTTCATCTTCATAACCGCCCTTGGCAAAGATGGGTAGTAATACTCCCATTTTATGGATGAGTAGCTGGGGCTCTGAGATACTGTGTAATGTAGTAGAGCTGGGATTCGAACCCCGACTCTCTGCCTCAAAGGCCTGTACTGTTAATGGCCCTGTTACTCCTTTTGCATGAGAGATGAGTTTCCTCCTGACTACCAGGCTGTGTGCTAGTTGTCTTGGGCCTTGGTCACAAGCGCTCCGGGTTAGTTTTCTATTTTGATAAATTACCACAAATTCAATGACCTAAAATGAGAATTTATTATCTTAAGAGTGTTGGGGGTCAGAGGCCTAAAGTGGGTCTTATGGAGCTGAAATCAGGGGTGTCAGCTGTGCTGCATTCTTCCTGGAGGCCCTGGGGAGAACCCATTTCCTTGCTTTTCCAGCAGGAACCTGCATTCTTTGGCTCATGGCCCCTTCTTCCATCTTCAAAGCACATCACTCCAAGTTCCGCCTTTGTCCTCACATCTTCTCCTCTGACCCTTGATCACTTTGGGCCCACCTAACTGATCCAGACATATTTTCCCATTTCAAGATCCTTAATCAAGTCTGCAAGGTCCCTTTTGCCTTGTGAGGTAACCTCTTCATAGGCTCAGGGATTAGGATGTGAACATCTTTAAGGCACATTTATTCTCCCTACCACACCCACTGAGGACCAGTTTCTGCAACCCAAAGCCAGGCAGGAAGAGAAAACTCCACTGAGTGAGCGGCACACACCTGCCCCTCCCTTCAGATGCTCCCTCTCCAGGGTTCATGGAATTTGAACTTGGCCTTGGTCTGAAGAAAGATGTGTCAGAAACAGGGTCAGAATGAAAGAAGAGGCCTGGGTACCTGCAGAATTCAGAGTTGGGCAGAGTTGAGGCAATGGAGAATGCATTCCATCCAGTTTACCAAAGCAGATTTCCCCTACAGGTTTTAGACAGACCCTCGATAGAATACCTCCTGGAACAGGAACCTCACTCCTTCACAAGACTGCCAGTTCCACTGCTGGCCACTCCACTTGTTAAAACTTCTTCTTTAACTGGACCCTTCCTCCTCAGAAATGTGCCCACTGATCCTGGCTCTCTGAGGCCCAGCAAACTGTCTCCGGCTTCTGGAGCTGAGGCTTTCCAGAGCAGTGAAGAATCTGAAGGCTGCTTCTGCTAAATCGAAGGCCCCAGTTGCATCTGCGGTGTGTTCTGCCATTCGCCCTGCCACAGTGACCGTGGATACCCTGGGGGCCATCAGCATCCCGTGAGTCCATGGACTGTACCAGTCTGGTGCCTGCCACACAGTAAAGGGCTCTCAAAGGCAGTGCTCCAGACTGGTGTCAAACAAGTTTCAACCTTGATAGAGAAGGGCAGACGCAGGTTTGGAAGGCCAGCCAGAAGCTCCGGACTCCTCTCTCTAAAGCAGCGGCCAGAAATGAGAGACTAGATGCAAGTGATAAAAATTATGTATGGTGCTTGACAGCACCTCCTACCACTTGAGTCCAAACTGAAACTCTACTTCAGGCCTGGTGTTTCCTTCCTGCTCACACTTAAAGGCTCTGCTACTGCCTCTGCCTCTCCCCCACCTCTCTCTCTCTCCTCTTCTACCTGTTGAAGCACCTCTGGGCCTCTCCTGGGCTTCTGCCATTTGCCCTTCATGCCCCTCCTCCTTTTCCCCAGCTCTGGTCTATGTTGCAGGAGGCGCCCCCTGCAGGCTGCATTTCCCCGGCTCCCGGATTAGCTTTGGCCAAGGGGAGGCCCTGGAGGGAGATACGGGGGACCGGCCAGCCTATTTCTCCGCAACACATGCCTCTGATTGCATCTCTGCTTTTGTTTTGTGGTTCCAGTCCTGTTGGTGTTCCCGGCTCCTGGGCCCGAGCAACCTCCTGCCAAGGACCTTCCGACCTAGGGGTCGAAGTGGTCCTTGCTGTTGCTAACCTCTGAGCTGCACTATGTTTCCCAGAGGTTCCTGGTTTCTCCATCACTTTTGCAGCCAGTCCTCTTTATGAACATCTCTGCTTTAAAGTAAATACTCAAAGTGGTTTTTGTTTTGAGACGAGACATTACCAATATCTGCTTTGTTACCCTGTTAGCTGTCATGTTTCACGCAGCCTATACCGTTCTACAAGTCTTAAACCCCCACCCTCTAGTCTAAGTATTGATTTTCACGCCACAGCCTTGGTAACTGCTTTAGAAAATTCCTTTTTGTTTCCTAAAATCTTTGAAAAGGAAGATGTAACTCTGCGAGACCCAAAAGGGCAAGGGTGGGATCTAGTTTTATTCATTCCAATAAATATGTACTTGGTTCCCAGCATTCATTCATTCATTCATTCAACAAATATTTATTGAGCATGCATTTTCCAGGCACTGTTGAAGGACCTGGGGATACAGCAGTGAACAAGACAAAATCTTTGCCTTCGCAGAGTCTATATTTTAGTGAAGGGAGGTAATGACAAATAAGCAAATAAATCTATAGTATGTCACATGGTATTAAGAGCTACAGAGAAAATACTTAGCTAAGCAAAAGGGTGGGGAGTGCCTAGGAGGACTGGAGTGGAGTGAACAGGAGAAAGGGATGAGGGAAGAGAGAGAGGAGCAGGGAGGAAGAATTCCGTGAAGCAATGGAGGTCCTAGTGAGAACGTGGGCTTCTACCCTGAGGTGAGGACCACTGGCAGGTTGTGAACAACGGAGTGATGTGCTCTGGCTTATGTTTTTTAAGGACTGCAGCATTGCAAATAGACAAGAGGAGGTAAGGATGGAGGTAAGGAGACCTATATAGAAACCCGGGAGGCTAGAACCTGGCTTGAACCAGGGTGGACATGGTGGAGACGGCCACACGAGGTTGGATTCTGAATATATTTTACAGGTAGCGTCAACAGGATTCGTTGATATAGAATATAAAAGAAGGGATCATAGACAACTCCGCTTTTAGATGCGGGAAACTGAGAGAACGCAGTTGCCATTTATTAAGATGGGGAAGACTGTGGCAGGGAAGAGCATGGGCGGGAGGGTCGGAAGTAAGTCTGTCTGTCCCGGGGCACCTGGGTGGCTCAGTCTGTTAAGTGTCTGCCTTCGGCTCAGGTCATGATCTTGAGGTCCAGGAATCAAGTCCCACATTGGGCTCCCTACTCAGTTAAGAGTCTGCTTCTCCCTCTCCCTCCATTCCTTCCCCCTGCTCATGCTCTCTCTCTCTCTCTCATAAATAAAGTCTTTTTTTTTTTTTTAAGAAATAAGTCTGTTTTGGGACATATTGAGTTTGAGATGTCTGTCAGCCCACCAGGTGGGTGTGTCAAGCAGGCCATTGGGTATGATCAAGTCTGGACTTGCTGGGAGAGGTCTAGGTTGGAGATGGAAAATGGAGAGTTGTCAGAGAACAGATGGTGCTTAATGTTATCAGACTGGGTGGGATTACCTGGGGAGCGAGTGCCAACAACACGAGGAAAGGTCCGAGGACTGAAGGCTAAGCACCCCTGTTCAGATGTCAGGAAAATGTAGAAGCAGCCGAAGGCAGGGCTGGGAAGGTAGGGTGTGTGTGTGTGAGTGAGGGAAAGAGAGAGACTGGACGACCCTGGGGGTGACTGCCGTCTGTGTCCTGCCTGTCTCTAGGTCGGGAACTCTGGGTTTGTGTGGTAAAGGGAAGCCATGTGGACTTTGAATCTGTAGGCCAAGCTCCAGGCTTGCAGCAGGAGTTCAGTGAGCTTCCCAAGAAGTGTTCATAAACTCGGTTCATTGATCCCTCCAAGAAGCTGCCATAACTTGAGTTTAGTGTTGTCCCCAAGAACGCCCTGCTGTTCTGAGCCCAGTCGCCTCCCTTGGACATCCTGCCAGTCAGAGGCAGCGCGTCTCCCAGGAAGCCCCCTGCTGGAAGCCATGAGTCCCCAGAGAACCTCTGCAGCCTGAATGGAGCGCATTTCCCAAAAAGGCCCCACAGCCTCAGTGCAGTCCCTTCGCTAGGATGTCCTCAGAGCGTAGGTTCTAAGAATTTCTCAAGGGTTCCTGCGACCTGAGTCCAAAGCAATCCAGAAAAAGTTCCTTACAGCCAGAATCTCTCTATGCCCTATGCCTAGGAACACCCCCACACACACACTCCATGGCCTGATTTCCAGAGTTCATGGTACCCCCAATCTCCATTTCTCCAAGCTCACCCCTCAGGCTCTGAGTTACCAAAACCCAAGCTTGTTAGGGCAGCTGAAGCCAGGAGTCTTTTTCTTCAGTAAAGGGAGGAAGCTGGGTCTCTCTCCCTGCTGGTTACCTTGACAAAGGCCTCTGCCCCTTGCTGGCAGTCTAGGGTCCCCATTAGGAGATCCTCAGGGGTGGCCACAGGCTGATCAGGACCCAGGACGGCAGGAAAGAAGGATCCTAGGCAAGGAGAAGGATGAGTCACCCTGGCCACTCTCCCTCTGTCCCTGTCTCTTCTACCCCCCGGCTCTGCGGAATTGCTGGGCACAGCTTCCAAGTCAGGCTTCCTGTTGGATTCCAGAGTGGATGGGAGGAACAGGGGAGAGGATGTGAAACAGGATCCCCAGATGGCCCTAACACAGGCCAGCCTGTTTGCAGGGAGCTGCCAGAGGCCTCTGATGTTAGAGAGTTCTGCGACACCACCTCCCAGGAAGAAAGTTTTGAGCTGGGTGGACCAAGGGCTCTGGCTCTCAGTCTGCTACAGAGAGCAGAGAAATGCTGATTCAAAACCATTCTCTGACTCCCTTCATGCCAGGATATCTATCCTGATCATGACAAGGATTTGGAAGGATTTTTAGCAGGTAAGGGCAAGATCATAATTGGTTTTTTGGTTTTGTTTTGTTTTATTTACATTGAGGTTTTTACAAGAAGGTCTTGAAATGGGGAGACCAGAAGTAGAGAGCACAAGTAACAATGAAGAGGTTGTGCTTATCTAGACCAGCGATGAGGAGAGATTAGATGAGGGTAGCACGGGAGCTGCTGGAGGAACAGAGGTGTGTGGGAGGTTGTGTTAGGAGGCAAAATAGTCAAGTCTCGGAGATGGTTTGCCTGTGTAGGGAAAGGGCAAGTATTTATTCAGCGAATACTTATTAGTCACCTCCTATAGCCAGAAACAGTTCCAGGTACTTAAATATAGGATTAAAAAAAAAAAAAAAAAAGGAAGGGAACAAGGTCTCTGTCGTGGTAGAGTTCACATTTGAGGGAATGACTCTAAGTTTCTGTCTCTGGTGCCTGGGTGGTTGATGGGGCTATTATAAATAATAATAATATAATAATAAATATTAATATTAACAATAAATAATTATTAATAAATTATTATAATATTGTTATAAATTATAATTTAAAAGATTAATAATGTAATATACCAGAAAACATTAAAGTATGCATTTTGAACAGGTATGTTGCAAGGTATGTGAATTCCATCTCCATAAAGATGTTAAAAAAACATTAATGGGCTGACTGAGTTAGTACCTGGGAAATGCTATTTAGAAATTGTGCCAACCTACCACCAAAGTTAATATTTATTTATTTGTATATATTACCCTTTATGCACAGAGTTTATCATTGGATTTTTATTCTAGGTGTTGTAATTAAAGGGGCTAAGACCTCTAAGAAGGAAGAACTTCAAAGAACACCTTGACAGGTCCCTCAGATCCTGAGTTTGGTCCTGGTGTTAGAGGTTGTCAAACCCCGCCTGCAAAGCTCACATGAGGACACCAAGCTCTGAACAAACCAGACCTTGCCTCCAGAGACCTGAAAGACTGATTAAAAAACAGGAAAGCCAGTTGATTCACTTACCAATGGGCATGCACGGAGTTTCCAGGGGCAGGGCCCTCCCCTCGCTGGGTCCCTAGCAAGCAGAAAGGAAGAACACAGGGCACTCCATGTTTGTCCGTTCCTCCTTCTGACAATCACACTCAGATTTCGTTGGCCTGGTTCATTCTATCATAGTAAAAGAGAAGCGTAAACAAAGTAATGCATTAGAAACATTCGACATTTTTTTCCTCTAATTTGGCCTCCAATAAGGCCAAAGTTATGTTTGCTTTTATGAAACACCTATATCTGCACAGTTTGTTTTATTATTTCATTAGTTTTTTAAAATTTTAAAGATTTTATTTATTTATTTATTTCAGAGAGAGAGAGAGAGAGAGAGAGAGAGAGAGATGGCAAGAGAGATAACACAAGCAGGGGGAGTGGGAGAGGGAGAAGCAGGCTTCCCGCCGAGCAGGGAGCCCGATGTGGGGCTTGACCCCAGGATCCTGAGATCATGACCTGAGCCGAAGGCAGACGCTTAATGACTGAGCCACCCAGGTGCACCTAAGATTTTATTTTATTTTTTATTTTTTAAGTAATCTCTACATCCAACATGAGGCTTGAACTCATAACCCAAGATCCAGAGTTGCACACTCTACCAACTGAGCCAGTCAGGCAGATTTTTAAATCTGCACAATTTAAAAAGTCCAATTGGGGATATCCATGTGGCTCAGTTGGTTTAAGCATTTGCCTTCGGGTCAGCTCGGGAGTCTGCTTCTCCCTCTACCTCTCCCCACGTGCTCTCTCTCTTGTTCTCTCTCTCTCAAATAAATAAAATTTTAAAAAATAATAAAAAATAAAGAGTCCAGTTGTTCTTCAAACCATGTTAGAAAAGACATCAGTCCCCCCACTCCTGCTTTTTTACTTTCCGGAGGAAGCCTCATTTTTAATTCCCTTAGTGGGTGCTATTTCTTTTTCATATCGACATCTTCCTGATACTGTACAGATGAGAAGACAGCTGTAGGAAGTTCTAGGCAGGGGCCCTAATATTGATGGTTGCTCTAACAGAAATATAAATAGTACATCCTAACCTCTTTACCACAGCTAATGGGTTCATATTGCTCTACAGATTGCAGAACATTTTCTTCTACATTACGCCATTTCTTTAAAAAAATTATCATCTTCTAAATCATGGTAAAATACACATAATGTAAAATGTATCATTTTAAGCATTTTTGAGTGTACAGTTCAGTGGAGTTTCATCCATATTGTTGTGCAACCATCACCATCATCCATCTTCAAAACCTTTTTGTCATCCCATACTGAAACTCTATACCCATTAAACAATAACTCCCACTCCCTTCCCTCACCTCCTTCCTGGTAACCATTATTCTAATTTTTTTTCTCTATGAACTGGACTCTTGCAGGCACATCATGGAAGTGGAATCATATAATACTTCCCCCTTTGTGTCTGACTTATTTTATGTAGCAAAATGGTTTCAAGGTTCATCAATGTTATAGCATGAATTAGAACTCCACTTCTTGTTTAGGCTAAATAATAGTCCATTGTCTGTAGATGCAATATTTTTCTTTACTCATTCATCTGTTGATGGACATTTGGGTTATTTCTACCTTCGGGCTACCGTGAATAATACTGCTGAGGACATGAGGGAAAAAATATCTGTTTGAGTCCCTGCTTTCAATTCTTTTGTGCCTGTACCTAGAAGTGCAATTGCTGGATAGTTTGGTAACTCTATGTTTGATTTTTTTGAGGAAGCCACCTCTTTGTTCCAACAACAATTCTATGACAGAGATAAGGCAGGTACTAAGACAACTATTCCCATCAACAAGCAATGGGAGGGTTATATCCCTTGGTGACTTGCCACAGTGTCAACGTTTGTTGGAGCGTGGAGCTGGGATTTGGTCCTTTTGCTGTATGTCTAAGCTTCTCTCCACCATGTTGTTTCCCATGTTGTATTGGCCTTCTTCAGCCTAAGGCACCCAACCAGTGGTCTCGAATAAACATTTCCTTTCCTCCAGGGAGTGAAAAAGACTTTTCATTTATATAGGCTACCACTCTTTGTTTGCAATCATCATTAGCATTTGCCATTGGCACATGGACTCTCCGTTACGGTTCTCAAATTAGAGCTCACTTCACTTCCATGTAGACCAACTCTGTGATGGGATGTAGGGGGTCTCATCAGCACATTGGGAAAAAGAGTGTATCTTTGCAAAGATTCATGCCTATGCTGTGTTAACCTTTGTGTCCCAGGGACCCTCTTTTGGCTCCAATTTTGGGTCCCCTCTACTATGGACCAACTACTTCAATAGAACTCATGGAATTGAAATAACAATTTTCAAGCAGCTGCCACACCCCAGGAACTGCACCAAGAGCTTTGCACGTGTCATTGAATCTGCTAGTAACATCCCAAGAGGAGGGAAAGATCTCCCTTTTCCAGATAAAGAAGCAAGGCCAGAAGAGATCAAGCTACTTGCCTGAGATAACGCTCAGGATCTGATGGTGCCAATGCCATGTCACTATTTCCCCACCTCACAACACCTCCTTCCGAAGGATGTAGTTTCATACCCTATCTGGCCACTACCTAAAACATCTTAATCTAACATCATGAAATTAGTGGGAACAGAGGGTTTTTGGAATGGATGACTTTTTCCTCTTTTCCTGCTTCAAGTTCAGACTTGATTTCTAATTGGTAGAATTTTCTCCTTCTTATTTCCTTAGACTCTCTTCTACAGGACCAGCCACCTTGAGTCCTAGTTATTTGTGCCCCTTTTTCATTTCCCCTCCTTATCCAGGGTAATAGTAAGGTACTATGGAGCCCCCATGGGTCCTGACATGTAATAGGTGACCATGACCTTTAGGTCTCTGGGCTAAGACCAAGTGTTCCTGTTTAGCCAGTTCTCACTGATCTGTGTTGAAAGAATTAATAAATACATGAAAATAAAATTGACACTTGACAATGCCTTTTTGTGTTCCATCTACCCGACTATAACTCTCCTCAGTGTTCTTTGCTTCAAAACAGTAGGGTGCAGGGCGTGAGGGCTATGGGGGTGAGGACCTGAGAAGGTGAGAGGAGGCAAATAGGATACAATTCGAAGTTCAAGTCCTAAGTTGAAATCCTAGTTCAGTCATTTACCTTGTGGCCTTGGGCAAGTCACTTAACCTCTCTGAGTTACATTTCCCTCACTTATGAAAAGAGAATAACAACCCCTGGCTCCTGGGGTGGTCGTGATGATTAAATAACGTGATGGATGTGGGGGTGTGAAAGTGAGAGAAGTTGCCAGTACACAGGAGACAATGGATGAACACTTGATGGGTAAACAAATGAATGGAAGACCTAGAAAAAAGTATACAATAGAGTCTATTTAAAGAAGTGCAGTTTTAAAATTTTTCATGCAATGCATTTTATCTTTGGGGGCTATAAATGGCTTAAGCAATAAACGAGGTATGTCAATGAACAGTTATGACTCACAGTAGAAATGCCAAGCCTTTAAAGCCTAACAGCCAATTACTGGATCCAGCATCAAAGACACACCAAAGGACTTTTAAAAAATTCCCATAGTCTCAGATATGACAGAGTTGCTGTGTATAGGATAATGTCCTTGATGCCTAATGAGATCCTTGATAATCACAGTGGAAAATTTTTCTTCTCCATGGCATCAAGTGAGAACCCTATGTCTTATATCTGGATTAGGACCAATCAAGATGCAGGATCTAAATGATTTTGGTGGTCTCGGCCCTAAAGATTGTAGCCAAATCCCAAAGACTACATACAGTCTCTTTGTTCCTCCACTAAGGGGCTAGAGTTGGTCTAGACCCCTCCAGCCTGTTGTCTGAGGCCTTGGAGCTTCTGGCTGCTGCTGGTTCTTTCCCTTTTCCTCTGGGATATAACACCCCACTCTCCCAAACACCAGCTCGATGCCCAGGCCTGACTTCAGCTGGGCTCTCCATCCTCCCAGCCTGAGGTGCTATCCAGATGCTGAGAGTTGGGAGCCTCTGCTGTCTCCCAGAATACCACAGGAGCTGTCCAGCCCAAGATCTGGGAAGGGTCTTGGAGCTCAGGCAATACTGGCACATCCCAGGACCCAGAGCCTCTGAGCCAAGGAGGGTCCATGGAGGCCACATCCACATGCAGAGGAGGAAACTGGGGCCTAAAGAGGATAAGGGTTGGCTCAGGGACACTTAGCCCAGCAGCAGGCAGAAGCAGGTTTTCTACCTTGAAGTCCAGCACTCCTTTCACATTGCTGCACCGTGGGTTCTCACCCCCCACTACACAGTATTACACACTCATAGACCAGTGTCTTTTGGACACCTGCCTATCACTGAAAATGGTGTTCACTTATACGGCCCTTTACAAGGTGCTTTTTACTATTATCTCCTCTAATTTGTACCACTACAATGTGATTGGCTATGGTAGTACTGACATCATCAGCCCCATTTTCCAGATATAGAAATCAAGGCATAGAGACATGCGTAGGGGACTGGATACAGTGGGAGGGGTGGGTCAGGGAAGACTGCCCAGAAGAGACATCTGAGCTGGCCTGGTGAAGAAGATGTTGACTGGTAGGGTGAGGGAAGGGGAAGGACACTGTAAGTAGAGGAACCAGCAAGCACAAAGCGCTGGATTTATTGTGTGGGAAGAGAGAAGTGGAGAGGGACACAGACAAAGGCAGAGAACAGCATAACAGGATCATGAGGGTGAGGTCAAAGTTGTGGACGAGTAGAGGCTGGGGACGGCCTTACACAGCCGTCCCCAAAGGCTCCCTCTGCGGGAAGATATCCAGTAGCCTGGGGGCAGCAGATGGTCTGTACCCCAACCCAAAGTGTTTGGTAGCAAAGCTTGCCTGAGCATCTTCCCCGAGGGTGTTCCAGAGAGGCCATAGCTCACTATGCTGTAAGTCCCTCTCAGTGAGAATGACATTGATCCTGCTGGGGTTGGCCTCTTCCCCACTTCACAGCCCAGCAACGGGCTGCAGCCTCATCATGATAGAGACTCAAGGGTCTGGCCTTCTCCTGTGGATGGTGGGGGGAGGGCGTGGTGAGGGAGGAAGGATGGCTGATAAGGGGCTAAGCAGAGAGTACATGTTGCTGTGTTGAACTTGCCACTAGATGGGGTATAACAAGGGAATGAAGGGCATCTGCATTCCCTGAACCGGCACTGAGCACTTGACTCTACTCCCAACACTATAAATACGCTGTTTTACTTGATCCTCTAACCTGCATTTTGCAGTTAAGGAAACAGACTCAGAGAGGTGAGGTGATTCACATGACTGATTTCTGGGAAGTAGACTATCTTATTAGCCATCAGAGTAATAAAATAATAATATGTGATTCTTCCTGCTTTCAGAAATATAGGAAGGGACCACCGAGCCCTTCCCTCAAATCTAACAAATTATAAACAGCCTGGTTGCTATCTCAAGGCTCCAGGCAGAGGAAATGAATATGATTGTTTCTATTTTTTAAAAAAATTTTATTTAACTATTTGAGAGAGAGAGAGATTGAATGAGAGAGAGAGCATAAGCGCGGTGAGGAGCAGAGGGAGAGGGAGACTCCCCAGTGAGCAGGGATCCTGACACGGCGCTCAACCCAGGGACTCTGGGATAACAATCTGAGCTGAAGGCAGACTCTTAAGCAACTGAGCCAGCCAGGCGCCCCCACATGATTGTTTTTAAAGACATCCGTGGTAGGAGGAGGGAGGACACCTGGACTAGAAATACACTGTACTTGGATATGCTCAAGTCAAACTTTATGGGTTTTATGCCCTTACCTACCAAAGTTATCATAAACACCTTTTCCCAGGGCTGCCCATTCTGACATTAGCCTGATGACATCAGCCCTTGATCACCCAGGCAAATTATTATAGACTGCCAAGGAATCAGCTGTGGCCTCAGACAAAAAGGGGTCATAGAGGAGCTGGCTGTCACAAGAATGCTGGAAAGCCAGAAAGAGAGAACACTGGACTCAAATAATGAATGCCCAGAATTATAACCTAGGGTTCCCAAACACATACACCCCAGGCCAGCCATGCTCCCTCTGTTCCCACCCTTCTCTTCTGTTCAAGTCCTATCTATCCTTGAAAGCCCAGCTCCGGTTTCACCTCCTCCCAGAAGCCTCCTGTGGCCACCCTTTCCATGCTGATCTCTAGGCTCATCTCTAGATTCTCCAAGGGCTTAGAGGTTGTTGTGCACAACATAGCACTTCTGGTACTGAGCTCTGCCTTTCATAGCCACAGTCATGTAACATTTGGCTCCACCACTGAGCAGCAAGTTCTTAGAAATAGCTAGAACTTTTACGTTCTCCTCAATTCCAGGCACACTGTAAGTAGAGAGCTTCCTTGACTTAAAATAGTGTAACATCCCAATAAACCCATTTTTGTAGGTTGAAAATATTATGTCAGAAATGCGTTTAATATACCTAACTTACCAAACATGAGGCTTAGCCTCGCCTAGCCTACCCTAAACGTGCTCAGAACACTCACAGTAGCCCACAGTCAGGCAAAATCATCTAACACACAGCCTATTTTAAAATAAAGTGTTGAGTATGTCCAATAACTCATTGAATACTGTGCTGCAGGTGAAAAACAGAATGGTAAATGTATCAGTTGTAAATGTATCAGTTGTTTACACTCAAGGCCACAAAGCTGCTTTGGGGCTACAGCTCACTGCCACTTCCCAGCATTGTGATAGAGAATTGTACACATAGAGCTAGCCCAGGAAAAGAGCAAAATTTAAAATTTGACGTATAGTTTCTACTGGATATGTGTTATACTTTGTACCATCATAAAGTTGAAAAATCATAAGTTGAACCATCGTAAGTTGGGGACCATCTGTAAATATTTGTTGGCTTGCATACACAGTAAGCACTCAATAAATAACTGTATATTTGGTATCAAATAGATGCTTAATAAACACCTATTGGTTTGGCTTATAAAAGGTGTTCAATAAATGCCTGTTAGTTTGGCACATAATAGGAGTTTAATAAATTGTTGGCTTGACCCAATAGATTTTTTTGGGTCTCTCCTTTTCTCAAAGATTTTATTTATTTATTTGAGAGAGAATGAGAGAGCAGAACTGAGGGGTGGGGCAAAGGGAGAAGGAGAAGAAGACTCCCTGCTGAACAGGTAGCCTGATGTGCAGCTCATTCCTAGGACCCTGAGATCATGACCTGAGCCAAAGGCAGATACTTAACCAACTGAGCCACCCAGGTACCTCTCTCTCTCTCTCCCTCCCTCTCTCTCTCTCTCTCTCTCTCTCTTTTAAAGTAAGCTCTATGCCCAATGTGGGGCTTGAACCCACTGACCCTGAGATCAAGAGTCAGCAAGGCTCCCCTGGTTCTCTTCTATGATGAGAGTTCTAGCTAAGCTGATTGGGGCACCAGCCAGTCAGTGTGAAGCTGAGTTGGGTTCAAAAAGACAGCTAGGACAGGAGAGGTCCCCCAAACAAGCCAAAGTATGGAGTGAGCTGGTGGGAAAAATACAAGCCAAGGTCTTGAGTGGGACTCAGAGTCAAGTCTGGAGAGCCCAGATACAAATATCGGATCCTAAGAGGCACCTCCAATAACTTTCGACAACACTTCTACCCCTGATTTCATCCCCCAAAGTAGCCCTGCCCTGCCCTGCCCTACTGATCTCAGGCGCACTACCTTATTTTATTTCATTCTTAGCATCCACACTACTTGGCATTATCAACATCACTACAATTTCCCACCACACCCAGCACCCACTCCATCTCCGCAATAGAATGTGTACCCTAGAGAGATTTTCTTATTTACTGACACTTGCCTTGTTCACCAACATAACCCCACCCATGGCTAGAAGAGTGCCAGCACATAGTAGGTGGTCAATAAATAAGATATCTTGAGTGAATGGCTGAATGAACTGAGGTAAGGCAAAAGAGAGGAAATCACCAGGAACTGGATTCAGACAGATCTGGACGGGACCTAGCAAATACCTGGCCTTTGGCTCTAACTGCCCATAAGCCTGTTTTCCACCTTCTTTTGTGGGACCGCAGGGGCCATGGATGGTAGTGCCTGATTGTCTTAAAGGGGCAGAGAGGCTAAAGGAAGAGAGGGTCAGCCTATCTCTTGAACATTTGTTCTATCCTCTAACAAGATTACACAATCAAGTCCTAGCTAGCTGCTGTCCCTTCAGCCAAAGTCCCAAAATGAAGATACATGGAATAGACTTGAACCCAAGCCTGCAGGAAGGAGCTGGGCCCAGCTGACCTGCACAGAGCAGCCCTGCCAAGGCCAACCCACACCAGTCAAATTGCAGACCATGAGCATGAGAATAAATCCTTGTGATGTAAGCCACTGGTTCCGGGGCTGCTCTGTTCTGCAGCACTATTGTGGAAATAGCTGATAAATATATAATTCATGTTCACTGTAGAAAAATATATAATTCAAGTTCACTGTAGAAAAAAACATGAGAAAATATAGATAAGTAAAAAAGGAGAAATATAAGACATTTATGATTCCATCATCTAGGATAAATCCTATTAACATTGTGGCATACGGCCGTCAGCTATTTGTCTACACTCCACATCAATGCGGACCTACCCTACGCAACTTTTTGTAACCTGTTTTTCATACCAATATATGATGAGCATCTTTCCAAAGCCATAAGCATTGCAGTGTTGTCTCATTGTCTTGCCAACCTCCTTCAAGGTAGGCTCAGAAAGGCAACCTGATTTGCCTGAAGTTACACCTCTGGGAATCCTCAGAGCCCCATGTGACTTTCAGTTCATTGCTCTGTCCACCCGGCAGGTCTCCTCTTGGGCCCTCATTAACATTTTTGGCCACTGGCAAGGTCAGCTCTTTCCACAACAGGAACGAAACGAAACCTTATCTTATCTGGAAGGAGAACCTGAGTGTTTGGTTCCCCGCATTGCATTCGCAGGATCCCAAGGGCTGTGACAGAACCCTGCTGCTGGCCTCCCATCACGTATCCTGGGGGACTGCGATTTCCTCCCTGGGGTAGAAGGAGACAAGGGCAAGCGGTTGGGGAGTCTTTTTCCAATGGGGCCCGCGGCAGGCCAATAGGTTTCCAATGTCATGTGGGGGGAGAAACAAAGCTCTCAGTGTGCTGGTCAGCAAGAATGGAGCAGAAGGTAGCTCCAGTTCCTGTAAGAGGGCCCGCCTAGGACCTGCTGGCACAAGCCTGGGAAACCCAGGCAGACAGGCTGTATGCCAGACTACAGACAGCGTCAGTGAGAAAACTCCATGGAGGGGCGCCTGGGTGGCTCAGTCTGCTCAGCATCTGTCTTCGGCTCAGGTCATGATCCCAGGGTTGTGGGTTCAAGCCCCATGTGGGACTCCCTGCTCAGCGGTGAGTCTGCCTCTGCCTCTCCCTCTGCCTGCCGCCCCCCCCCACTTGTGCTCTCTCTCTCTGTCAAATAAATAAATAAAATCTAAAAAGGATGGAAAAAGGAGCACAGAATGACCAGATCAGAAGTCACAGTCACTCACCTAAGCCAAAGGGTGGGACTCAGAGATAGCAGACCTGCCTCCTAGTTGTATGGCCTCAGTTTTCTCACCTGTCAAATGGTCACAGAACCAAGCGCCCACTGGCTGCTTTCTTCTACCATAACAAAGCAGGGCTCCTGGGAGGGTGGTACAGTGAGGAGTGGGACAGGGCTGTGGAAACATGGCTAGAAGTCTGCTCCCAGAACCCTGAGGGGCAGGGGAGATGGGGTGTGCTGGCTTTCAGGGAAAGAGCGAGCCTGGATTAGGGGAGATTTGGGTAGAGAAAGGTAGAGCCTATAGAATCCTCAAAAATTTGCAGAGAGTAGGTTCTAGTCACAGCTTTTCCTGTGATCAGGGTTTTCACTGGAGAAAGCCCTTTATTTGTATTTTCCTTCTTAAGTTGATTTTCTGAGCCTAGCTGGTGAAAGAGAAAGAAGGAACAAGAAGGAAGAATAAAAACAGCTTACTGGGTAGACTGGGGCCAGTGTAGGTGGCTGGGAGGGAGTGGCTCAGACACCAGATGGGACCACTCTGGCCCCTGCCCCTGAGAAACCAGAAACTTCCATGCAAACCCAAACAATGGTGGGGGACACCCCACCCCCAACAGGCCCAGTGGCTCTGATGGCAATGACAGTAAACCCTTGGGTGGCTTATTTAGCTGAAGGTCTTCCTTCCTGCCTCCTCCCTTCATCAAGTGAGTCCAAACCTCTTTATAGGATGAAGAAGAGATGGGAGATGCAGAGACCTGCCCTGCGGGGTTGGGGAAAGACAGCCCCGGCTTTGGAGCCAGAGAGAACAGGATGGAAATTCCAGCTGTGTGACTTTGTGCAATTTACAGAACCTCTTCAAGACGTGGTATCCTCACCTGGGAAAGAGAGAAAACACTTTTCTAAAAATGTAAAGTATCTCACATCGTGTCTGGCACCTCCTGGGTAACAAGTATCACCAGATGGGCCGGGAGAATAGGTGGCAGACCCAGGAGAGAACCTAGGTCTCAGAACTCCACACCCTGGCCCTACTTCTCTCGTCTCGTTGGTAGCCGGGAGCAGCTGGTGCTCTCACCCCTGCAGTGAGGACCGATGTAGGTTGAGCCTCCTAGGGACCTACCAGGCACAACCTCCCTCCCTAAGGATTCAGGTTACCAAGGCCACCTCTCTCTGAGGCCTGAGGACAGTGGAGTTGCTCTTCGTTTGGGCTCTGAGGCAGCTCTACATAGGCAGCCATGGGCCCTCTGGAGTCACTACTCCCACCAGGCCCCAGGAAATGCCACCAGGAGCCTGGCCTAGTGGCTGCTCCCCAGGGACCCAGATCTCCACAGCTCTGCTCTAAGTGAGCAGGGAAGAGGGGTCCTCCTCAGACAGCTCCAGAGCATACCCAGCCCCCCCAAGCCTCAGCAAAGCTTGAGAGGCCAGTGTGGGACTCAAGTTGCAGCTGTGGTGACCTGCTGCCCAGCTGGGAAGCCACCGTCTACCTCTTTCCCTCCCACATATAATTCTTTCATCTTGAAATGCCAGCCACTGAAAGACATGTATTTCCTTCCTTCAGAGGCCCAGCCACACTTGCCCAGCCATCACCCCAACTTTGGCATAATTCCCCAGCCCCTGGCACAGAGCCCGATGCATGGTGCTCAGCAAATGGGTGTTGAGTCGAGAGGAAAGACACTGAGCTGGAATCTCGGGGGGTTCTTCAAAGGTACTTCAGCACTCACAGGACAAAAATGAGTAAGGAGAGGTTGGTTGCCAAGACATTCGAGCAATTCAATCTCTACCTTGAGTCACCTGCCAATACAAATTTCAGTACTTTTTTTTTTTTTTAAGATTTTATTTATTTATCTGAGAGTCAGAGAAAGCACAAGAGGGGGGAGGGTCAGAGGGAGAAGCAGACTCCCTGCTGAGCAGGAAGCCTGAGGCCGGACTCAATTCCGGGAGTCTGGGACCATGACCTGAGCAGAAGGCAGTCGCTTAGCCACCTGAGCCACCCAGGCACCTTAGATTTCAGTGCTTTAAAGAAAAAGCATCGTAGGGCACCTGGGTGGCTCAGTGGGTTAAAGCCTCTGCCTTCAGCTCAGGTCATGATCTCAGGGTCCTGGGATCGAAGCCCGCATTGGGCTCCCTCCTCTCTGCCTGCCTCTCTGCCTACTCGTGATCTGATCTCTCTCTCTGTGTCAAATAAATAAATAAAATCTTTTTTTAAAAAAAGCATCGTAGATACAATTATACAAGGGAAAATGTATTGTTCACCGTAACTTTGTTCTCATTCTAAATATAATGCATGTTCCCTGAATAACATGGTCATGTATAGAAAGGAAAGGAAGTTCTGTATGGTCATGGTATGCGTGTGTATCTAATACCCCTGTTAATATTTCATTCACATAGACTTGGAGTCATTTGCTAAGTATAAACTTTGGTCAAAAGTGTACATGCAGAAGCATTCCCCAATCTGAAGTGAATTCTCTGTCAGCCATCCGAGGCCCTTAGTAATTGCCCCCTGGGGCAAAAACAGGAGGAAGGGAGATTTCTGCAATTAGAAACCCAGGCTCCTTTGGGATGCTAACCTCAGACCCTGAGAGGCTCCATAGGTTTGGGGCTGGGGGTAGAAAAGGACAGGTGACATCCATTCCCCCATGCAGGGGAGGGAGGGACAAGTGGGGAAGGGGACTTCCCAGGAGGGGGATAGGGAGTCCCTAGTTATTTGACAGCCACCGCGCTCCAGGCCGGAGACGGCCGGCAGGTCACGCGGTGCAGACCCTGCTGGCGGACCCCCGCACGCCTACCCACTGCCTGCCCCCATGGTGCCCCAGGCCGCTGCTGCCAGCTGTTCATGTTGCCGCCTGAGATCCTGGACTCTTTCAGTACATTGCCCCTCAGTCCTCGCGGCAGCCCGTTATTAAGGAAGGGTCCCCATTTTTGCGATGAGGGAGTCAAGGCCCAGAATGATTAAGTCACTTCCCCCAAAGTACTCAGTGGGAAGTGCGGGAGCCAGGATTCAAATCCAGTCTGTCGGAATCCACAGCCTGAGCTCTCCCTCTCTCCTCAAGCCGAGAGACCTCAAGAGGGTCACTGCAGCGGCCCCTGGGAGCTCCACAGTGCTTTCGCAGGACTCCTGGCTTCCATTCCCTCGCCACTCAACTGACCCTGGGCCTCAGATACCTGTAAGTCCTGCTGCTCACAGTGAGGCTCCCCATCCCCCTGCCCCTCCCCTGAAGGATCGGGAAACTGAGCAGAGGCTACAGACCCGCTGGGAAGGGGAAGGGCAGAACAAGCCCCAGAGCTGCCACATCCTTGTCTTGACCCCTTGTCTGGCCTGGGACCAACCAGGCAGAATGGGTAAACACGAAGGTTCTTGGGAACTTTCCAGTGACAGCTAGAGGGAAATGCCTTAGCTTTAGGGGAAATTCCCCCCAAGAAATGGTTCCATTAAATCAGCTCTCTGTGGCCCAGGGCCATCCCGGGCCATGACAGGCTGGCAGTATGTGAGAAAGAGAGAGGTGACACTTGGAACCCCCTGGGAAAGAGGATACTATTAAACTATTTCAGTCATTTTCATTCTAGTGTGAATGAGTTCAATATATTTTCCCAGAAGCTAAAGAGAAAGCTTAAGCCCGAAGGTCTTCTGGTGAGTAGGTCCCAATCTGGGAGACTCAGACAGAATGCACGTTCAAGCCCAGGTTCTTCTACTTGCTAGCTGAGTGAACTGGAGCTAATAAATAACCTCTCTCTCTGAGTCTCAGTTTCATCATCCCACAAGTGGGGGTTTGTAACAAGTTCAAGGTTGTCGAGACCATGCATAGCGACACCTGAGTGATGATGGGCTTAGTCATGGTGTTTGCCCACCTGCCCTCCTTCTTCATGGGGCCTCAGGCCAGGGAAGGCTGCCCACCTCATAGCTGTTCCGGAGAAAAGCTGGAGAGCAGCCCCAGTGCCCTGAGCCTCAGGCCGAGTTCTGGGTGGCCTGGCTGATACTGAGCCTGGACGCTCGAGCAGGGCTCCAAGTGGGTTACCTGGGACCGGCCTTGACCATACCTGCTGCAGAGTGGCCTGTGGACGGACCCGCTCTGAACACCTGGATCTGATG
Organism: Ailurus styani; assembly: GCA_002007465.1. Lineage (NCBI taxonomy): Eukaryota > Metazoa > Chordata > Mammalia > Carnivora > Ailuridae > Ailurus > Ailurus styani. Next base: position 6,211,468 of record LNAC01000018.1, on the reverse strand, counting down.
TGAACATCGACATCAGCAAATCGTCCTCCCCAAGTGGGGCTGAGGTGACAGGCCTCATGTACCACCCAGGGACAGCCAGGGATCTGGAATCCCAAGGTTTTTGCCCCAACTTCCCCCTTGGATACATGACTCCCCCTGAGGCTACTATAAACCCTTTTGTTGGGTGGAGGGGGGATTCCTGGAAGTGAGGAAAGGGCAAGAGTGGTCACAGACCCTAGGCCTCCACAAGGCGGCCTGGCATGCGGGGAATTTCCTGCCGGGGGGGGGGGGGCAGGGTGGGGGACTGGGGGGTTGGCAGGGTAATCACAGTAACCACTGCTGAGCACTGCTGACTTGCCAGGCTCACTCAGCACTTGCCCAGCATTTTCTGTGGGTCCTCAGACACGGACAAACCTCCAGTTTCAGGACCAGGATCATGGGAGATGGCTCACTGCTCAAGGCTGCCCCAGAGCCGGCAGGGACAGGAAGGTGGGGAGAAGAGGAGCTGTTGTCCAAGAGGGACGGGGATTTGGCTTCCCTTCTCCTCATGTGTTATTAAAGAAAACAACACAGAATAATCTGACTTTGAACAAATAAACCCAGCATGCCAGCCGCAGGCCAGACTGTCCAAGTGAGAAGCCCAGACAAAAACCTGGCGGTCACCATTCTAAAGATGGAGACAGTGAGGCCCACAGAGGTGACAGCACTGGCTTGACTTGAGGAACCGGAACTTCAACATAGGTGTCTCTACTCCCCCAACTATTGTAATTATCTGAAGGGTGGCAGACCCCATATCCCTCCTGCTCACACGTCCTCTGCCACCTCCTGACCACGGTCCCCATTCAGAACCAGTCACCCGGCATCAACAGAAAATAAAGCTATTGTCTCTGGAGGTTAGAATTGCCAATTTTCTCTCCTTTCAAAAAGACTCTTCAGTGATAGAATCAAAACAAAAATCACTTACAAAGACTGACTTTTGCTGGGAAGCCCCACAGAGCCTTGCTTGTACCTCATGGACAAGTTCATGTGGTTTGGATAATGGTTTGCATACTTGGGTCTCTCTTGCCCACTGGCCCGTAATCCCCTTGAAGGCCAGACAGGAGTCCTGTTCAGCCCTGAGCTTTCCCAGTGCTTGCTCACAGCAGGTGCTCAATAAATATTTGTTGCATTAAGACGGAAATGTGCATGAAGGACGACTAAGCTGCTATTTTGCTCCAGGCATGATAGGGACGGACAGCAGGGGCCAGGTCCCCTGGGTGTTGCTCACAACTTGGTACCATGAAATGTTACAGGAGTCAAGTATTTGAGGGTCAAACAAAATTGCTCAGTTCCCAATCGGCGGACCGAAGGAAAGTGGTTCCCATATCCTGATTGCACTGATTTTCAGAAGGGTGTTCATAACGTATTCAACACAGCGTGCTATGAGCTTAAATTCAGAGAACTGGCTGGAGGGCAATGTAGCAATCTCTAGTAAGTTGAAGATGTTCCTCCTCCCCCGGACCTCCGGATTCCACTTCTGAGCACATACTCTAGAGAAACGTTCACAGACGGGCCCAGGGAGACATGAATCCAAATATTCAGCGGGGTAACGTTTGTAAAAATAAAAAAGGTCTATCCGCAGGAAAAAGACAGACTTGTGGGTCAGTTCAGATCATGGAATACTATATAGCAATTCAAATCAACCAGCTAGACCCACGTGTATCAAGAGTAAATAAATGTTTGTCATGCCAGGCAGAGTCATTGGGACACAGACAGGAATTTGAACAAACAGGTCCCGCTGAGCCCGGCTTCGCACACCTCCCCCAAGACTCTGCTGCTATCTGGGCTGGGAGAGCTCTTCCTGGACCAGTCCCCTCATCTAGATTCTTACAGGCAGACAAGGCGAAGGCAAAAAGCTCTTCCCAAGTCTTTTGGGCCTTGTCTTTGGCTCGAAACAATCCACACCTGCCAAAATGGCACAGTTTGGGGAGGATCGTTCTGAAATCCTTCAGTACGATTCAATCAATTTTCAGAACACACCTGTGTAGCCAGTCCCAACCACGCCCCCGAAGTACCTTGTGTCCCTGCCAGGCACCACCAGCACCTCTCCGACCAAGGGTGAGTCCTGACCTGACCCCACAGACGAGGGCTAACTGTTCTCTACTTGATGTAAATGGAAACTTGCGCCATGTTACCCCCATTTGTAAGGACCCTCTCCCATCTCCCTGCCTCTCTAGCACCTTTCTAAACCTCTGTTTGACATGGTCTGTCCCTGGGGGCCTCCAGAAGGCAAAAGAAGAGCCTTATATTCTTTAGTACCCCTGACAGGATTCAAGCGGCTGGGGTCCAAGATTGCTGGTGAATTTTCTGGGCCTTCGCCCCATGCTGAGAAAAACAGTCTTTATTCAGTGGGAAGGCAAGCTCACCCCACCCTGCTGCCTGGTTTCCCGAAGGAGGTGGTCCTGTTTCCCTCTCTCTTTTTGACCCCTGCTCCACTTCCTTCGTTTGGAGGACTTCCTCCTCTTTGGGCCAGGCCTCCCTGACCTTCTGTCAGCACCTCCTCTGAGGGCCAGGGCCTGGGCGGGAAGCCTGGGAAAGCTGCCCCCGGCTGCTCTTCTGTGAGACTGGGGCCAAGCCTGGGGCAGTCTGCTCTGAGGTTGGTGTGAGCTTGGGAGTGGGGAGGATAAGATCTCCCAGGCAGACATACAGGGCCAGGTCCTGTGTCTCTTGTCAGCCAGATCAGCTCTTGTCACCCAGAAAGCCACGGGGCCTGGGAAAGGTCCCCATAGGCCTGCCTCCTACCCACCCCCATCTCACATGATGAAATGCAGACCCTCCAGGGATCCCCAGGCACACACATACTGCACAGAACCCACGACTATTGCCAACAGCAGAGCCCTTCTAAGGCGGCTTAAAACTCTGAAATGTTGTATTTATAGATATCATCTTTGTTTTATCATGTTTTGTTTTAGATTTTAACTTCCAAAGTTTGTTTATCCAGTGCTTTTCCTCCTTCCTTCCTCTCTCTTTCTCCAAGAGAATGTTCGTTGACCATTTAGTCAAGTTATGTACCCACGTGGGACAAACTAGGCCCCTGTTACAGTGCCGTGTGAGGAGAGTGGGGGTAGGGTTGACATTTTCCCCAGTCCCACAACTGCCCCAGCCTGGCCCTGGGGTCATCTGTCCAGCAGGCTGTGTGGCTGGATCTCATAGCTCCCATCATAGTTCGCTGACCTCCAGTCTGTGCTAAGGTCAATCATCCAGACTGTCCCCAGGGCTGACAGGGTAGAAAAGTGACTCCTAACAGGGCCTCACGGTCTATGGGATGTGAGCCCCTACTTGGGTATCTATGCAAATATCAGCCTCATCCACAGCTGTTGCCAATGGCTGTCTTTCTTAGGGTTGAGCATCGTCCTCTCCTCTTAGACTCTTAGACTCACCTCTCAGGGGGGTGAGCTTATTGCCTTCCCTTTCCTTCAAACTCAGGACAGTAAAGCTGAGAAGAACTTGCTGGAAAATGGGAAAAGGCATAGCAAGAGGGCCCTGGAGACAAAAGTGGGTGGTGGCTCAATGCCCCCCCACTGCTCAGGGGCCTGGTTTGCTGACAAGAATGGGGTCAGAGGCAGCTCTTCTTGTAAGAGCCCATGAGCTCCCTGGGAGGGGGTCTGTGCCTGCAGAAATGCCCTTATAGTCCACACACCATGAACACACTTACACTCACCACCTCCCCATCATGGATACACTTCCACAGTGCAGCCTCACACATCCCACTCCCCACTTTACTCCTACCCTCCGCCACCACCCCACCACACACAGAGTCTAAAGCTATCAAGGACCTTAGAAATCCAGCCATTTTATAGATCAGAAGACAGGTGGTGAGAGAAGAAACCTCCCCAAGGTTGCCCAGGAGTTGTGGCCAAGCCAGAGCAGGAACCCAGGTCTCCACGTGGTTCAGGGAGCTGTGTGTGGTAGAGACACAACACCTCATTTCCTCCCCCCCAGCTGTGTGACTTTGGGCAGGTCACTTAGCCTCTCTGAGCTTACAGTCTTCAGCTATGAAATGATAGCACCCACTTCAGTGGTCTTTTTTGAGGAGTCTTCTGGTACAGCATTTTCCTTGCAAGCTACAAAGATGGTGAGGGATGGTAGACAGTCCGAATTCTGGCCATTACCTTTCTTTTGAAAGTTTTTCTGCAAGTTACATTGGGAATATATGTTGCAAATTTTTTTTCCTCTTAGGTTTTGAAATTTTTTTTTAGTGCTATTGTTTATTATATAGAAGTTTATGATTTGAATGTAGCAAAACATATCCATCTTTGTGTGTTTTGTATCCTGCCTCATGTTATGAGGAGCATTTTATGAACAAGAGATTCCTCAGACAAAGCGCAGAAAAAAGAACATAATAGATCTTTAAAACATGAAAACAGCCTACAAGTTCTCTCATAATAAAATCAATGTGAAGATTATCATTTTTCACATTATCAGATTATCAAAAATCTGATATTGATAACACATCACATAGGTGAAGTTGAGGGGAAACAAGCACTCTCATACTTTCCTGGTAGAAGTATAAATCGGTACAACGTTTATCAAGGGCAATTTTGTTATCTTTGTAAAAATTAAAAATGCACATACCATTTGATCTAGCAATTCTACTTCTAGGCATGTACCCTCAGTTTTTGCACATGTATGAAATGACATATGCACAAAGCTGTTCACGATACATGTAACAGCAAAGGAAACAACCTAAATACCCATCCTTAGGGAACTGGTAAAAATAGGTTTCGTTCATTCAGTAGGCTACCATACAACTGTAACAAAGAATAAGCAAGATTTTTTTATGAACTGGTATGAAAAAAAATCTCTATATTGTTAAGTGAGAAAAACAAGGGGCAGAACCCTTGTGTGTGTGTATGTTAATACATGACACTCTCACCCCAAGAGGGGAACAGACCTCCATGGCATGGAAACAGATTCCCCAGGTCACTGTGGCTGGGGACGGGGTGAGTGCCACCCCATCCTGAGGGTACTTGGAAAATGTACAGCCAACTGTTTGGCATTATCCCATAGCAAGAGATTAAGGACCGGCTCTAGAAGTGGTGACAATGAGAACCAAGACTTCCCAGAGCTGAATGACATCTGGAAAGAACCAGACGCACCCATGACAAGTAGCATGTTATTATATTTCCATATATTATATTTCCATTAAGTCAAGTGAGTAGGATCACTTGACAGCTCAATGGAAGAAGCCTAATGACTAAAAGTTTTTGGAACTGTTTAAGTGGGAATCATCGCCAAAGGGAGACCAACAAGTGAGGCTCACAAACCTATTGACCCAGACCAGTCCTAAACCACGATTTGAGTTAGCCAATAAAAAAAATTAAGTGAAGGGTCACCTGGGTGGCTCAAGTTGGTTAAGCGTCTTCCTTTGGCTCTGGTCATGATCTCAGGGTCCTGGGATCAAGTTCTGCATCAGGCTTCCTGCTCAGCGGGGAGTCTGCTTCTCCCTCTCCCTCTGCCTGCTGCTCCTCCTGCTTCTGCTCTCTGTCAAATGGATAAATAAAATCTTTTTTAAAAAATCAAGACAATTTTTATAGTAAGAATCATGACTGAGATATTCCTACCAGATCAATAGCTACTGCTTGTTAATATTTTTACTTGTGATAACCTATGTTTTGCCAGACTGCAAAAGAATCCATTATTTTGTTACTTTAATTAAAATCTATTCTTCTAGCTTCTTTTGCTGGATGTATTCATTTCATATTCATATCTGATCCCATAAAATAAGGCTCAGACCAATCACTTTATTGTTTTAAATAGCAACTTAGTCTTATTTAATGGAGGACTGTAATATATCTTTTCCTTCTTACAAAACTTGTGGTAAGATGTATATTCTGAAATTGAATAAAAAGAAAATAATATTCAGGTAGTAAAACCATAGCAACCATTTGTATAAAAAAGGGGAAAGAATATCCTTATGTATTATTATTTATGTGCTCTTATGTAAAACTTTATACGCAGAGTATATGTAATATTGTATACATATGTATAATCTCTAGAAGAATTCACAAGTAACTAATAATAGTAGATACTTGCTGGAGAGTGAATGGAGATTTTTCTCTATGTGTCTTTTCATACTTTAACATTTTGAACAGTGTTAGTGATACTGTACCAATTCAAAAACTTTTAAAATGCAGTGTAAAAATAGTGGCAGATTCTTGGAACCCAATTCAGAAGATCAAGCCAGACTCTCATGGTTTGGACCTGCAGTTTTTGGTTAACTAGGATTGTCTTAGCATGTCCTGTCATAGAAGTTCCCCCGAGAACCTGCAGAGCCTTTAGATTCCAGAGTTAAGGTCCTATGACTTACGCTGCGCCACCTGGTGGCCTTAGTCAGGCAAGAGTCCAAAACATCCCTCTGAAAAATCTGCAAGGGTGCTCAGCCGATACAGAAGAGGGGGCATAACATGGCATTGTGCCCACAGGCTGGGTGGGTGGCTCCAGTAGGCACACAGCTGTGTGTCTGGGTCTTAACTGGAATGAGGCACAGCTTCCCAGAGTTCTAGAACCCCTGTGTCCTAAGGAGCCACCAGAGGCAGCCTGCAGGAGCACATAGCACATGGATTTTAAAGTTAGGCCTGAGTTCAAGCCCTGATGCCACCGTCTGCTAGCCTCGTTATCTCACATGGCTTAGCCTTCTAGGTTCTCAGTTTTCTCATCTGCCAAACGGGTACAGGTATACCTCAGATAAAGTCTGCACACAAACCTAGAAAAATGCCTGTGCATAGCAGGAATTTGATAAATGTTAATTCTCTTTCCTTTTGTTATTTCTTCATAAATCTACTCCCCTGCCCAAAGAGTGTAGCCTGGCTCCTGGGAGCTTACTGTGGCCACATTGCTGGGAGGATTCAGCACTGGAACAACTGAGGGAAAAGAAATCTGTATGCTTCTAGTCTTGCTAAACACTTTCCCTCCTTCCTTCCACCTTCTTGCTTTTTTAACGACTAAGGAATAAATTCTGGCCTGGCTGACGAGGGGAGGGAACTCAGGAGGGATCCGCAGATCCCGTAGGCAGGTCTGATCTAGTTCCCAGTCATTCCCCCAGGAGGCCTGGATGCTCCATTAAGCACTTGCTCTGGCCAGGGTGCAAGGCCCAGTCCCTGCCTTCAGGGAGCTCCCAGTCTGAGGACAGAGCCAAATAGAGCAAAAATCACAGTGAATGTGCAGGAGGGTGAGGGCACCCAGAGAGGCACTAATGAAAATACTAAGTTGGTCACTTGCTCTTTTGGGTTAAGACACTGTTTCTAGAGGCTCCTGATAGCATCCAGCTAAAGAGCCCACTAGCCCCTTTCCCCTTAATTCAGAGTAGCATTTTAGCACCCCTCCTAGGTCTTCCCAAAGATGGCAGAACCCAAGGGAGAGGAGACATAAGATTGAAAACATGTCGTTCGAGGCTGTGGGCCGGAATGTTCCGAGAACAAGGCAAAGCAGCCTGGGAGGGGGGATGGATCCGGGTTCTAAGCTGTCTGGCAGCGGGAAGACGCCAGCCTGCCCAGAGGAAGAGCCTCATCAGAGGAAAGTGGGTCATACCAAGGTCACCTGTGTCACAATTCTGCCCTGGCTGTTCTCTGTACCCGTGGCAGCAGAGAACCTTCCAGAAGTCAGACACTACTAGAAAAGAATCCTAACCTTAGGCATCACCTCATTCACACCAGCAAGGGGAAGGGTTTGCCCCAGTACCAGGTGGATGACCCTGACCTGCACCTTGAGTCTTCTCCCCATTGTGTGGTAGAAAGCACTGGGGTTTTGGAGCCAGACAGAACTGGCTTTGAACCTGGTCTCTACTGTTCATTCATTAGCTAAGTGGTCTTAAAAAGTTGCTTCTCCCCTTGGAGTCTTGGTATTCTTCACCTGTAAAACTGAGACAATAAGTAGCTCTTCCTTGTTCTAAAGAGATTGTTGTAAAAACTAAAGACAATACCTGCAAATCACCCGGCATGGCAGGCACAAAACAGATGGGACCACTGTTGTCATTGCTTCTCCCACCCAAACTGCCACCGGCACAGATAGGTAGGAAGAGGGCCCACTTTGCAGGTGGTGATGGTCATGGTGGGGTCATGGGGGTCTTGTTGGGTTGGGGGTGTAAATGTACCTCATGGCTGGGCTGTGAGACTTGCTACTAAACCCTGCCCTGCATGCCCGCCTGGGGTGGGGGCCACACACCAAGCCCAGAGGGTGAGGAAGCAGAGGAAGAGGCGTGGCCTATGTAAGAATAAGAATAAGGGATGTGGGCCATTATTCACAGGAAGGCACCTGCCAACCTCAAGCTTTGCACTCACCAGAGCAGTTGCCAGCAGCAAAAATACTACAAGGAATCTCTATCCCCCTCTCCCTTCTGCTCTGGTTTCCTCATTTATGTATTTATTCTTGTTCTTTTACTGTATGACATCAGTAAGAAGCGTCGTTGTAGCAGCAGGAATGATGTTCTGAGTGCAGCGTACTGGGTGCTTAGAATACTAGCTTACTCGCATTGGTTTGTTTCCTCTACTCCTCACAGCCCCACAAGGGACAAGTTATCACCCCCATTTACAAGAGGGAAAACCTGAGGTTCGATTCCTTGCCAAAAGTCACCTAGCCAAGAAGGAGCGAGAACTGAGCTTCAAACCCAGGGGCCTGGCCTGACCTCAAATCCAGTGTTTGCACACCTGAGGCTAGCATCTCCCGCCCAGGTAGGAAGGCTCTTTCCAGGGAAGAGGGGTAGCTACGCACAGGGCCCGCAGGTTTGGGAGGCCGGACTCCTGGGCAGGAGTGGGTGCATGCTGGGAGTGGGGAGCCTCCAACTGTACCCCAGAGAGTTTACAATGGAGGCAGCCCTGAAGGAGTAGACGGCAGCCCAGCAGCAGCAGGAGGGAAATAGTACCGCCCAGCAGGAAAGGGGAAGAGCAGGAGGGAGGCATTAGGTCCCTCCTGACATCTGTTCCCTTTCTCTTGACACCAACCTCAGCTCACCCCCATTAGTTTTGGAGGAAGCAGGCTCTATGGCTCTGGGTCTCAGACCTCAACAGATCACCCTAATCCATCCCCAGTCCCCTGCCAAACGCATGGAGAGGGTTCGCGGGGTCTTCAGAAAGAAGCCGCCCCACTTCACTGAGAAAGTTTCCGTGGGTGACTTTTCTATCTGGTGTTTACACCTCAGGCTCCTGTTTTAAAAAACTGCACCACACGAGGCTAACGTGGCAAGAACCCAGCAGAGACCAGAGCGGCCCGGTAAACAGACACCACAGCCGCTCCCCCCACTCCCGGCCCGGGAGAGTCCGCCGGGCGCCCAGGCCAAGGCCCGGGGTATTTTCAGCCGCCCGTGGCCTCAGCAGGGTCCGAGAGGCAGCAGCCTTATTGTATTTCATGTGACCCAGGCACTGGGCCAGCGACGGGGCCATGGGGAGCCAACCTTTCGTCCTTGCCGCAGGCCTGGGCCCCATCTCCCTTTCTGCCGGTTTCCGGAGCCAGGCCAGGGCACCGCACGTGGGAGGGGCTCCGGCCAGCCCCACCGGGCCCCAGAAACGGGTGGCAAGAGACAGGCAACTCGAGAACGGGCTTGGGCACTCAGCAGCCCCACTCCCCACCCATCCCCTCCCTAAACATCGGGAGGAGTGTTCCTCTCTGGGCGCTGCACAGGGGGTGGGTGACTCACTGTCCCGGTTTGCCTTGGATGCTCGTGGGTTTGGCACCGAAAGTCCGGGGTCCCGTGAAACCCCTCGGTCCTGGGCAAGCCAGGGCTGCTTTTTGAAGATGCAGAAGTCGAGGCCCAGGAAAGGCCAGACGCTTGCCCAGGCTCATGCAGCTCGAAGGGGCTGGCACTGGAATCCCAGTCTGTCCAACGCTTCCTGGCCCCTTCTCCTGCCTTCCTCCTCCAGACCCCGCCTCCCCTCAGCTGTTCATTATTTTATTTTTCTCCAGACAGCATCAGAATCACCTGCAGGGCTCGTTAGAGCAGATCGTTAGGTCTCACCTCCAGAGCCCGTGATTCAGTAGGTCTGGAGTGGGGCCTGAGAACCTGCATTTCTAACAGGCCCCAGGGGCTGCTGATGCCGCTGGTCAGGGACTACGCTTTGAGAATACCTGATGTATCTCACAGCTCTAATGAAGTCTCACAAAACCTCTGGACCTCCCCATGGCTCACCGAATAAAGGCCCAGGTCTGCATTCAAGGCCTCTGTGATCCAATCTCCAGGGTCGGCTCAGCTGCCCTCCACACCAGGTGCCGGCCCTGCCAGGCTCCTCTACAGGCTCAGCATCCGCTCTGCTCTCCTGGCTCTGTGTCTTTGCTCAAGCCGCTCCTGGCCTGGCCCCCACAGCCCCTGCACAAACACAAATCCCCTTTAAGAAGAAGAAACTCTTGGTTTTGGCTCAGGTCATGATCTCCCGGTGAGGCCATGGAGCCCCGAGTGGGACTCTGCGCTCAGTGGGAGTCATCTTTCCCTTTCCCACTGCCCCTCCCCCCAGCCTCTCTCTCTCAAATAAATAAATAAATCTTAAGAAAAAAAGAGAAGAAGCGGCTTGTCTGTAATGCCCCCTCCTCCAGATGCCCCCAGGGCTCCTGTCAGTCACTACAAAAGACTCCCCGCCTCAGCTCACAGCTTAGCTCCCATTTCATCCTGCCCTGCGTAACAGCTTTCCTTGTCACTGGTCTGTGGGCTCTTGAGGACACGGACTTTTGTCATCTTTGTCTACATATATATGTTAAATGCTTGTGACCCCAGAAGGCAGAACCAGGGTGACGAATGGATCTTCAGGGAGACCAGTTTGAGAAAGAACTTGTGATAAAGCGAACAGTTTGACACCAGCTCTTGAGGTCCTGCCAGTAGAGTGTGAGCTCCGTTTTGGCTCCAGGACTCTCAGTGAGGCTGAATGAGCATCTACAAAGTTGCTGAAGTCCCTGGTTAGGCAGGTACTGATCACTCCAACCTGCTTCTCAGGCCCCTGTCTCCCTAGGAACGCCTGCCCAGCCCAGTGTCCCGCATTCCAGACGCCCTCAAGACTCCACAGGCTGGCTGGAACTTACCAGAGGAGAGTGATGGTAGGCAAGCATGAGTTTTTGTCCATGGCCTTCACTGTCTGATTATAAGACATGACCAGTGGTAAGGGACCCTGCTCCAGGCCAACATACCTCCCCCTTCTGATGATGGCCTCCTCAGAATGATTAACCCTTCCTTGATGCACCTGTACCCACTTCCCTCACCTCATCCACACCTGTGCCTCCAGCTTCACAGGCTAGGGTAAGCAGCTTATCTGTGGGTAAGCTGAATATCTATAGGTTTGCTCCCGTTGGGGCTCCTGGGAAACAGCGCCTAGCACCACACCAGGCATGCGTGAATGCTCAGTAGGTGTATACTTACGTCCAGTGCCTGCTCAAACCCTTTCCCCACCCATGATGCCTTACCAAGTACACACCCGTGAGCAAATGTCCTCTTGCCCTTTCCCATTTGCTCTTGGGAAAGATCCTATACAACCCACTGCAATCAAGGAGGCTGGGACTGAGGCTTTCTGCCCCCGCCATCCCTGGGGGAAATTTTACCGTTTGAATCAGACAAGTTTGAAAGACTCACTTGATCGCATTTTGGCTACATAAACCGTTGTAGTGCTCTTTGTTTATTGGTTGGTTAGTTGTTTGGTTGGTTGGTTGAAGAGGAAAGAGAAGGATTTTCTGGAGTCTAGACTCATGACTTGGTAGGGCCTATCCAGGAGCAGCACTGATTGTAAGAGCTGGGTGAGGTCTGCTGTTTGTACCATTCAACACAATCCTCCCTGGCCTCCTACCCCACCAGGAAGTGCCCATCAGTCAGTTTCAAAGCCGGTAGCTTGGTTACTAGAATGGTCTGAGAAAGCCACGACCCAGTGGACCAAGCTGGAGGACATCTCGCTGTCAGCTTTGCCTTCTGCTAATCTCCAGGTTTCATAAACATTCTCGTTTCCACTCCTTCCTGGGGCTGACTGAGGTCGTGACCTTCTGAAAGAACGCAGGGTCAGCCAGCCCATCTGAAGTTCCCCCCCCACTCCCCCCCCACCCCGCCCAGTGTGTGTGAAAGGAGATACGTCCAACTGTGAGCACATACAGCCCACATCCTTATGACTCAGCAGATGTGGCTGTCCTCAACCCTGTCCCCTGGAATGTCAAACAGACGAGCTTCAGAGGTCTGATGGCATCAGAACAGACGCAGCCAAGCCCGGGCCCGGGTACTTTCCCCATGAGTCCTTTCGTACAATACCGAAAGGTATTTTTGGGACATGCAGATACACCCACACAGGGATGGACGGACACACACACCCAGACACACCCAGACACACGGGCAGATGCACACACACAGAAAACTCAGATGCATCCACGCTCACGCGGAGACATGCACACACACACATACCTGGGAACACCCAGAAACACACACGCGTGCGTGTCTGCACACACACACACTCTTCCAAAGGACTGGGTCAGAGTCAGATCTGTCCTCCACGCTTAGCCTTGAACACTTCTTCCAACCCTAAGGTGGCTACCGGCTCTTTGGCAGGGCCCTCTGGGTCTCTGACCTAGAAACAGGGTCGTGACGACTGGAAGAAGGGTAACTCATCACATGACAAACTCAGCACCTGGAAAAGAAGTTTTGCTCTTTCATTTTAAACTTTCCAAAGTCCAATCATGGAAAGGCATAAGGACAAGAAATCAGAATACCAACCCATACCTTCTTTTCCCTTCTCTTACCAGAAACTTATCCATCCTTTAACACCAGATGAAAGTCTGATGCACAGTAGGCCTTCAACACCATTGTGCACTGAACTGACTATATCCATGAGGGCTGACCATGCTGGGAGAGGGTGGCTGCCCATTGCCCAGTTCTCAGGGCTCTGTTTTGGTTTCTTGCTGAGCTCCTGCAGCTACACTTGCCATTTTGGATCAACCAAGGAAAGACAACCCCTTCATTAATTTCTTCCATAAATACCTACTAAGCCCCCACAGACACTGTACAGCAAACAGCAAATGGAGAGACCCAGTCCTGCTCCCATGAACTGTATGGCCTGCCACAGGAGACAGACATCAAAACCTCAAGTAATTATTTTTTTTTAAGATTTTATTTATTTATTTGTCAGAGAGCAAGAAAGAGAGCACAGGCAAGTGGAGTGGCAGGCAGAGGAAGAAACAGGTTCCCGGCTGAGCAGGGAGCCCAATGAGGGACTCGATCCCAGGACTCTGGGATCATGACCTGAACTGAAGGAAGATGGTTAACTGACTGAGCTACCCAGGTGTCCCTCAAGTAATTCTTGAAGTCATTGCTATGTGCTGAATTGTGTCTCCCTCCCTTCCCCCTGAAATTCATATGTTGAATTCCTAAGCTCTAATACCTTCGACTGAGCCTGTATTTGGAGGTACATTACCTTTTTAAAGACATAATTAAGGTAAGATGAGGTCATACAGGGGTTCCTAACCCAATATGACTGGCGTTAGGAAGTTAGAACAAAGACACACAGGGGGAAGGCCAATGAGAGAGGCCTTAGAAGAAGCCAACCCTGCTGACAACTTGATCTTAGACTTCTAGCATCTAGAACTGTGAGAAAATGAAGTTGAGTTGTTTAAGCCCATACCAGTCTGTGGTACTTTCTTATGGCAGTCCCAGCAAACTAATACAATATTTAATTAAAATGAATAAGTGTCATGAAGATGTAACATGAGGTTATAGAAAGGGGACCTAAGCTCTTCTGGAAGTGGGGAAGGGTCACAGGAAGTGTCATGTAAGCTGAGACCTAAAGAATTAGAAGTTAACTCCCAAAGGTAGAAAGTAGGTGGGGCTTGGGGTGGGGGAGGGGACACTGGACAGAGGACATGTGCCCTGGTCCTGAAGCAATTGAGGAGGAGCCCCTGCGAGGAACACAGGGTGCTCCTGGCCTGGTGGGAGAGCACAGTGAGCAAAGGGCTCAAAGGCTAGAGCAACAGGCATGGGCCTGATCATGAGGCACATCCTGGGCCATGTTCAGGATTCTGGGATTCAAGATGAAAGACAAGAGAAAGGGGAGAAATAGGGGTTAGTTTTCACTTAAAGAAATGTTTCTGGGGGTACCTGGCTGACTCAGTCGGTGGAGCACGCAACTTTTTTTTTTAAGATTTTATTTATTTATTTGCCAGTGAAAGAGAGAGCACAAGCAGACAGAGTGGCAGGCAGAGGCAGAGGGAGAAGTCCTTGCTCGGCAGGGAGCCTGATGTGGGAGTTGATCCCAGGATGCTGGGATCATGACCTGAGCTGAAGGCAGCTGCTTAACCAACTGAGCCACCCAAGTGTCCCAGAGCATGCAAGCGTCCCAGAGCGTCTTGATCGTGGGGTCATGAGTTCAAGTCCCACGTTAGGCGGAGAGATTACTTGGAAGGAAGGAAGGAAGGAAGGAAGGAAGGAAGGAAGGAAAGAAGGTAGGAAGGAAGGAAGGACAAGAAAGAAAGAAAAGAACTGCTTTTTAACCAAAGACACAAACTGTCATTACTTTTTTAAAAGACATGAGCTGAGCACTGGCTGCTTTGCACCCAGCCATCGGGTGAGCGAGATGGCGCTGCCAGTCTATGGCTGCCCAAGGAGATCCACGGAGATTGAAGGAAGCATGAGTTCAAACTTCCCTACAGTCTCTCCTTCCCCCCGCGTCAGTGCAGGTCCTCTGGGAAGCAGATGCCAGGACAGAATCAGAGGCACAGGAGATCTGGGTGAGGGGTCACCTAGGAAAGATGAAAGGCAAGGGAGCAGGAGTGGGCATGGGGGAGTTTCAGACCACTGGGAGGTCTGACCGCAAAGACAGGAGACAGGGAAGGAAGGAGGGTTGGATAGGAAGGGGCTCAGATTGCAGTGCAGCTCTGAGAGAGTCTCAGCCAGGGCACTGGGGAGACTCAGAACAAGGATTAGTGGGTCCCACACTAGACAAGAGTGACCTGGTTCTAGAACCTACCATTTCCCCCATCTAGCCCCCAGCCCTGCCATGTTCAGTAAGTGGCTCACTCATCAGCCTGGGGAAAGAGTAGCTTCAGTGTGAATGGTCTGGGGATCCTAAAGGTGCTGCTGGGGCTTGGGGGCTGGCCCCTAACAGTGCTCCTTCCTATAGGCTGTCCCTGAAGGAGAGCCTGTGGCCACATCTACACCTCCCACGCTTCTCTTGTTCCTTCCTCCCTCCATTTCTCCCATCACTCCCTCCATCCTGCCTTGCCTCCTCAGATCTTTAATAATCATACCACAGGTCCTGAATGAAAACACGAAGCAGCTTACTCAGGGCCTGACTGTTTCTGCTTCTGGCCTCCCAACAGGCCCCCTCCCAAGAGGGGAGAGCTGGATGGCGAGTAAAGAGCCTCGGACACCAGTGTGGGGGGCAAAGCCCCTCATGCTCGTCCTGTGTTTGGTAGATCTTTGTTGAGTGTGCAGAATCAGGCATCACACGGGCGTGTCGGAGCAGAAGAGCCGAGCAAGAGCTTCATCCAGGCCCCAGGGGCCTTCTATAGGGAGTCTAGGCCACCAGCGTTGAATGCCACTACTGGCCATGGTCATTCTCTTTTAGCACTTCTCAAAGTTGCGTATGGTTCCAGAGTGCAGCTAAATTGTGTAAATAAAAAATCCCTTAGGTTTGCCAAGTTCTTCAAAGCTGACAAATCTCCTTTGCAGAATTGGTCTCAATGCACTCATGACAAGTAACAATAATGTTATTATCATCATTTCACAGATTAAAAAAGAAATCGAGGTCCAGGGGCACCTGACTGGCTCAGTCAGTAGAACATGTGGCTCTTGATCTTGGGGTCATAAGTTCAAGCCCCACGTTGGGTGTAGAGATTACTTAAACGAACTTAAAAAAAAAAAATCAAGGTCCACAAAAGTTGAATGACAAGATCAAGATGCAACAGATGAAAAATGGCAGGACTTAGCCCAAGCTTTTGGACTTTGAGTGGTGAGATATTAGGACTGATAAGAACCAGAAAAGGGAATTGAGGAAAGATATAGGATCACCTTCTCTCAATTCAAAATGGGATGAAGAAACCGAAGTGCAGTCCTGCCCAGGAACAGGGGAATGGCCCAGATGGCTTTTCAAATCCCATCTAGCTTCTGGGTTTAAACTCAGAGATGTGAAGACACCCAGAGCAAGAGGTGGTGAGCTCAGTCAACTTGGGCTCGGAAGATGTCCTTGGACCAGGGTCCCTAGGCAAACTCCAAGGGGTGGTGATGAGTGAGGAGGTGGAACTGGGAGGGGCAGGGGCTATTTTCTGCCCCTTTTCTTTAAAATGGGATTATGAATGGGGTGCCTGGGTGGTTCAGTTGGTTAAACGTCTGACTTCTGATTTTGGCTTGGGTCATGGTCTCAGGGCCATGAGATTGAGCCCTGCATCAGGCTCTGCACTGGGCGTGGAGCCTATTTCAGATTCTCTCTCTCTCTCCCTCTCCCTCTGCCCCTCCCTGCCTCACTTGGGCTCTCTTGCTCTCTCTCTCAAAAAATAAAATAAAACGAGACTATGAATCCAGCCCAGGGACTCTCACAGGGTAGCAGGATGAGCTCTGATCAAAGTGCCAAAAACAGAACAGAGAGAAGCCCATCACTGAGTTGCAAGGGGCAAGGCCCACCCAGGGGTAGTCATGACACTGCTTCATGTCCTGTCCACTCTGGCACCTGATGACCTAATGGCCATTAGGATCTGTTTTTTTTTTCACCTCACTTCCCCTTTTTTATGATTTTAATGTAATATTTGATAGATGCAAAAGAAGCAATACCTAATATGCAAGTAAGAAAGCACAATAAGGAACTCCCGGGAGCCCACCGTGAACGCAGTGTTGGCTAGGACACTGCCAACAGCCTAGCACCCGCCTTTGTGCTCCTCCCCGTCTCAGCTCAGATGTGAGTGCCTCCTCATCTCAAGGTGGGCTTTGCCTTGAAATTTGAATGATGTCATTGCCTTGGTTGTAACTTACAGTTTTATCTTATTTGCATGTATTCCTAAACAACGTATGGTATAGTTTTTGAGCTTTGTAAAAATAGTATCATACTGTATGGACTTGTCTGGGATGCTTTCTTTTTTTTTTTCACTCCACGCTGTGTCTCCAGGAACGGAGAGAAGAATGTGGATTGGGAGGTAGGCAAAACTGGGCTGAATCTAGATCCAAGTGTTCAAGCTGTGTGATTGCCTGCAAATTTCTTAACTCTGTTGAGTCTCAGCTTCCTCATCTATATAAATGGGCCTCTTGTTCCCCTTATAAGGTAATGAAGAGGGTACAGTAAAAGCCTGCATATGAAGCGTTCCTCTTGCAGAACAGGTTTTTAAAAATTACTGCGAGCTTCTATTGTTTTCTTTTCCTTTTGTTTTTCTTCTAGCTCAGGGGTGGAGATCACTTATCCACAGGGGAGAAAATCCTAACAAAATTACTTCCCCCTAGATAATACAATTAACTGTTTTTTAGATTAAGAACTGGGAACATGAATTTTATTCAGTAAGTGAAAACATTACTGAAGTATGTACTTCAGCTATATATTATGACTTACAAATGGATGGAGAGGGAGAGAAAAAGAGAACTAGTGGGAGAAAGGGAAAAACAGGAAAGAAAGTATGAATGTGAGGTCACCAACTGTGTTTCTGCTTTTTGAAATGTCAATTACCCATAGGTTACCACTCTTCAATTGCTCCCGTCCCTACGCCCATCAAGGTTTGCTTAGAATGGGATCCTCTCAGCCAACCACTGAAGAAGACATTATTCCTTGGGGTCCAGCTACAGTGAACAGAACAGTGACAGGATGACATCGAGCTGGGAACCAGATGGAAAGAAAGTTCTACAAGCCAGTGCCAGATAAAATTCCCTGTGATATCTCAGTCCTCAGTTTAGTTCTTTTCACATATACGGACTTTGTCTGTAGAGCATTGGGCTTGACTTTTCTTTCATGGAGATTCTGTGGTTCACCTCTTATGATATGGTCTTCATTTGCTTCCAGAATAGGGTTTTCACCAAATAAATATGTGAGTGGAAAAGGCAAATGCGATCTAAGAGCTGGAGTCAGAAGGGCTGGTGAGATTGATATTAAAACACAGTGCACTAAAATATTTATGTGTGCATTTGTGAAATATTAATGTAGTACCCTGCAAAAAGACACAGGCAAACACTCCGGGGCAGGGCTCCCTCAGATCTCTTTGAAGACTTGCCTTTTCAAGCCAGCATAGCTTTCATCCCTGGAATATTCCATTCACCTCAGAGTACACTGTGGTCTCTTTCCGCCTTGAAGTGTCAGCTGGCCAACACAGCCTTCTTCAGAGCCAACCCTACATACCTGGTTCACACTGCCAGCTGCTCCCCTCATCTTCATACCTGGAGGGCACCTGCCATCTGCCAGAGGAGAGACTGCAGTGACTGAGCCTCTGTATGGGAGTGGCAGGGGCACCTGGCTTCTTCTGGCTGCTGGCCCCAAAAGGCATTCTCAAAGGCCCCCCTCTGTTCACTGCCTGGCCCTGTGCTTCCCAAGGGACTCGGTCAGCAGGGCTTGACTGAGAGGAAGCTTAGGAGGAACAGTCTGTGGGCAGGTGGGAGTCCTGGATTGTGGACCCTTTGAGGGCAGGCACCATATCTGTCCTGTTGACTCTCCTAACCCCAGCATCTAGAACACTTCCAGGCACATACTAGTTCCCTGACAGACTCGCAACCCATGGAGGTAGACTGATGTCCCCACTCGGCAGCAGTGTCCTTTACTGTGAAAAGATGGACAGAAGCATGTGTGACAATGTCATCCATTTCCAGGAATGAAGTACAAGGCAGTAAAGGACTGACAAGAACGTGCTCAAAATGAGGCAAAGTGACAGGTCCATCCATTTCATTAAGGGTCTACACAGTTCACCAGACTGAAGAAAGGAGCACTGTGCTAGGAGTCAGGAAGTCTGGGCTTTCATCAGACATTTTCACAAACGTGCTGTGTGACATAGATCTAGTCACTTCCTCTCTCCAGGCTTCAGTTTCCTTTTCAGTCAAAGGTAGCAACTGGGCCACACAAACCCCAGAAGTTGAACACTATGCTCATAGTTGGAAACTCATGGGTGGGTTTGTCAATGCTGGTCACTGTTCTACTTCCCGCAAGAGGACAGCTCCTACCCTCTACCACACGTTACTTCCTAGGAGCTCCCACCAAGCCCCTGTTCAAGAACATTCCCTGCTGACAGATGTGCCCCGCCACAGCCTCTCACAGGCCCCAGGGCCCTGGACCTGGCTCCCAGCCTCAGCTGCCCTCCGGAAGCTGCAATGAGGCATGGAGCTGGTTCTGCCTGAGAACGGGGGACACCCAGGAACCACAGGTCAGCTGTGCCTTCTTCAACACACTGACAGCTCTGTTCCCTTTCTGCCTGGGAGCTTCTCTGAAACTGGGCTGTCTTTCTGTACCCCTGGGGCCATTCTCCTCTGGATCCATGCACTGACTGAAGACAGAGTGGCCCACTCCCTCATGGGATGTGCTTCAAACCAGCTGCTGACTCAATCTCCCTTTCTCCCCAGGCCCTTTCTTTTTGGCCCTTTTTCCTTTCCCCCTCTCTTCTTCTGAGCTCACTTTCCCCCTCACTCTCCTTCCAAAACTTTGCCTTTCTTCCCACCTCTTCCCACATACTTTCTCAGTCTCAGTGCCTCAACCTGACCTCTGGCTTCTAAGGCCCTTCTCTTGGGCTTCTGGTCAGCATCACCATTCTTTTGGCCTGGAAAGCAAGACCCAGATTTCTACGTCATTCAGGTTCCCTTACTTCCAGGGTCCAT
The DNA here is from genome assembly GCA_002007465.1 of Ailurus styani. Classification (NCBI taxonomy): domain Eukaryota; kingdom Metazoa; phylum Chordata; class Mammalia; order Carnivora; family Ailuridae; genus Ailurus; species Ailurus styani. The sequence continues at coordinate 6,191,739 of LNAC01000018.1, read as the reverse complement.
GTAACCCATCTCTTTTTCCTCTCCTTTCTCCCTGTGGGTCCTTCTTTGCCCTTCTCCATCCACATTTTTCAAAAAAGTCCCCTGCCTTGGGGTGCATGGGTACCTCAGTAGGTTAAGCATCTGCTTCAGCTCAGGTCATGATCTCAGGGTCCTGGAATCCAGCCCCATGTTGGGCTTCCTGCTTGATGGGGAGTCTGCTTCTTCTTCTCCCTGCTTTTCCCCCTCCCCCACCCCGACTTGTGCTCTCTCTTTTCTCAAATAAATAAATTAAATCTTTTTAAAAAATATACCCCTGCCCATCTTGGCCATAGTTGGCAGGCGTATTCATTTGCTAGGGCTACCCTAACAAAGGAGCACAGACAGATGGCTCAAACAATAGGAATTTATTTTCTCACGGTTCTTGAGGCCATTAGTCTGAGACTGAGATGGTGGCGGGATTGGTTTCTTCTGAGGCCTCTCTCCTTACCTTGTAGATGGCTGTCTTCTCTGTGTCTTCACACGGTCCTTCTTTGATGTGCTATCTCCTCTTCTTATGAGGACACCAGCAAGTTGGATTGAGGCCCACTCCAATGACGTCGCTTTAACTTAATTACCTCTTTAAAGACCCTATCTCCAAATATAGTTATATTCTGTGGTACCAGAGGTTGGGAGACACAATGGAGCCCCTGCCAGCAGGGGCAATGGTAGTAGTGGTGGAGAGGGCACAGGCCTTACATGCTGGTCTGTGCTGATTTGGGGAGGGGGGACCTTTAAGGAAGGATGTAGAAGGCAGGTGCCCTATAGTCCAGAGGGGATGGTTCACTGTGACCTTCTGAGGCACCGTCCACTCAGCACCCCAACTCTGGGTGCTCCCCTAGAGTCAGGCACCCGAGCTAAAGAAACCAGATGGGGATAGCCCTAAAAGAAACCAAGCATCAGGTAAATCAGAAGTTTAATAAAAGTGAAAAAAATTACAATACAGTGGGCTGCTTTAGAAGGTCTAATATGTTGCTCAGCCCAACACACTGACTCCATGTGGGTTCTGGGAGGTCACAGAATTGGTCCCTCACACCCTAAGATTCACTTTTCTCACTTGTCTTATTCCCACAGGGGAGGCCTCTGTCTTTCTGGTATAATTTTTGATCAAGCTTGTTCTGAACTCCCTCATCCTGTGAGGAAAACTGTCCAAGTCTGACCATTCCCCCATGATGGTGATGGTCATTGACATCGTTTTCTCAAGTCCACACCTCACCCCAGGTTCAGAGGTTGGCAGACAGGTGAAAGCCCGTTTTATGGAGAATAAGAGCTTTGGTGATGTCGGGGCCTCCTCCACAGGAGACGGCCACAGCTCCCAGGGGCTCCTTGCTCCTCTGTAAAGTCTTCTGAATCCTGCAGGTCCATCTGTCTTGCAAAGCGTTCAGGGATACAGAATGCCTGGGTGCCGGTGACGAGTGGGGACCCGGAGTCTGCGCAGAGAGAGCCGGGCCAGCTAGGAGGTACTGCTCCTCCGCCGGGGCTGGAGAGCTTTTCTCTTGGCGATGTCCTCCTCTGTGTCACTCTCACAGTTCCTCTGGGGGGGGGGGGG
>LNAC01000018.1:6076636-6189929 GCA_002007465.1 Ailurus styani | reverse complement strand
GTGCCCTGCGGCCTGGATGACACCCCTGGGCCTGGAGCCTACAAGCCCGGGTGGGGGCGGGGGCGCCGATACTGAGGGAAGTCTGTTGCTCTGTCCAGTCTGTGGGGTGGGGGGGGTTGGGCGGGGATGGGGAGGGACCTGAAAAGGGGCCAGACCAACTGCCTGAGGCCTCCTTCCCAGGGGGAAGGAAAGCAGGCCGCGCATCTAAGAGAAACCAGGCACCAAGAGAAGCCAAATCATAATAATAATAATGAAGATAATATCTGGTGTTGATTGTAGCTGCCACGTAACCAAGCCCCCTCGGATAAGCGTTCTGTGGGTTGACGGCTCTCCTGAACTCAGCCTGGAGAGAATGGAGGGCAGGGGTGAGCCACAGGGACCTCCGCAAGCTCTGACGGCCGCTGCCCCACACCCGCTCTGCTCTGACTGGCTCAGGCTGCACCTTTGGCTTTTGTGCTCCATCTTTATGAAAGGGGAAAAGAGTAAAGTGTATTCCACGGCTGAACCAGAGTCAAGGCAGCCATCCTGGAGGTCACGGTGCCTTTTTTATTCAGGCCATATCAGCCTAATCAAATTATTTTTAATTATTTTATTTATTTATTGGTCAGAGAGAGAGCACAAGCGGGGGGAGCGGCAGGCAGAGGAAGAAGCAGGCTCCCCACTGAGCAAGGAGCCCAATGTGAGACCTGAGCCACTCAGGCAACCCCAGTCGCCAATTACTAAAATTTATTAAGAGAGGTACTAATTCAGAAAGACGTCAGTGTGTCATAAATAATCTGTTGCTGGATGCTCAATTTTAAGGCTGCCTGAATAAAAGAACCCATCATCATCATCATCATCATCATCATCATCATCATCATCATCATCATCATTTAAAGGAAATTCCCGGGCGCCTGGGTGGCTCAGTGGGTTAAAGCCTCTGCCTTCGGCTCAGGTCATGATCTCAGGGTCCTGGGATCGAGTCCTGCATCGGGCTCTTTGCTCAGCAGGGAGCCTGCTTCCTCCTCTCTCTCTGCCTGCCTCTCTTCCTACTTGTGATCCCTCTCTCTCTGTCAAATAAATAAATAAAATCTTTAAAGGAAATTCCTTTTGGGAAAACTGTATAATAGATGTCTGGGACCCAAGCCTTCCTTTTCCACTTGTAGAATGAGGCATTAAGCTGATGGTGTGGAGTGTTTAAGTAAAAAGGAGGCTATTTTAAAATGGTTGCATAAAGACAAATATTAAGAAAGAAATTTACATTCTTTCCAATTATTCTCTGGTCCTGCCTCCCCATGGCCTCCATCGTATCAGAGCAACTCACTTGCCATGTGCCTTCCCAGAGCCTTCTCCCTCTCCTTCCCCTGGCCTGAGCCAGTTGGAAATCCAAGGTCAAGATTAACTTCAGCCAAATACATCCTGGACCAAGCCTGGCTATAACAATAAAAATAACTCAAGCTCTGCTGAATAGCAACTTTTTAGCATGAGTCAGAGCCAAACAATGAAAAAGGAAGCTGGGGGAAAGTCTGCCTGTCATTAACAGGGATTTTCAGAGGGAAAGTCCAGTTCCCTTGAACAGCAGATGAGGAGAGCAGTCAGAGAAGGGACACAGCTTTGCCAAAGCCACACAGTTGCTTGGGGCCTCTGGTGCCACAAATCCTCAAATCAAGAGCGAGAATCAACAGGAGCTTCGGCTAAAGAAAGCAGACCCAGGATGTGGCACAGAGGGAGGAGCTGTGCCAGGTCCAGGATGCAGCCCGAGCGCTGCGTGTCCTGGGGCTGTTCAGGGCTGGCCGCCCCATCCGTCCCAGGCAGCTGCCCTTCCTGTGCCACCCCAGACATTTCTGGGGCCTCCCCACATTTGATGAGCAGTGGGGAGCATCCATCCCAGGCATCTCTACTAGCTGAAATACTAAGTGCTTTCGGAAGCACTTGGCACTACATTTAGTCTACAGGGAGATTTTACACAAAAACAACTGCTAATACCCACTGAGCACTTCTAATGCCAAGCTCTAAGGATAGGTCTTCATTTAATCCTTGTGACTACTCTATGAGGTAGGAACTGTTGTTAACCCCATGTTACACAGGATAGCTTTTTGGCACAGAGTGGTTAAGTAATTTCCTCAGGGTCACACAGCTAGTAAGTGGCCGATATGAATTCTGAAAGTCTGGTTCCAGAGGCCACACTCCTGACCAGAGTAAGTTCCTCATTTTAAATGTACATAAACAGGAACAAGCTAGTCAAATATCATCTAAGTATTATTATTGTTGTTTTTGTTATTGATGGCAATCCAAAGCAAGACAGAAATGGAAAAATTGAAAAACAAATATTAAGCTTCCATTCTACAATAGATCTTTGGATTGTCAGGAATACATTTTGGGTCGACTGTGGTAGTAGTGTTATTCAGAGCCCTCGCGGTCTCCAGCAGGCCACAAGTCCTCAGGGAAAGACTGGGGCAGTGAAGCAGCAACAGCAGTCCCTTTGAAGGCCCACCGGGAAAAGATTCAAGATCCTCCAGAAGCCCATGCCACCCCATTGGAGTGCTCCCCTCCTGGGACCACCCAGCGGTCCCCCTGAATATGGGATCTCTGCCGATCACACAGTGCAGAGGAGGACAGGACGAGGGGAACCCGTGGGAAATAGTTAGCACCCACCTGCTCCCTTCCATGCCCAAGCTCCAGGCCACCCCAGAATCCTGCCCAACAAGAGAACATGGCATCCACCTACCAGGTCCTCATCTGGCCGCAGGTGCACCTTCTTCATCAGGGAGCGGGTCAGGTGGTTGCACAAAGAGACGATGCTGAAGGAGAGCTGAGGGAGAGAGGGACTGCCAGGTGAGACTGTGCAGAGAGACCCGCCGGGCCCCCTGCTCCCCACCCCTAAACCCTGACACACCTTCCATCGCCTGCGGACATACTGCTTCTTGAAGTTCTCCAGGTTGACCACAGACTCCCTGCGGACCAGGGCTTGCTGGTTGTCCACCGGCTGGGAGACAAAGCAGAGCTTGGTGGCTGATGCTGGGCTTGGTTCGGCAGCCACCCGCTCTCCAAACCCCCAGCCACATGGTGTCCTTAGCCTGACTCTGGCACGTCCTCCTAGGGCAGGGCATGCAGGGGGACATCGCATTGAGGCCAATGGTTACAGATGTCTCAGCTGTTCAGGAGATGCCCCCTGGTACCCCTGAGCTATTACAACACAGCCAGACACACAGTCTGGCTGGGCTGGGGACTCGTTCTCCCGGAGCGGAAGAGCAGGAGGCAGGGCCTTCAGGCATGGCTCACTTTGGGGAAGGCTCATTGGACAGCAGTCTAGGATGCCCACTGTGCACTGGGCTGGTACTGGGCTTAGCAAAACAGAGGGCAAATAGAACATTGGGACTCCGTTCACAAGTAAACTGAAGGAAACAGGGGCTTCAGTGGCCAGGGAGAGGAAACGGGGTATAAAGTTGCCTTTCACAGCATAGCAGTTAAAGCTCAGTTTAAATCCTGACTTCTCCAACAAGCCTGGCCTGGCTTTGCTAAGCCTCCATTTTCTCATCTGTATTATGGGGATAATAGCTTTATTAAGGTAAAGTTGACATATAAAAAAACTGGACATATTTAATGTAAACAATTTGATGAGTCCATTCCCTCCTGAATCCCTCCCTTTCTGTAAAACAAGGTTTTCCTAGATCAAAAGATAGCTTCCAGAGGTTCTATGAACCTCCCAGAATGATTTGCAAATTTTAGTGTGTAAATTTGTACATGAATGTTCAGAGCAGGATTATTCAAATAGCCAAAAAGTAGACACAACTGAAATGTGCATCACCTGACGAGTAAACAAACAAAATTCGATACAATGGAATATAACGCAGAAATATTGTTCATAATACAGTTGACCCTTCAACAATGCAGGGTTTAGGGCACCGAACCCCCAGTCAAAAACCCACATATAACTTTTGACTCCCCCAAAACTTATCCACTAATAGCCTATTGCTGACCAGAACCTTATTGATAACATAAACAGCCAGCTGACATATTTCGTATGTTGTATGTTTTATGTACTGTATACTTACAATAAGGCAAGCTTGAGAAAATTATAAGGACGAGAAAACACATTTACAGTGCCGTGCTGTATTTATAAACAATAATCCACATGTAAGTGGACCCCTGCAGTTCAAACCTAGGTCCACTGTACGGACAGATGCTAAACGTGGAGGAAACTTGAAAACATTATGTCGAGTGAAGGGAGCCAGACACAAAAGACCACATATGGTATGATTCTAGTTACATAAAATGCCCAGAGTAGGCAAATTGATAGAAACAGAAATGAGATTGGTAGTGACCAGGGCTGGACAGAGGGGGTGCTGGGAGAGGACTCTGAGGGGTATGAGGTTTCTTTTTGTTGTGACAAAATGTCCTGCAGTTGGGTGGTGGTGATTGTTGCACAACCTTGTGAGGACACTAAAGACTACTGAACTGTATTCTTTTAAATGGGGAATTTTACGGTATGTGGATTATATTTCAATAAGAAATTTAATTTAATGGGTGTGTATAGGTAGGCATTTCTTGCGAGGAGAGCTGACAGATTTCATCCATTCTCAAAGAACTCTGTGACCCCAAGAAAATGAACTGCCAGGGATGATCCATATGGGCCCCTCCAGCTTGATTTTTCTCTCTGCTCTGACAGCCTCCTCATAGCAATGCCTCATTTGGCATCGCAGTGAATGGGGAGTGACGTAGCTCATGGGTTGCTGAGCACTGGTCTTGTCTCCCATCCACACCTGGAGCACTCCCCCATTCTCGATTTTTCATCCTGGTGCTCGGCACTGGGGAAGCCGGTGCATGGGGCCGGCCCACATGGCTGGGGACCTAAAATCCAGCAGGAGGTGCACGTTCCAGGTCCACCTAACCCCTCCTCCCAGAAGGCCCCCATGTGTTTCAAAGCCCAGTTGAAACATGTCCTTCCCCAAGACAGCTTCCGAAAAGCAATGTCTCCCTCCCCACCATAACCGAAACACAGGTGAGCTCCCTCAGTATTTCTCACCAACCTTGGCCAGCTCTGCAGTGGGGCCGTCTCGCTAGTGAAAAACAACTTGAGGGCACAGAAAGAATTTTCTTCATGGTTTTGTCAGTGTCCTCTGCCCCACCTTGTCCCCACCCTGAGCATACACCAGTGGGTGCTTAACAGTTGTATCGTTAGCTTCCCTGAGTTGCTGAAGAGACACACTGGAATGAAATCCTCAGACCTGAGACCTGCTCACTCCTGCCAATGACTGGCCCGGGCACCTGGATCAGCAACCATGACACCATGGCTCCCCAGGGCTCTGCCTGGGAGTCAGCATAGCTCTGCGGGGTCAGAGAGCAGGGAGGAAAGTGTGCAAATCCTTGACACTGGAGGGGAAATGAGAAAGCCAGGGGCTTGTTCACTCTCCCAAACTAAAACACTCTTTGCGCCAAAGAGTGAGGAGGAATGAGGGGAGAAGAAGGGGGATGACAGAGAGGAAAGAGATGAAAACGAAATGAGGCCACCAAAGGGACCATCTGGCTAAGATCTCCCAGCTGTTTCCTTAACTGTCCCTCGCCTCCTCTGCCGCACTGGCGAGCCCAGCCCTGGGTCTAGGTCTCACCTGAGGGCAGAGCCTGACTTTTCCTGGTATCAAAGCCTTCCAGCAGCTTCCTGGCACTCTTGATGGAACCCAACAAGCTCACCAAGATCCCCAAGACCTGTACCATCTGGGTCCTTCTCCAACCTGATTTCCTCCTCCCTCTCTCCTTTCTGTCGCTGTGGCTCCTCCAGTCTGCTTGCTGGCCCAGGAACCCAAAATCGTGGGGTCTTTGCCCTTGCTCCCTCATATATTCACTTTGTCACTTTGTTCGGTCTTTGCTCAGATGTCGCTTCCTCAGGAAGCCTTCCTTGACTACTCTATATAAAACAGCACCCCAACTGCCCCCTACAATGCACTGTGCCTGCACGCTACTTCTTCATAACAAGTCCCACTACCTGATATTTTATCCTGTATTTATTTGTTTTTTGTCACTCTCCCTCTCCTGCACCTCCCAGCAACTAGTAACTCCTTTCCAGGGTGATTTCCCGCCCCCCAACCCACAGAACATTTCCACCTCTAACTTCGCTGATGTCTGCGTTCACTTTTGAGCCTAAGCCCTGCAGGGGACACTCGTACCTCACTTGGAGTTTGATGAGCTGGGATCAGCAGACTCTAAGAGGGAAGGGACCTCTTTTTATCCACCTACTGATCAGCACTCTTGTCAGAAGAGAAATGCCCGAACCCTGTGGCTGGAAGGTCAACATATAATTAGGGGAATCTCTTTAATAGGCATCCTACCTTCCAACTGGTCCAGCAGTGCCAGCCATGGAGGAGAGCGGCCCAACTCTCCTCTAAAGTATGGGGTGGGGTGGGGGGACCATTCCCAGAGGCCATTAATGGGAGGTGATGAAATTGCTATTGTCTATGTGCTACACAAAACAGCATGAGCTGTGAGAAGGGGGCCAACCAGGCATAAATCTGTCAGGCTGGCCTTTCCTGATCAATGGGTCTCCTTGGTTGCTAAGAGGCTCATCACATGCTGATACCACCATCGAATCCTTGAAAGTCAGAGACATAAATTCTGCAGTGAAATCTGTCCCCAGAAGGAACATGGCACCAACACTTTTGATTAAATTAGGGGTGTCAGCGGGGTGGGGCTGTGTTCTGCCTTCTCCTGGCCCTCCCCTCCCTGTGAACACACAATACTCACCTTCCAGCCTGAGGTCTTTGGCCAGAGCATGGACAATTCTGACCAGACTCCTAGGAGCATGTTTAGTGTCTCAGAAAAATGTCGAGAAAGGAGGCAAGAAGAGAGAGCACTGTGGCTGAAGTCAGGTTTTGTTTATGGAGACGCAAATGGCCTTGCAAATGGCCAACACAAATGGAGACGCAAAAAGTCCAGCAGGGTGTGCTGGGTCAGCACCAACGCCCACAGAGCAGAGAGATGGAACAGCAGCTATCCCCCGAACACAACCAAGGAACTCTCTTTATAAGAAGAGGCACTCCGGATTTTCTCTCAATATCAGGCCTCCTCTAGAAACTGCAAACAGATTGCAACTTTTCAAACCTCCATCTGTGCCATTTCTCCAGCCCCACCCTCCACGGAAAGTCAAGGACACCTGAGCACCCACTTCCCTCTCTAGCCTATGTCTGTCTGTCTCCAGCCCCACCAATCTCCCTTAATCCAGTCTCTCTATAGGTGGCACCCCCAACTCCCCCCTTTGCTGGCTAGAGCCTGGGTCCTGCTGTCCTCACCTCCCGGTCTTCCCAGGAAAGGAGCACGTGAGGCTTATGAGGGCCTGAGCGTCTGCCTCCTTATACAAGGATCCGGGGGCGGGGGGAGGGAGCTGTGGAGAGATGGCGTCTCTGCAGGTCACCCTGTACATGGAAGAAGCCAATGGAAAAGACTGGGAATGCCCCCTCTCCTTGCCTGACCTGGTCTCACTTCTCTGAGTTAGGTCTCAGCACTTTTAATCCTCTTTCCAGGACCTTCAGTTTTCTGAGCAATTTCTGGTCCCCAGGAAAAGCTTCCAAAGCTCTCCCTCCTGTACTGGTACAGAAGACAGGAGACCTAAGAGATGTCACAACCGAATGCCATGCATGGACTGTGTGTAGATCTGATTTGAACAAACCACCCACCACAACAGGACATTCTGGAGAAAAGCAGGGACACGGGAGTATGGAATATGTATATACATGATATTAAGGAATGATTCTTGGTTTTGTCAGGTGTGATAATGGTACAAGAGTAGCATTAAAAAGAAAGTGCTTAGAAATTCATGCCTAAGATGGGTGAAATAAATAAGTCTAAAGTTGCTTTAAGATACTGCAGAAACAGCAGCGCTGCAGGCGCACGGGCAATCACTCACTATGACTCGCTCGCTGTTGCAGCTGGGTAAGAGGTATATGGACTTCGCTATACCATTCTGGATTTTTGTGAAAATTTCCCATAACAAAAAGTTCAAAACAAAAACAGCCCCTCTGTTAAATCTCTGTAAATCTCCTCTTTTATCTCCGTTTAACAGATCCAGGCTCCTGACCCCAATCTGGGCTCATGCCCACCCCTCCAAATTCTACGTGGCATCTTCTCCTCAGGCTACAGCTCAGGAAGGAGGTGTTGGGAGGAGATAGGGTCCCTCCCTGAGAACGTTTCTGCCCCCGGCCCCCCGCCACCCCTCTGACCCTTTCTCAGTCCAAATTCATCTCTCCCGTTTTCTGGAATATTGGGTACCTCTATTTTATCACTCAGCACGGCCTTTCCCATCTCCCAGCTCGGGGGGGGGGTGCCATGGGTCCTATCTGTCCCAGACACTGAGTGATTTATTCGGGGGTTGTCTTGTCCTTATCTGTCACCTCCCTCCAGAGCCAGAGCACAATCAGTATTTGTCCAAATGAACTGGTTTCTTCTGATCCTCAAATATGCCCACCGCTGGGTCTCCTCTACAGGGCAAGAGTTTCACAAAGGAGAAAAGGCCACTCATTGCCACAGACATTTCCAGAGACTGACAGTGGGGTTGGTAGGGGGCACACAGCCACCTCCCACAGGGGCCAGCTACACTGTGTGTCAGAGCGAGGTAGGGGGCCTCCATGTTCATAATCACCAGTAGGGGAGGGTGGGCGGTGGCGGGGGAGGGCTCGCGGGGGAGACCGGCCTCTCCTGTCATTATCACTCTGCCCTGGCCCTTCCCTGCCAGCCTCTGCCGCTGCAGACTCACCAGTTGCCATGCTATCTCCACCTCTCCCAAAGCAAAGCTGAGCTATCACGTGCCCTGCGCATCTGCCTAGGGTGGGGGCAGGGGGTAGGGGGGACAGGCTGCTGCCTTCCCCAGGTGCCGACTCTCCAGCTTCCTTGGGAGTCCGTATCACACATCCAGCCTCCCCTCCCCAACAGCCCAGGGCGGCATCTGCACAGAGCTCTGAGGACGACCTCTCAATACCTGGGGAAAGAAAACTACTCCTGTATGGCTGATAGGGCCTAGCAGCACTCCCTAGGCCCGCCTCCCTCTAAGTACCAGTGAAACATTCCCTTCCCGACACCCCATCCGGCTACTGTCAGCCCCGCCCTGCCCTTGACTCCACTGTTAAGATGCCAGCTATGCCCAGGTGGTAGGGAATTGGGGCCTCCTCTATTCCACAGGCCGCCCTGGGCTCTCCCCTTGGCATCAGGTTCTGATGCCAAAGGGTGATAGGAGTTGGAACGGCCAGGTGACAAAGGAAGGTTGCAGTCTCCTCTCATTTCCCTGAAAGCCTCGGGGGGCATTTCTCAGGTCATTTCGATTTGTGTTCAGAAGCTCTTAGTTACAGAGAAGGGTCTGCCTATAAAACATCTAAATGATAAATAGTTACCGATGACTGGATACGAACCCAGAGGGGATGATTCCACGGCTATGAGAAAAACCACTTGCGGTTCTGACCCCACCTCTGGGCGTGACCAGCCAGCTGACTCTAGCCAGGTCTTGTCCTGTCAAATGCTGTAAAATGAGGGTGTCTGGTGGTGGGCCTCTCAGTACCTCCCAGCACAAGCAGTGAGTGGCCAATGTCACGATTCTGGGTTAAGTGCTTTTCCCTCCCTGTTCCCAGTCTCCTTCATTCACATCAGCATCAATGTCCTACCTTTAGTGCATTTTATCTCGACCTTCACAAGGAAGTTTAACCTGAGTTACTCTCAACTGGGGGCTTTTCTTAGGAAATCTGGTTGTATGAGGTCAAGGTCTATTGCCACGGCCGAAGTGACCTTTTTAATAGTTGCAGTGTCTTATCTTATGGCAAATGAGAGCATCACATCTCACAACAGGACAAGTAAGTTCTTGGAGAGACTGGAGACAGGTCACTTGTACCCAGTCTCTCCAAGAGTCTCTCCCAGGCAGGGCACAGGAAACAAGTCTTTGCTATCTTCCACTGATTCCAAATGCACACTTTTGGATCTCTGAAATCAGGATTCCTCTTCTAACCAATGGCATCATATCATTACTGTTGGTCCGAAGTGAAGGCAGCTGTTTCAGGAGATGACCACACCACTTCTGCAAGACCTCAGGGGACCCCCAACCTCAGACTGTGTAACATCAGGTTCTCTGCTTGAGGTTCGGTTGGATCACGCTGATGGGGCAAATACAGAAAGCACACCTGAGTGAAGACCACCCCCCTGGGGCTCCTCTTCTCAAGAGAGGATTTTTCACCCACCATCTAGCATTAAGAATGAAACACATGTTTCCTTGCTTTCCCATTTTGCAGGATTGCTTTATTTCTGTTTGGCCTCTCAGGGAGGGTGTCCCAGCTTTGGTGGGGAGGGGAGGTGGTCTCCTATCGCGCTTGGCTTTTTTCTTTCTTATTTTTGGTATATAAAATAACAATGCATCATATATTTGATGAAAATATGGTTTCTTACATTTGATGGAAACCGTTTCTGTTACAAATATTATATGTGATATTTGAAATGATCTAGCATGATAATGGAAAAGGAGGTAGGTCTACATGGAGTCAAATCTCACATCTCGCCCCAAACCACTTGCCCTCTGTGCTGCTCACTGGCCGTCCCCTCCCCCGCCCAGCTCCACAGCTATTGACTAGCCTGGCATCCATCATAGCTCCCCATGACTCTTGGGACGAAGGCAGAGCTCTTAAATATGGCAGAGTACCATGGGTCATGCCTTCTCTGCAGCCACATCTACACCATCTACCCACCTTCCAGCTTCCATGCCCCCTCCACCACTAAGCCCTGGCCCTGACAGCTCTGTTGTCAGGAACACTTCTTTCTCCCTGGTTTGCTTCCCGGACCTCACCTCCAGCGTCACCACCTCAGGGAGGCCTTCCCGGACTAGACCAAACCCCACCGCCAGCTACACATGTCTCTTTCATAGCATGTGTTCCACCTGCCATTCTGCACTTGTAGAATGTTCTTGATTAATGTTGGGATCCTTTACCTGACTGTGAACTCCATGAAGGCAGGAGACAAGCCTGTTTTCACTCAGCATTGTATCCCCAGTGCCAACCCGAGTGCCTGGCAGTAGGCAGGTGCTCAAACATTATTTGTCAATAGATGGTTGGGTGACTCTGGGTATCTCTGGCCTGTAAGCAGAGAGTAAACTCCTGGAGCCTGGGGCAGTTAGCACTGGCTGTGGCCTTGGGCAAATCAAAACCTCTCTGTTTCCGCATCTCCAATTTGGGAATAACACTTCTCCTGCCTATCCGAAAAGGGTGTTTTGTGAGTCTGTGAAGTCACTTTGAAATGATACCGTCTGGTCCGTCTCCCCCAAGCTTCTAGCCCAGTGCCGGGCCCATACTCCACCACGCTCTATCCATATGAGCTGGCTGACTGGCCTCTCCAGGGAGATGACCTCACACAGTCCTCAGGGAGGTGTGCTCAAAGCTTGGGGTCAAGAGGGGACCACTGAGCTTGTCCTTCCCAATCTTAAACCATCACAGACTTTCTCAGCCCTTTCAGAGCCCCAATACCCTAGGTACGTAAGAAAAGGGACCTTCTTGTTGAGTTCCTTTTGGTCTCCATCTCAAGGAGATGCTGCTCCTTGACTCCTGCTCTGCACACTGATCTTCAGACAGGGACAGGACTGGATAGGAACAGTGAACAGCACCCTCTGGGACCCACTTCTTGGGGCAATCATCTAAAGGGATGGGGCATTTGACCTATACCTAGCAGAATACACGAACTAGGTGAACTTGCTAACTTTACCTCTGGAGGTGAACTTTAACGTGAAGGTGGATACTCATAGCGAAGTCTCACTATTGCTTCCCACCCTCATCTGAGGACAAGTCTTCTTAGGTTTCTGTTTCATCCGTACCAACCAGCTACGAAAGACCTTGGGTAAGTCACTTTTCCTCTCTGTATCAATTTCCTCAACAGTTACATGGAAATAATAGGAACAACAATACTAACACCACCCACCTTCCTACTCACAGAGTCCTTTGAAAGATCAAAGATGTAAGTGCTCGTAAGTGAAAAGTCAGTGCCAATAAAAGGTAATGTTTTCTCCATGCATTTTAAATCCCTCCTTCTGCAGCAGGAAAGCACCACCCTGGCTTATTGTTACCCCTAGTAAAGGCAAAGAGTACGCAAGGTCTGCAGTCCCTAAGGCACAGAGGTGGGAAGTGAGATGTGAACAAATCCATGATCACAGATCGATTGCGGAGCATCTCCCCAGGGCCAGCCATCCTCCCTCCGGAGAGGGTCTGCGGAGGGGTCTTCACTCGCACTTGTTTAACAGCCTGGGAGCTCTCCCAGCTGCCCTCCCAGAAAACCAGGTTGGTGAGAGGAGGTGCAGAAGGACTAAGTAGCTAGCGCCTCCCTGATTCTGGATCCTGTGAAGGGGGTGGGCACTCGGAAGCATGCTTCTGCAAATCATCTAGGATGCATCATGGACTAGATTCTGGTACCCAGGGCTTCGAGCTGGCCAAGACTTCCTTGCCAGCTGATCTGTCGAGCAGCTCCGCTAGGGACTCCCTGGCGTCCCTGTGGAACACGGAGCCCAGGCCATCTGTGTTCCTATCCTCCAGCTGGAAGCTGCCCACCAGTTCCTGGATCCACTGTAGGTCTGCTGAGAGTTCCTGCCTTAAAGCTTCAAACTGTGCCTGCAGATGGTCCAGTTTCCTGGCCACGCTTCCAAGGCCGGCCCCTGTGGCATGGAGGTCTTCTCGCAGGAGCTTCTTCAAGGACTCCACTTTGCGGAACTCGTACTTGAGTTGGGAGAGGTTGTGCCGGGCGCTCTCCCTCTCCTCTCGGTACCAAGCTTCCTTCTCGTTGTATATAGAGACCAGGGCCTCCACATCATCCTGGATGGTGTCATGAGTCCCTGCCAGGGCCCGGCATCCCTGGTCAACCTGCGCCATGTCCTCTACTACACGGGCGAAACGCTCAAAGTTGACGTATGTGTTATTGGGGGGCATGCTCGAGTGGCATTTGAGGGTGTACTCTCTCAGGCGCTTGGTCTTCAGCTGGGCGGGCTCTGTCTTCTGCTGTTCCGGGGCTCTGACTTCTCCTTTGGACTGGTGGGTGTTTAGACAGAACAGCCAGAATTAAGTTGATGCCCGACTCAAAGCGCAGTTCGAGGTGCGGGTAGAAGGCACACAAGCAGCCTCGCAGGCATTCGCGGCATGCATCAGGCCACGGGGAAGACCACGGTGGGATGAGCGTCCCCGCGGATGATGAAAGATTCAAGAGTACAGGGGTGCTGCCTGCATGCTCACTTCGGGGGAGGGGGTGTCCATGGTCATTAGAGAAGGTCTCCACACGCGCAGCGTTTAGAGAGCTCACACAGACAAGCAGGCGATAGCCAGAACTCTGCAGGCACCTACTCAAAGGCAGGAGCAGACAAGGCCATGGCTGATGGAGGGAGGCTGAAGTACCTCTCTCCTTCAGGCCCGATTGGCATGCTGGGCCTCAGCAATCTGGCACACGAAGCCAGAGAGACTCCCTTGCTCTGGGCTCCGGGCCCGCTCCAAACCTAGAGGGCCCTTGGCCTTCCCCATCCTCTAACAAGCAGATGAACCCGATCTTCTCCAAAGCATTCCAGCCCTCCTTGCCCTCCATCCCCCACAGGCCCTACCCTTGCCCATCGGCATGTTCGGATCATCCTAGCCAGGCGTCTCCTTGTGATCCTGGTGAATGGGACATCTGGTGATACCCGGGGAGTGCACATCTTATCAGCCAGCAGAAGCAGGGCCTCGATCCCGGTCTCCTGATTCCCACCCCGCCAAAGTGTATATGTGTGTGTGTGTGTGTGTGTGTATGTATATATATATATATATAATCTCTACGCCCTAGGTGGGGTTTGAAGGCTTGAACTCCCAAACCCAAGGTCAAGAGTCACATCCTCTACAGCTGAGCCAGTCAGACACCCCTGGGAAAAGCGCTTTGAACTAGCACTTTTCCTGTACCGTGATTAGACAGCAAGACCCTCCCCAGACTAGTGGCTGGAAGCCCAATTACAACGCAGGTTAGACAGGGCGTCACGTTCGTGCCCCCATCTCTCCGGAGGGAACAGCGTGGCCCTGAGGGTGGCTGCCCCTCCTCCACACCAGGCTCCCATCTCCAAACACTGTCCCCTGAGGTCTTGAGGCACTAGAGGAAGCCAGCTGACTGGTCAGAGTGTCATCCTTTACTCAGAGCCCGGAAAGTCAGAAAGAAGGAGGCGCGGTTACAGAGCTGAGGTTTCTAATTATCTTTGCTTTCTCCCTACAACTTGGGAGTCCTGATTTCTGCTTTGAGAATGACAGTGACACGTCCTCTGACAAAGTACACTTTGCAAGATGGCCCCAAAGATAAAGTGCTTCAATGGAGGTTTGTGAGGGTTTCATTTCATAAGTCGCCTGAACCTGTGAAATATAAACTTAAACCTATGAACCTATTTGAACAAACCCAGGCCGTTTGGCACCCCCACCTGGCTTTAATCTATGCCCAAGGGTGGGGGTTTCCAGCAAAGGTCTTCCCATGGGCCTTCTGCATCTGGCCGCCACCCAGCCCTGGCGACAATCGAGGGCCTCCCTGCTCACTGGCACTCCACACCATGCCCTTACCGTGATCCAGGGGTGTCTGAGAGCCTCTTGGATTGTGAGCCGTTTCCTGCAATGAGGATCAGAAAACAGTGATGATCCCAGAAGACAGAAACTGAGAGCGCTGGTCTCCATCCTTATTCTTTGTCAGACCTGCATTGCGGCATTCTTTGATCACTGCCATTGAACCAGAATCATGGGGAATGCAGAGCAGGATGGGGAACTGGCTGAACTCCCTGAATTCCAAAGAAAGTGGTCCAGCCAGACCCCTCCACAGAGTGGCATTACATAAACCCTCATCTTTGGTCCCAAACTCGAAAGGCCTAACGACACACCCTATGAGAATCATAGGTGCTCTTGTGAGCTTGAACTCTCCACAGACCACTAAACCTCTGTGTTATTCTATTTGCTTCCCAGATCCCTTTTCAGCCCTTCCCTGCTGGTAGGGATCTGACCTAGCACTGCTATTAGATGGGGAAACCAGGCCCCTGCCCTTTAGAGGACCCCATTCTGGCTCTCTCTGAAGTCTGTGGGACCAAGAGGACATGGCCTTCTAGAATCTGTAGATCTCATTCGTGTCCCATTGAGTCCACGCTCTGGGCACCCAGCATCTCACAATTCCCTGCCTATCTCCTGCTATCTCTGCAGCCACGGGGCTCACCCTGGGCCCTAGGATTTGCATGTCTCCTATCCTCCCACTTAATGACCCCTCTGAGTCCACCTCCCCCAAACTCCCATCTGAAATTAGTTTAGAAACTCTGTCAATTTCCTTTTCAAATCCTAGTTCTAGGTGCCTTTGGGACAGACTGGAAAAGATAATGTGCCCTAGAGAATTGCAGGCTGACTTCCAAACGTGTGTGTGTGTGTGTATGTGTGTATGTGTGTGCATGCGTGCATATGGGCACACACACGCGCGCACGCGCGCGCGCGCACACACACACACACAGTTACTTGTATTTTGGCAGGAAAGAAAGCAGAAAGACTTGAGCAAGCAAGATGAATGCCAAGTCTCAGCTAATCCACACTTCTCAGCACCTGCCCAGATTAGACCATGATGGTTCACATGGCAGCCCGTGGCAAAGTAGGGACAGACCGACATGTCTTCGGGAGAGGGGACAGGAGAAGGTCAATACCTCAGAAGCCCATGCCTTTCTCTGCCATCTTACCGGGTCTCTTTAACCAGAAGCTTCCGAATGAAGTCCTTGGCCAGCTCGCTGGTCTGGCTGAAGAATTCCTCGTCAAAGTCGTAACTCACTGCTGTGATATTTGCTAGCGTTTCTTGCTTTGTGTCTCCCAGGAAAGGGGATGCTCCACTTAGGCTGAACACAGAGAGAGGGAACGTGTGACTATAGGTAAGTAGATGGAGTTGGGGGTGAGGGAGCCGGGGAACCCTGACTCGTACTATTACATGGGGATGGGAAGCTCCCAGTCCCTCTGGGCAGCCAGTCAGCAGCCTTCTCCACTAACTCAGTCTAATTCAATCTACTTCATGGAGCTCCTACTAAGTATGTGACAGAAACTGTGTCTTCCAAAAACTTGGAAGAGGAGGGGAGAAAAGACAGAGACGACTCTTTGGAATCCCAAGCAGAATAAAGCAGAATATAGGGAAGACCAGACAAAGGTCTGGGGGAGCACAGGACAGAGGGGACACCCAGTGCAGGCTCCATGGCAGAGCAGACATTCGTATCAGCTGCATCTTGAAGAATGAAGAGGTTGTCAGCAGTCAGAGGAGATGAAAAGTCTTCTAGACTAAGGGGGCATCTTACACCAAGCCTGAGAGGTGTGGAAATAGATGGGCCATTAGGGCCTGGAAGGGTGTGTGATGGTCCCCTGCAGGGTTTGTCAAGAATGTGTCATTCAAATAGTGACCCCCCAAACGTACTGTTTCCTGACTCACATTCCAGCTTATGGGATACCTCTCCCTAGATGTGTCATTGTCACTGTGCCCTAACCTCTCTCCATGAGCTCCCTGCCTTGATGAATGATGTCATTCCACAGATGCACCCAAGCTAGAACAGAGAGGTCACCTCTGACTCTTCCATCCATTCCCTCACCACATCTAACCAGCTCCAAACTCTTGTTGGTTTTATTTACTAAATATCTCTTGAAAGTCATCTCTATCCCCACTGTCACTTTCTTAGCATAGTGGCAGCAAGGTACACTGGGAAAATTTTGACTATTTCAGAGCTGGATTTGAATCCCAGCTCTGCTACTCAATCAATAGCTGTGTGAACCTAGGTAAATTACACAACCTCTCTGAGCTGCAGTTTCCTTCTCTATAAAATGAAGAAAATAAAAGCCTTGACCTCACATGATTGTTGTAAAGAATAAATACATTGACAATGCTCCACGTAATCTTGCCCATACTAAGTGCTCTGGAATTGGTGGCCATTATTTCTGTCTTTGAACACAAAGAACCGGCTATGACTCCCCATTTTCTACAGGATCACATCTAAACTCCTGAGCAGGACATCAGAGTTAGTCCCTACCACCTCCTCAGTACATCTCACCACACTTAGCAGGCACACTCTTTCCTTCCTCAGTAGACAGCCCTTCCCTCCCTTACCACCTGGGGAATTAATCTCATTCTGTACGGCCCAGTTCAGATAAATCTCAGTCTCTCTCTTGTTAAATCTTCCACAGGCCCAGCAAACCAGTGCCTCTCCCAGTTGTGTCTCACAGAGGCGTGTTCATACACCCAGCGTGTCTTTGGTCCCGCTGAGGGCAACTTAGCTGCGTGGCGTGTTCCCTGACACGGGGAGCTCCGCTGGGCACACCTCCTTCATGTCAGCATCCTGAGCGCCTGGCCCAGAGCCCACCATGGAGCAGGCACACAAGAAACAAGAAACTGTGTAGGACTCAAATGAGCTACAAGAAGGCTACGTGCCTTGTACACACTAAAATTCCTCAATATTTCAGTATGGAAATCAGAGTTCTGAAAAAAAAATCAAGGTTTCACGAGCTAGCGCAGAAACATCGAGCTGTGCATCCAATTCTCCTTCCCTGCATCCAATTCATCTGGGGCTTTTAAAAAATACTGATGCCCAGGCGCCCCTGGGTGGCTCAGTCCGTTAAGTGTCTGACTCTTGATTTTGGCTCGGGTCATGATCTCAGGGTCCTGGTATTGAGCCCTGTGTGGGGCTCTGTGCTCAGCGGGGAGCCTGCTTGAGGAGCCTCTCTCCCCTCCCCTCTCCCCTCCCCTCAACTTGTGCTCACTCTGTCTCTAAAAATAAATAAATAAATCTTTAAAAAAAAAAAAAGCTGATCAAAAAATACTGATGCCCAGACTCCATCTCTAGCAATTCTGATGTAATAGCTCTGCAGTGGGCCCGGGACAGTGGTAGGTATTAAAAGGTCTAACATGCAGCCAGGATCAAGACCCTCCTCCGAAGCTCGGGGGGCGGGGCATCCACCACCTCGTACAGAGCTCCCAGTCTGTGGGCTGCTGGAAAAGTCAGAGAACTGGCGGACAGGGGTGTAGGGGTGCTGATGCCCCCACATTGCCTCTGGCTGCCGGGGGACTCTGACCCAGGGTACCCTAAAAATAGCACGTCCCAGGTGCGAGGTGAGGGGCAAACAGTGGGGAAGCCCTGCTGGAAAGAAGACCTACTAATCAGCCCCAGGCTACATGCCAGAGCCGAGCCGGGAGTTTGCACATGTCGGCTTATTTAACCTGCACAGCACACCCGCGGGCAGGAAGTTTGCGATTCTTATTTTCCTGGGGAGGAAAACAGGCCCAGAGGTTAAGTATGTGCCCAAGGCCACAGAGGTCAAAAGTGGCAGATCCACTGCACGTGGGCCACACAGGAAATGTCTGCTTGAGCAACTTCATACTTTGGGGCTGGGAAAGAGACTCTGGGGAGAAACAAGAGATCCTGTGGGAGCTGGGGAAGGCAGCAGAGAGTGGGGAGAAAGACGCGGGGTCAGGGAAAGCAGGGCAGCTGGAGGGCTGGACCAAGGCTTCTGGGTGAAAGCTGACTTTCTCACGGACATCCAGTCTGGGTGAGGCCCAGTGGGGGATGCGGGTCGCAGTAGGAATACTGACAAGGCTCAGCCTCCACGCTGGGGCCAAGCCTCTGAACCAGAGCTGAGAGCACAGACCGCAGGTGTGCCATGGGGATGGAACACATCTGGCTTGTGGTAAACGAGTAAATGGGGGAAATCAGTAAATTCAGTCTGCCGTCTCTGAGTCCTCCCAGGTCCCCTTGATCCAAGCAAGATCGGTGCCCCGGCATGGGGGCGGCACGGGGGATACTCACAGAATGTAGGTAATGACGCCTATGCTCCTGCAAAACAAAGAACAGGCCAGTCAGAGTCACCTGGCTCTGATCCCAGCCCAGGAAGGGTCTCCCCGCATGGTCCTCGGGGGAAGTGGTCACCTGCCCCTCCACAGTGGCCTAAAGATGCCATCTCAAGTCCATGGCCCTCTCCATCCCACTCTTCAGGAGCAGCCTGGGATGTGTCTGGAGTCACTGAGCTCTGGACATTCAGTCCGAGGACCCGAGTTCAAGATTAGACTCCTGCACTTGCAGGCTGTGATGGGGGCAAGTTCCTTATCATCTCTGAGCCTCTTTCTCCTCATAAAATGAGGGTAATGATAACTACCTCCCAAAACTGCTGGGAGGATTTTAGAAAACCAGGCAATCAAGGTACTCGGCCCCCATCAAGCACTGTTGAGTGAAATAAGTCCTGTCTGTGCAGAAAATCCGCTACAGCACCCCCGGGCCCCACATAGCACTTAGTGCCTAAGAGGCTCTCCGTGATCACTTGGTTGATTAACAGAATGAGCTATTGTTACTATTTCTTTATCATGGCTGTGGCAGGCCTTACGGCTGACCCTGCACCTGCAGCCTCACCTCTCCCCTTGTCTCTGCCTCAGCCATGTTCTAACTGACCTCAGGTCCACACCTGGCTTC
Organism: Ailurus styani; assembly: GCA_002007465.1. Taxonomy (NCBI): domain Eukaryota; kingdom Metazoa; phylum Chordata; class Mammalia; order Carnivora; family Ailuridae; genus Ailurus; species Ailurus styani. Next base: position 6,170,503 of record LNAC01000018.1, on the reverse strand, counting down.
CTCCAGTTGCTGGGGCCACGGGTCCAGCACACCTGGAGCAGCCAGAGGCTCCGAACGTGTGGAGAAAGGGGTTTTCATGGTCGAGGTGGGGTGTCAGCCGGAGCTGGGGTCTGAGGCCTGCTGCCCTTGAAAGGATCCCTAGGTCACCTGGGTGGCTTGTACAACTTACCACATGTCAGCCTCCAGTCCTAGGGGCTCGTAGTTCACAATCTCTGGAGCTGAAAGAAGCCATATTGAAGAATCAGCAGGAGAATGAAGATGAGAAGACAAGGCCAGAGAGAATTTTAGGCCGTTTGGTGACAAATGTCTCCCTCCTGAATCCTCACTAAGGAAAAATCAGAACAACAGATGGAGATAATTCTGGGTCTAAGAATCTTGAGAAATGAAGTTGTCTGTTATTCTGGTGGAAAACTTTTACACAGAGGCCTTGACAGTGGGGGAGAGGAACACCCGGAAGAGAAAGAGCAGGGTGGCCTGAGGAAGATGCAGGAAGGGGAGATGGGGCCTAGCAACAAGGCCTGTTTTAGAACTCTCTGGTGGAAACCAGTCAGGTCAGCGCTGGAAGGTGATAATGAAGAAAAGAAGACAGAAAGGGAATCCACATTCCTGAGTCTGGTCTGAAAGAGGGGCACCTCCCTGCTGAGGAGAATGAAGAGATTCTGGGGCCAATCAGATGATGAGCCTGAGGTGCCCAAGGGGCATCCAGGCAAAGACGTCCTGGGAACAAGAGAGTGAGTCAGAGCCATCAAATCTGAAGTTACTGTACAGGTGGAAACAGGAGCTATGTGGATGACGTGGTGACCAGGAGTGGGTACAGAGTCTAAGAAATAAGATTCTACCCAAGACAGAAGAGTGCCAAGTGCTGCCCAAAGATCAAGCAGGCAAGCACTTGGAAAGTGAGTAGTGTCTAGAGAGTGACCAGATGGTGGAAGTCAAGATAAGAGTGTAGATGACATCATAAAAAAGCCTGGCCATGAAATGGAGGAGAAAGAGGGGTGAGTAGCTAGAGAAGAGAGAAGAGCTGAGCCTGTTTGATCATAATGGAAAAAGGGAGAGAGCGGGAAAGGCTACGTTTGTTCATCTAGAACAATACCAAAACCACGCATCATGTGGTGTGCCCACCTGCCCACCTCTCCACTTCAGGACACAAGGAACCACTTTTCTGGCTTTGCTTCTTTTTTAGCTTCTTAAAAATGATGTCATACTGGATATGATGTAGTCACTTGGTTCCCCCCCACCCCCCACCTAACATTATGCTTCTAGGGGCACCTGGGTGGCTCAGTGGGTTAAGCCTCTGCCTTTGGCTCAGGTCTTGATCTCAGGGTCCTGGGATCGAGGGGAGCCTGCTTCCCCCTCTCTCTCTGCCTGCCTATCTGCCTATTTGTGATCTCTCTCTCTCTCTCTCTCTCTCTCTGCCAAATAAATAAAAATCTTTAAAACAAAACAAAACATTATACTTCTAGCATTCATTCAGATTCATCCATGGTCTTTTTATTTCATTGCTATGCAGTGGTTCACTGCGCAAACATATAGCATCTTTCCCTCATGGTCCTCTCAGTGATCATTTGGATGGTTTCCACTTCTTTTTTCATCAGAACAACATTGTTATGAAATTTTGCACACATCTCCTCACAAACACAAAAGACTTCCTCTCGGACGGTGATTCAAGGTCAGGTCTGAAGACAAACAGTCACTGGTCCAGACACGATAGGTACAAAAATTGGGAGTAAGCATTTAGAAACTTGTAGAGCAACTTGATATTGCCATGACATTCAAATTGCGATAATTTTTCTAGGGATTTATTTTTCCCATATCTTACTGAAAAAGCAGTCCTGGACAGATTGAAGATATATATATATATATACATTTTTAAGTCTTTCACCACAGAGAGTTTGAGAAACACAACTCATTTTCCAGGCTTGTCTGCTTGATATGCATATATGATCTCTTCTGTTCTCTGTGTGCTTTTATTGTCCATTTCTTCTGTGCTTTGCTTCTTTCTTGTTTTTATTTTCTTTGATAGTTTTTTAAATTATTTTTCTTATTGTTTCCCCCCACTTATATTTTTGTAATGGCCACCCTTGAGACTTTAGGGTGGCTATCTATCAAATTCTAATATAAAGCAGTGTTTGACCTTCCTCTAACAGTACAAGAACCCTAGAGCACTCATTTCAAGTACTCTGACCTATCTAACATCATTTTCTTCAATTTTTAGTTCTTTTTTTTAACCCCACAAACATCATCATCATCATTTTAAACAGAAAATGTTTATATTTGCCTAATTTTTACTCATGTCTTTGCTCCTATTACTTCTTGCATTGAGACTTCCCCTTGAAGGTCATTTAATTCACAAGCACATCTTTGGAAGTTCTATTAATAAATACTTGTTGGTGGTTAATTATTTCATGGTTTGTCTTTTTTGTTGTTCATTTTTTATTTTTTGTTTTTTGCTGTGTTTTGTCTGAATCGTTTATCCTCATTCTTGAAATATTAACATTCCTGGGTATCCAGTTAGGGGTCCTTTTTTTTTTTTTTTTTGAGGATGTAATTGACTTTATTAAGCAATTCATGAATCAGTCAGCATCCCATCTAGCAAGTAGAGAGATGCTCCCCAATTACTATTTTTTTAAATTTTTCTTCAGCTCTTGGAAGATAATATTCTATTGGACATTGGCTTCCATTGCTGTTTTGAGAAATCTGCTGTCGGTCTAATATTCTTTAATCTGTATTGATTGATTGATTATCTGTCTTTTCTCTCTGGCTGCTTTTAAGATCTCTTTGTCTTTGGTACCTTATAGTTTAACTGTAATGTTAGCTATAGTATAACTATCATGGATTTATTTTTATTGTTTTCTGTTTGATATACATTGTCCTTTCTGTAGCTGGGGGGTGAATGTTTTTACAACAGTTCTGGAAATTCTCAGCCATTTTCTTCAAACATTGCTCTTCTGTTGTCTCCATTCCCTCCTCTGGGATTCCAAACAGACCTATGTTAGGCTTTCCGTTTTTACCCTCTTACACTTGTCCTCTATTTCATATTTCCATGTCTTTATCCTTCTATGGTATTCTAGTTAATTTTTTTTCATATCTGCCTTTCAATTCTTCAATTTTCTCTTCAACAGTGTAAAATCTGCTCTTTAACTCATTCACTGAATTTTAAATTTCTAGGAGTATATTCAATCTCTCAAAGTTCTATCTGGTTCTTTCTAGAATTTGCCTGTTCATTTTTGACAGCCTCTTGTTGCTCATTCTTGTGTTCCTATCTTTTATTTCTATATACATTCCATTTATTTTATAATCAACATCTGATAATTTCAATATCTTATGTCCTCAGATATCTAAGTCTTGCTGGTCTCCCATTGAAATGTTGATATATACAGTTTGGGAGAGAATTCTCTCCTCCTGAATTCCTTTGCTGCTCACAGACCTAGCTCTAAGTTCATTTCACTGGCTTTGAAGGTGGGGCTCATGGTGTTGGAGTCCGAGTTACTATGCTTAAAGATTTCTTTTATTTCCTATGAATCCAGAATTGCATTAAAAAGAATATTTCCTCAAGAATCTAGTTTTGTAGCAGGAAGACTTTTGGAAAACTGGATCCACCACACTCCTAGAGGCTGACAGTGATAACTTTTCAACACTGTGTCTCAGGTTCAAATTTCAAAGGAATGGTGGGAGTAGGACAAGTGATTATAACCCTATTTCTCAGGAAGCCTGGGTAAAGAAAGTCATTCTAATTTGGACATGGGCCTAGAGAAATCACCCTATATATCTGTAAGATGCAAACAAAACCAGTTCTGGGATGGAGCTGGGTCATACTGGCTCACCAGAGTCAACTGTGTGCATCTCCTCCCAACTCTGAATTCAGTGACAAGTTGGCACCTTAAAATTGGCAAATGCTATAAATTAGGGTTGTGTTTTGTTTTGTTTCGAGACCCAGTTGTTAGATATTTAACAGCACAGCACTGGAAAAAACCCTCCACAGTTTGGCCTACTCATCAATATCCCACTCCCATGGCCACTCTGATGGGAACTCCCTGCTCCATCCCGAGTGGACAGTGAACTGTCCCCCAATAAATGCACTAATTCTGGCCCTACCCCCTGCTATAAAATACTGAACCTGGGATGTGCTCCTCCTCTACTCTGGCTCTGTCCCCATCCCTCTTCAGACACTTTTCCCACCCACAACACCAGCCCTTTGTCTCTCATTGACTCAAGGGCATGACTGATCCCATTGACTCTGTAAGAGTGGACATCTTGTGTGAATAGTCTTTCAGAGATATCTCCATCATTCGCTTTATAATTAATCATATCCTGTCTTGTGACACTTCTTCCACGATTGCCCTGAATTTCTAGCTGAACCATTTACTGTTGATTAACACTTGGCTTGAACTTAACTAAGTAAATATATGCATTTTACCACATATGGGAATAGTGGACAGCAATTGGTATCTTGGACAAAGTTCAGGAATAGATGTCTTATGCCCCGGGTTCAAGTTGGTTCTGCCACCAACTCACTGTGTGACCTTGGATGTGTTATTGTGAGTGTGCCTCCTTGCCATCACTGTGTCCCCAGTACCTCACCAAATATAAGTCATACAGTAGATGAAGAATAACCATTGGTTGACCTTAACTGAAATCCCACAGCCTTCCAATTCCACATTTGTTAAACTAGATTGATGACCTAAAGAAATCCTTCTAGCACTTTTACTTGGTGGTTTGATGTCTTGTTTCAACAACTAAATTGTAAGCCCCCTGGGGGCAAGGTCTTTTTAGAGAGACAACCCAGTGTAACCAAAAGAGCACAGGCTTTGATGTTGGATGTATCAACATTTGAATCTTAGCTTTATGAGGTTGTTTGAAGATTAACTGAGATAATGTCTGGAGGGCCCTGCCATAGTGCCTGGCACACAGCAATGTTCCCCTACCCTGGAATCTGCCAGACCTTGACAGCATCATTCTAGAACGGTCCTAGCGCTGGTATGTGTGACCTGAGAATCCATCAAAAGGGATGAAATAGACACATTCTGTTTTTCTTTTTGATTAGACTGTGGTCAGAAGTTTCTGCCTCCAGGTTTTCGGGAGACCATGCCCCCTATTTCCAAGACCACTCCAACCCCCAAAGCAGAGAGACAGTGGTCCTCAATTCTCATTCTTCTCCCCTCTGCAAGGCTGCCTCTCTAGGACACCCAACCTACAGCCCCAGTCCCATGAGGGGGTTTCTGGGGCCTAAGCCAAGGCTGAGAAAATGAGAGGGAAGACAGAGCTACATGAATATAGGCCACGCACTCAGGAGAGGTGAGTGGGTGGATCTGGCATTTGGCAGATGATTTCCCTTTTCCTTTTCAGGAAATCAAAAGCTGCTCCGGAGAAACTTGAGTTTATGGGAATGCCAGAGGGCAAGTTAATTTTAAATCTTCACAATAAATTCAATGAAGAGCAGAAGGTGGGGCCAGCTCGGGGAGGGTTTGACTCTGCAAAGGCCTGTAGCTTCACGGGGCGATGGCGGGGCGGCGGGGGAGCTTTCCCCTACTGGGTGCTCAAAGCCAACACCTGACCCTTACCCAGAAGACTACAGGACATTTCCATCCCCACCCATTATATTTCTAAGGCGAGGGAGGATTCTCCAAGGCACCATCTCTCAGCCCAGAGACCACAGCCCTAGGTATTCCCAGACTTTCTCCACCTTTGGATCCCAGATGCTTAGGTGGGAGAGAAACAGGCCTAAAACTCACCAACAAATTCTGGCGTCCCAAAAATGTTCTTAAATTCAACTCCATCTTCTATTTCATGAGCCAGGCCAAAGTCAATCAGCTTGATGTGTGGAATGGGAATATTCTTGTCTAACAACATAATGTTTTCTGGCTGGAGAACAAAAAATAAATAAATTCAAGAATGAAGGAAGGAAGGAAAGGAAAGAAACAAAGGAAGGAAGAAAGGAAGAAAAGACGTTAATTAAAGCCCTGCGTTGTGTTTTCACTGTGGGGTTAGGGTGGGGTTTGGTATTCTTTTTTAGGAGACTAAAACTCTTTCTTGTTTTTGTGTTCTGTCTTTTCCTGTGAACTCAAAAACAGGCACAGTGCTGAGGGCAAGGCCCGGGTTGTACCAAACCTGCTGTTCACGGCAGAACCAGAGAACTTAGCTTTAGTCCCCTTTCTGTCTCTGAATGGCAGATCCCTTTAATGCAGTGCCTCTGTTTCCCGATCTGTTAAATGGGGCCAGTGAGAAATTTGCAGCATTTCCTGTAAACAAAACCACTGCCCCTGTGTGAGGATGGGAGGGGTGGGAGCCCCGAAGCCTAGCCTCGGTTTACACTTGGCTTATTAACCTTTGTCTTCCTGACCACCTCTTCCCCCCAGCTGGCCAGCTTCCTGTTGACAAACTCCCCTCCTCTGGACTGTTTAGCTTACACTTCTCTATGTGTCTAACTAATTTTGGCCCTCAGCCGGACACAGGAAAAAAAATGTACCTGATTTCCAGGGAAAATACCAGCTGCCCAGGCTCTCTCCAGTGTCACAAACAGCTGTCAGATCTGACGCAACCTTGCTGGTACGTGTCAGTAGGGGGTGGCCCTGCCCTGGCCTCACAGGCCACAGGCTCTCAGTGAGGACAGAACAGGAACCTGCTCTTCTCACTCCCACCCAGCCGCTCAGAGTCCACAGTGGGTGAGCAGGTCGCTCTGCTTCACCCTGTCCCCTCCCACTCCCCGCCTTGATGGTCTTCAACTCCATTCAAAGTGGAATGTCCTGAAAACATACATCCACACCACAACATCAAATGTCACAGCCGCATATTCACAATAGTCTCAAAGTGAAAACAAGACAAATGTCCATCAACTGGTAAAAATGGTAAATCCAGGTAGTGGAACACTATTCGGCCATAAGGAGGAAAGAAGGCAAAGAAAAAATAAAAAGGAATGAAATATTGATATTTCAGCATGGATGAACCTTGCAAACATCACACTGGGCCACCTGGGTGGCTGAGTCAGTTAAGTCTGCCTTCAGCTTGGGTCATGATCCCAGTGTCCTGGGATCGAGCCCCACATCGGGCTCCCTGCTAAGCACAGAGCATGCTTCTCCCTCTCCTTCTGTCCAGGCGCCTCCCCCCACTTGTGCTATTTATCTCTCTCCCTCTCTCTCAAAGAAATAAAATCTTTAAAAAGAGAAAAAGAAAATTTTTTAATGCCAAGTGACACAATCGGTCACAAAGACCACATGCATTATAGAATTCCATTTATACAAAATATCCTGACTAGGTAAATCCACAGAAACAGAAAGTGGATTAGTAGTTGCCTGGGACTGGGGGATTGGGGAGTGACTGCTAATGGGTAACGGGGCTGGGTTTTTTTTTTTGGAGTGACAAAGATTTTCTAAAATTGATTTCAGTGTCAGTTGCACAACTTTGTAAATTGTACGCTTTACATGGGTGAGTGGTACAGTATGTGACTTATCTCAATAAAGCAGTTTTAAATAAAGATAAATAAAAAAATAAATACATGTTTAAGAAAATCAAATGTCCCTATTTCTCAAAGTCCTAAAGAATTTCCCACCTTGTACCTTTCCTCACATTATTTGCTCTACCTAGAAAGCCTTCTGCTTGATCTGCCCATTAAAATCCTAGCTGGGCTTCCAAGTCTAATTCAACTCAGCTAGTCCTTGAAAGCTTTCCTCAAATGGAGGAACTGAGTACCTCCCCTGTCCCCCGCCACACACACACCCCAGAAATGAATTCTCTCCCCCACCTAGTCCTCTTGGTGCTTATTTGAACCTTTTGGTTATGACATTTGTCACACTCTCCTTTGCCCAACAGTCCTTGCTGTCACTGTCCTAGCTCCTCCATCGGACCCTCAGCTGGAGGGAGGGTTCAGGTCTTTGCATGTTTACCCCTGCGGTGCAGAGCACAGAGGCTGGCAGGATGAGGGTGGTCCTGTTAGCTGAACTGATTCTCCATCTGGCTCAAAGACACTCCAGGTGCCTCATCCCAGACTTCTTGGCTCCCCGAAGTCTCTGCGACCTCATGTCAGAGTGGCTGGAAACTTTCACTCCAAGGAGCTAGCTGAGGCCTCCCCCAACTTTGAAAATAAATAAATAATACATTCCCTTTTGCTTTTTTTTTTTTTTAATCTTGTTTATCCTTTTTCCCTCTGGAGATTTCTCTCGACTTTATTTTGAAAATGTGTCAAAGTCCTTTCCCAAAGCAAAGCAAGGTCTTCGGCCCTGCAGAAAGGAGAGTAGGGACAGGGGAGGTCAGGAAGTAGGACCAGATAGATGGCTCCACTCCAGTACCCCCAATCCAGCTGTCCAATGGCTACCCATGGACCCCAAGCATCCTGGAACCCCATGCAGGGAGCTGTGCCCTCCCTACTGCCCACCATCACCCTGGCCTCACTCCCTCCATTCCACCACATTCTTTAGTCACACTGTTGGGAATTTCCCCTCCTCTCCAGGGAATGGCCCTGAGGCTTGTCGCTGGGGCGGAGGGTCAGGGCCCCAGGCTTCCTGATGAGCAGCGTGCTCGAGCCACAGCCCACGCTGCATGGGGACGGGAGCCGCAGTGGACAAATGCAGTCGCACCAGACTTGGTGTGATGACCCCCAGGAGTATGGGGCAGCAGGAACTGGGTGGGGGAACATCAGGGAAGAAGGAAGAACAATGGGAGGCTGAATTCTCCCAGGCAGCACTGCTCTGAGAGGTGAGAACCACCCTTGCCTTACGGCCCCTCACCTCTGCGTCCCACAGTCCCAGAGAAACAGCCTCTCCACTGGTTTGTGAAAACCTCAGGGCCAGGCCACGTTTTCTTTTCTTTTCTTTTCTTTTCTTTTAAGATTTTATATTTATTTATTTGAGAGAGAGAGAGAGAGAGAGAGAGAGAGAGAGAGAGAGAGAGCATGAGAGGGGAGAAGGTCAGAGGGAGAAGCAGACTCCCCATGGAGCTGGGAGCCCGATACGGGACTTGATCCCAGGACTCCGTGATCATGACCTGAGCCGAAGGCAGTTGCTTAACTAACTGAGCCACCCAGGCACCCCAGGCCACGTTTTCTTACCTGAGTACTGCCTGGACCTACAAGATCTTGTCTACCCCAAGAACCTAAAACACAACAGGTGACTTCTCCCGGCTCGGAACATTCTTCCTGCACAGTCTGTATCCCCAACCTGCTTAATTTCCTCTTCACTTTTCAGTAAAAATAGTCTCTCCTCCAGAAGGCCTACGTGTGCACACACACATCCTCCCCCGTCCCCATAACACCTTGTGCCCCCCCCAATTCTAGCATCTCTTCCCCCATCTTGAGGTGACATCTCCCCACACTGGGCTCCAAGCCTCCTGAGAGTTTTGTTCCTCTACTCGCTACAGAGCCTGGCATCCACCAGGTGCTCAGTAAATGTCCCCGAAGCGAAGACAGCTGTCATTTGGCTGCACTGTGCTAACCAAGCACATGACATACTTTATACCTCATCGATCCCTCCCCACCATCTTATGCAGTGGATGTCATCATTCCTGGATTTCAGAAAGAGAAACCAAGACTAAAAGACTGGCTTGTGGACACAGGGCTTTAACCTCTATTTGTTGGACTGCGAAGCTTCTGCTTCTAACAACTAGAGTAAAGGATCTTCCTTCCCTGGGGCTCAAGTGTCCTGGGAATCTCTCCTGGGGAGAAGTGGGAATGCTGCTTGGGCCTGGCACCCTAGGGCAGGCTTGCACCCTGGCGCTGCAGGAATGTTCTGCTGGGTGGGCAGGCCCCAGACTCTTTTTTTTTTTTTTTTTTAGATTATTTATTTATTTATTTGACAGAGACAGGTACAGCGAGAGAGGGGACACAAGCAGGGGGAGTGAGAGAGGGAGAAGCAGGCTTCCCGCTGAGCAGGGAGCCTGATGTGGGACTCGATCCCAGGACCCCAGGATCATGACCTGAGCCGAGGCCCCAGACTCTTGTCTTGCCCTCAGCACTCACACACTGGCCCATTTAGACCAAATGTACCTTCAGACTCAGACCTGCCCTGACTGGCAATAAACAGGAAAATAGTCCCTATATCTGCAGCTTCTCTTGCTTTCAGAAGGGCTTCCTTCTCGCTATCCCAGCCTCCATGAACCCAGCCTGATGCTACCCAGGAGGCCAGGCAGGGGCTGTCATCTTCTGAACATTCACCAAGGCAAGCAGCCCACAATGGCTCCACATCATCCTTGTGACTGCTCTGAGGGGTAGGCCCTGTTAACATCCCCATTTCACAAATGAGGAAACAGAGGCTCAGGGAGCTAAAGCACTGGCCCAAGGTCCAACACCTCATAATGGCAGAGTCGGGGTGGGTTTCCTGGGCAGTTCGGCCCCTGCTCGCCACCACATCAGCCATCTTCAATGGTCTCACTGACTGTGAGACAAAGCTCAAATGCCCTGCCTGATATCTGAGGCACTGAGGCTCTGCACTGAGGGTTCCTTGCCACCTTCCCAGCCTCATCGCCCATAACTTACTTGCACCTCTCCCTTCCAGGTGGCTACTACCACACCCAGAGCGACAGCTTGGTTCCATCCTTTGCTCCGGCTCTTCCCCTTGTGTGGAATGCCTTTCCTACTCCTCTTCACACTTTCAGAGACTAGGCCTCAACCCCAACTCCTTCTACTGCCTTACTTTCCAACGAAGCAACCCCTGACCTTGGGCTCTAACTCCCTTGGCACTGACAACACTTATGAGCAAGAGGTCCTCAGTTGTAGGCTGTCTCTCATACTGGGACACTGCTGCTCTCCTGGGTGGTGGCCTCCCTGGGAAAATTCAGATCAGTGCTAAGCTTCTTGGTGTTCCCTATGGTGTTTTGCATCCTGCAAGTGCCCCTGAAATATGCTGACATGCACTGAAAGAATTGGGAGTTAGTGGTCCTTCTCTCTCTGCCCTGTGGAGGTCCTCCACCACCCCTGCGGGTGGGGGGGGGGGCTAGTGCACTCCTCCCCACGGGGCTGCCGTAGGCCTGGGTCATGAGGGAGATGACTGAGGGAGGATTCCCAAAGGTAGCCTGAGGGCAAAGCAGCAGCTCCCCCAAGGGTTTTTTCTCACTTTGCTTCCCCCTTCCCAAATGGGGTAAGGCACTAGAAAGGGTCCCGGGTCTGAGTACTGGGAGATTCGCTCCACCATACAAGGCCATGTGAACTGAAGCATGCCATTTCCTCTCTCTGGGCCTCAGCACCCCCAGTTCTAAAATAGACACTGGATGAGATCCAGAGCTCTAGCTTCTGCAGTTGCAAGGTGGCACAACCTCCCCAGCTAGCTGGGCAAATTCCCACTCCTCTGGGGGCCCCAAGCAGGACACTCAAAAGGCTTAGGTCTCCCGTCTCCAGGTCAGGAAGGAAGAACAGGCCACTGTGGCCACAGACGGCTGGGCACAAGCCAGGCTGTCCTCTGGGGTAGTATGATCCTATCCATCTGTCCTTCTCTAGCTTTATCTACTTCAACCAAATACTACCCACACACTTGACATCACCTCCAAAGGATGGAAGGATCACGTTCCCTTCGGTGCCACCACTGCCCAGCACGGGGCTTGTGGAGTTGCTACCAGGAGGCAAAACGGCCCTCACCTGTCAAAACAAATCCATCCAGCTCAGCCCACAAGGCAGGGAGCTGTGGGAGAGGCCAACATGCCCCACTGTGTCCTAGTGGATTTGGTCAGAGGTGCCTGCTATGGTGCTAAACCAGAAGTTGGTCCTCTAGGCAGGACCCATGTGAATGGGAGATCCCCACCAGTCCAGTACAGCGTGTCCAAGAGCACCTGCAGGAGGAAGACAGCCTCAGGGGGCTAAACAGTAAGGTGCAATAGGCTTGAGCTTTGAATCAGGTGGGTCTAGATTCAAATCCCAGCTCTGTCACTCACAGTGAAACCTGGTCAAAGTCAATGGACCCCTTGCAGCCTTGGTTTCCCATCTGCAAAATGGGACAATACCTCCATGGTATAGGGTGGTTCTAAAGATCCAGAGAGATGGTCCATGGAAGGATCAATGTCCAGCAAGATTTCAAGTAATGGCGGCTATGCCCATTCACTCCTCTCTGGGATGTAGCAATGACAACAGTCATCCCCAAAAAACTTACTGAATTCCTGCTGAATCACCTGTGCATCACTGTAGAATGTGGCCTCTCCCTGACCTGCCTCCTATCCCACTCATCCTCACCTCCATGTCACCCCTACACTGTTCACAGTGTTGAGGCTGCAAGGGACCTCAGAGATCATTAAGTCCCATCATGCTACAGAGCAGCTCACAGAGGTCAAGAAACTGCCATGGTCACTGGGCAAGGAGCAGAGCCCAAGTCTGCTGAACCCTGCCCAGTGTCTTCTCCAGGCGCCTGTCCCTGGGCGAGGCTGCTTAGCTCAGCAGAGCGGGGTCCGGGCCAGACAAGGAAGCTGCTTATGAACCTTCATTGCAAATGTCAAGCATGGCCCCAGATTATTCAGGAAGTGCTGGGCAACCTGAGCCAGCAAGGCTGCCTGCTGCCAGGCCTCTAGGGGCAGGTTTCCATGGAGTCACAGCAAACTCTTCCCGTGGCACACTGTAGATGAGACCATAGGCAGCCCCTTCCCACAAGCCTCCAGTATGGGCTATGCACAAGGTCCCCTCCATCTGGCATTTAAGGCTCTCCTACCTCTGGACACTCACCCCTCCACCACATCCCAACCGACCCCCTTATCACCCTTACCCCACCCTGCAGTTTGCTCTGCTGGAATGGCCTTCCTCACAAGCTGCTTCTTCCCCTCCCCACTGCCAGCTCCGACACATTCATTCTGGAACATGTTCTGCGACCCCCTCCCCTCCAACATCTGCAGCTAATTCCTCCCCCCCAGCACCTGCCTGTTAACCTGACCCACCTCTGGCGGTGAATCAACCACTCTACAATTCCTGTGTGCCCTCTCCCCACCATCCTGAAGCCCCAGGAGGAGGACAGGGGCCCTGCCTCTCATTTCCACCCCTCACACCCAACAGTGGCTGGCACTGCAATTCCTGGGTGCTCAGGAATTTTTTCCTGAGCAAATGAACAACTAGCACAGTCACATACGGATCTCTTGCACCTTCTGCTTTTAGGGAATCAAGATAGATAATGGCTAAGAGTCTTGGAACCTGGGTTCCAATCCCAGTCTGGCCATTTACCAGTCTGACACTGGGCAAGTCACTTAGCTGGCCAGCTGCATGCAGGTTTCTCACCCATTAATTAGTAATGATGAGGGCGCCTGGGTGGCTCAGTGGGTTAAAGCCTCTGCTTTCGGCTCAGGTCATGATCTCAGGGTCCTGGGATCGAGGCCCGCATCGGGCTCCCTGCTCAGCGGGGAGCCTGCTTCCCCCTCTCTCTCTGCCTGCCTCTCTGCCTCCTTGTGATCTCTCTCCCTCTGTGAAGTAAATAAATAAATAAAATCTTTAAAAAAAAAAAAAATTAGTAATGATGATCCGACCTACCTCACGAGGGTTACCAAGAGGATCAAACAGGGCATATAAAGTGACCTGTAGCTGTTAGCATCACCTCTGTGATTATTTCCTTGATCATGTCTCTCCTTCCCAGAATGAGGGTCTTTATCATCTGCCTTCCTTCCCAACCAAAATTCTATCTCCCCCAGCAAATATCATCTAAATACCCAGCACAGCACTCCTTCCTTCTCCCAGCTCCACGTGTGTGCAGCAACCTGACCCCACAGCACCAACCACTGCCAAGAGCCCTGTGTGTTAGTCCCACCTTCCCGATCAGATTGCCCCCTTGCAGAGAGCAGGCCTGTTTTGCATGCTCTGTGTTCCTAAAAGCACCCAGCCTAGGGTTTCAGTATACACAGCCTACAGCGTTTAGCTTACAAAGCAGTCATACTCATTTGATTCTCACTCTCCAAGGCAGATACTATCGACACCCCCATTTTACAGATGAAGTAACTGAGGCTCAGAGAGGTTAAGCACTTGCTCAAGGCACCTCAGTAATTAGTGCAGCTAAGGTTCAATCTGGCTGACTCCAGATCCTGTGTGCTCTCCCTTCTCCCCTGTCGCCTCCCTTCCTCTAGTTGATGCAAGGGAGCCTGTTGGAGTCACCCCTGCCTGCTGCCAAAGTGGGCATGTCCACCTTTGCTCTGGTGCCTCAGCAGCTTCCTGTCCCAGCTCCACATTTTTTCCCAGAAAACCCACAGCTGTGGCTCTGGGAAGGGCCCCAACTTGATTGCATTTGGATTTGTTAAACCACAGCTTCTGGCCACTCACTCATGGCCTCCTTCTCTGGGGAAGGCTGCTACATGGTTCTGACCTCCCGTTGCCCTGTGTGGTAAAGCAGAAGGGGAAACCTACTCTAGCTACCTACTCTGTCTCTAGGCTCTGTAACATGGAGAGAAAAAAAAAATTCACCTTTTTAAGGGCATTCCAGGACCACTGGCTTCTGGCCTTGGGCCAATCAGCAATGTTGGCTCTATGGTTTGTGCCAAACTAGCATCTGGGGTGGTCTTTCCCCACACATTACGTTATTGGATCCTCACAGCCACCAAGCTGTGGATGGCTGGTGCCCCCATCTAACCAGTGAGGAACGTGGGCCTGAGTCAAGACATTCTGAGCCCCAAGCTGTGCTTTGAGGGTTCCCCTTCTGAGCTAGGTGCCCACTGGAATCCCCCGGGGGACTGTGTTAACAACGCCAAACTGATGAAATCGATTCACCAGGAGTGAGGCTCCAGTGTTGGTTTTGTAAAGCAAGCTCTCCAAGGAAGCCAGAAGCAGAGAGCGCCATGTTTGGGAAACCAGTGCTGAAGAGGGCGCCGGCATCTGACAGACACAACTTAGAATCCCACTCTGCCCTGCACTAGCTGCACGGCCCTTGGCAAGGCACTCACCTCTCTGAGCCTTGGCCCCTCATCGGCAAAATGGGAATATTACTGTAGTAAGGGGTTCTGAGGAGACACACGATGTCCTAGGAGCCCTCAAGTAACCTCTTCTTTCTATAAAATGGGCATGACAGCAGCACCTCCCTCACAGGGTGGCTGCATGGATTAAATGGTGAACACATGCACAGCACTCAGACAGGAGCCTGCATGTTTTCGAGGTGCCCAACAACCACCGGGTCCCCTTGTTGTTACCACACTGCTGACAACAGTCAGTTAAAAAATGATAAGGGGTACCTTTCGGTCATCTCTTTCCCATGTTCTTATCATAACTGGCCTACTCTCTCCCAGCTATCCTCTCTGCATTGCCAGAATTTTCTTTCAAAATCAGAAATAGAATCATGTGTATCCATTCATTAAAGGTCTTCCACCAATTATTGTTAATTTTCTTATGTGTGATAATGGTAGTAGGTCGGTAGGAGACTGACCTGAATCTTGGGAGATGCCTATAGAAGTACCGAGAGTGAAGTGTCAGGATGGCTAGAATTTTCTTTCAAATTATACCAACGTCTTTAAAAATAACATATATTTTTATTTTAATTTTTATTTAAAATGTTTTTAATTCTAAAGTATATATAATACATATGTGTGCATGTCTGTGTGTAGACATACATATATAAGAAATACTTTCATCTAAATATACTTTTTTCTTTTTTAAAGACAGAAAGAGGTAAAGCAAACGTGCCTACACGTTGAATCTAGGGGGAAGATGTAATGGTGTCCATCGTATTCTTCCAATTTTTCTGAAATGTTTTTGTAATAAAAAATTTCGAGAGAAAAAGCTTTCCGTGGTCTGCTTTGACAGACCATGGTCTGCCCTCAACCTTCACAATCTCACTCTACTCTATCCCGACGGTTAAATCTCTGCCATGCCTTACCTTTGCTTCATGCTGCCACGTTTTAGTATGGAAACAGTCTCTTTCTTGTAAGTTCTACTTTCAAATGCATGCACATTTTATAGCAACAAATAAAATATACATTTTTAAAATATGAGGAATAACTTACTAGAAATGAAAAACAATGTAACCAGATGAGAAATTAACTGTGTGAAGGAGAAATGCATGGCACAGTACAGACCTTTGGATTAATGATATGTCAGAGGCATGGCCCAAGGAAGTAAGAAATTTATGCTGTCAGAATCTGGGGAAAGAAAAGCTGGTGGCAGCCGGCTTGGCTTAGTGTTTCCTCATTGGCTGAGTTCAAGCCCCAGTTCTTTCATTTAATACCTGTGTGATCTTGGACAAGTTACTTAACCTCTCTGAATCTCAATTGTCTTGTATTTAAAAAAAGGACAATACCTTATACGTCCATGGGTGGCCACAAGGATCAAATGAGAGAACAAATGTATAAGCATGCTATATTCCAGAAAGTGCCATAAACACTCAAAAATATCATTAGTGTCATTCCTATGAAAGCTTGACAAGCAGACCCCATCATGTCACGAACATAAAAATAGCTCAAAGAATGATCAGAGCCTTGAGGAATTTGGATTTTGGGGGTACTTTGTTTAGAAATTCAGAATTTACTTCTTAATACTATTTATATAAACCAAAAAGCCCCATGACAGTTCTGGGCTCCTGGCTTGCATATAATTTCATTGAATCCTCATGGTGTGTCTTTTTGCTGGAAATACCAGTCAGACCTAAGGATGACTTTCCATTTTTGAATTCTCCAGCTGGGTTGGGGTGTAGGGGAGACACACCCATACTCAGAAGGGAAACTCCCAAATGCAAAATAAACACAAAACCACACAAACCTGCCCTCTACAAGGCCTTCATGTGTGTTGGGATGGCATACCAGGGTGAGGTTCCTGGGCGGTACTGAGGGTAATCCACGCTGCAGACGCCATGTCTTGAAGGCACACTGGGGCTACCTGGTACCGAGGGGCAGTCAGCCCCAGGGTTCCTTCTATCCATGCAAATACAGGGCAACATCATCTACCTTCGCACCCACAACCACCCACATCAATGGGCCTTTCTGGGGTGTATTTACAATGCACCCGGGCATGGTATTCCATCTGCTGAGTCAGAACACTTACCCCCTAGAAGTGAGCTTTTGTTGGCGAGACTCAGGGTTAGCTTTCATTTCAGGTGGGCTCCCCACCGTGTCCCACCACGGCCATCTCCTAGTAGACAGTGGGTCCTTGGAAGGCAGGTGCCCTATCGCATTGATGTTTGACACTCTACTCCTGGGCATACGACAGTCCCTCAATAAATGTTCACATCATTGGACTGAAACCTATAACCTCTTTTGCATTCCCCAGGTGACATGAAAGGGCCTTTGCCATCCATGCACACATCTGGTCTTACAAGGCATTCATCCCTTCATTTACTCATTCATTCAACACTGAGTAACTCTTTATGTGCCAGGCACAGTGCTAGATATAAGCAGCAGAAAGTGACTGGGAGTGACAGATACGCCCAGCAGAAGGCTGTACAAAGGGCAACAGAAGCAGAGAGGCAGGTTCATTCTAAGTCATGCTTTGGGAGGTAGCAGGGACGGGAAAGTCTTCCCAGAGAAAGTGGTGTTTCTGCTGGGCCTAGAAGGACAAGCAGAAAGGAAGTCCATGGACAGAGAAAAGGAAGAGCAGCGGTTTCCTGGATGGGAGTGGCATGAACAGAAGGAGAGAGGCCAGAACATGGATCTGTCATCTTGTTGCCTGGGGCTAGTGTTTTGGAGTGGGGATAGGTAGAGGAGGTCAGAATCAGGCCTGAATGCCATGCTGACAATGGGTTCATTTATCCTACAGATGACAAGGACCCATCACAGATTTCTGGGCAGTAGCCTGCCATGATCTGTTTTCCCAAGACTGCTTATCATACATTAATTGGTCCATTTATTGCTCTCTGTCACAAGGCGTGGAGCATGTCATAAGCCTGGATGGCGCCTTAGGTCTCTAGCACTGTGACTGAACACAGGAGGAGCTCATCAGTTAGCAGTCCCAGGAGAAGCCGTTCGTATTCCAGAGACCGCGAGAGCTGCCCCTCCTCCATCACCTGGCCCTTCAAGCTGGAAGATGAGCATGGAGAACAGGTCACAGGTAGGGCCTGGAGACAACAGGGTGGCTGTGTTCGTGGGACCACAAGGCTAGCCTGACTCCCTTGGTGAGCGGTAAGAGAATACAAGCATTGAAGAAAGCAGAAGCACCTCATAGAGAACGAAAATCAGGAAGAAAAATATATCAGTGTAAAAATGATTTTTAGATGGTGGGAAACAACATGGAACCAAAAACCCCCCTCTAAGCCACCAGCTGGACTTTCTACATCATCCCCTCCAGCTGGTGGAAAGTTCCAGCCAGGGGCCTGCATACCCCAATTCTGGCTCCAGTCAGTGTCTACCCCAACATGAGGTAATGCAGCTACTCATCACTTCCTGAAGTAGCTCAGCTGGGCCTGGGCCAAGGGACCACGGATGGGGGCAGAGGGGTCAGGAGGCTCAGAGTCTGCACAGCTCTAAGGATGGGAGGCCGGGTGGGGGGGGGTTAGCAGCATGCTCGCCCTGCACACATCCGGGACAGACCCAGACTATGTCCAGGTCGTGGAAAGCAGCCAGACGGAGCCCGGGAGCCAGATGTGCCCCAGCAGCCACAAATCTCAGCTCTCTGCTGGGCACTTGAGAGCTGCACTAGCAGGCCTGTTCTCCTAGTCTAATGGGCCCAAAATCCTGTAACAAGAGTTGTCTTTTCCTTTCCTCTCTTCTGGGAGGGGAAATAACAATAGCAGGTACTATTACAGAGCGCTACCTGGGAGTTGGCTAACGCTGCTTCTCTTTAACCCTTGCAACCACTGCGCCAGGTGGGGATCACTACCCGCACTGAAGCTGAAAGACTGAGGCTCAGTTGTATCCTGCTGTATAGCAGAATGAAGACCAAACCCCGCCCTGGCTGCTTCCAAGCCAGCACTGCCCACCCCACAGCGGCCACACAAGCCAACTGAAAAGCATGAAGAGGCTGCCGTCATAGTCCCTATGGGGTTACAACTCCTCCTACCTCTACCAGACCTGGTAGAGGAAAGACAAAGGAGCCCACTTTGAGGCCAGGCTCCTAGAAGGAGTAAAGACACAGAAAACAACATGTTAACTGCCCACGGTATAGTCAGGATAGATACACAAGTGCAATCCAGGTAGACCGTTTCCCGCTTGGTACATTACCACTTGGAGGTCCAAAGGCCCGGTCAGGCTGCACCCTCGCCCAGGTTATGGCACTAGACTCCCAGCTGGGCCCCCAGCCTCCAGGTGTCCCCATTCTATCCAACCTTCCAGCCAGAGAGAGATCCTTCCAAAACACACATCCGCTCACCTCACCTCTGTGATCCCCTCTCCACTCTGTATCCCTCAGGGTGAAGTTCAACCTCTTTGGTTTAGCTCTCACACCCTTGTGCCTGCCTTCTGCTCTCCTCCTGGCTTGTTCTCCAGTCGTTCGGAACATCCGCCCTTTGCCTGTACTTCCCTGAATGCACTGTGCTCTTTCCAGACCATGTACACTGCTAGCCTTTCTTCCTCGGAAGAACCTTCCCCTTTGGTAACCCCTGCCAGTCCTTCTAAACTCAACTCAAATATCACGTCTTTCAGGAATCCCTCTGGAATGCTGCAGTTTGACTCAGATGCCCTCTCCTTTGAGCTCCCCAGTTCCCTTATATTTCCTCCTATTGCAGCACTTAGAGTTGTTGAGCTTTCTTTTCTGTCTCCTGTACTAGGTTTCCTAGAAAAGAGGAACTGAGCCTGGACAGGGCTTCAGTTGGTTTTTGTATCTGTAGCAATACCTAGGCACATGGCATAATGTTTGAAACGCAACAGGAATTTCTGGATAGAAAATCGAGTGGGTCATCCCCCTGGTAAATAGGTCCATCTGATCATGGGTTAGAGGATCTCTCGGGGGTCTATAAAGGCTCATCAGTCCACTAAACTGAGCTCAGTTACTATGGGAACTGATCCTTCTACTTTGACCACATTCTTGCTTTCTGAGGTCCTATGTGGTCACAGTGAACTCTCTCGACCCTGAATACCAGTTACCACAAATGATCAGTGCCCCTTAGAAGCAGCTTTGTGGCCACAGTAGGAGATGGGAATGTGGGGGGTGGGGAGCAGCCAGCGGTCTCTAGGCTCCAAGACTGATGACCTCTGGGCCAGGGATGCTGGAGGCTATGCAGGCCCCAGACAGACAGCCAACCTCGGCAGTCCTCGCACAAACGTTAACACTTCTGCCTCTTCATGAGTTAGTTCTTGGTTACTGAAGAGTCCAGCCTTGTGAAATGTGTTTTGTTTCACATTTCCTGTCAGTGGTCTACTATTTAAAAATGACACCCACCTACTCTCTGAAAGAGATAAGGTACCTGTGGTCTGAAGAAGCAGCTTCTTGCACCCAGGCCCTACAAGAAAGCCTGATAATGCAAAATGAAGTTGAGGAGAGGGACGCCTTCTGTGGCAACACTGAGCTCAGAGTTTTCCATGGCAAGATGAGGGAGGAGGGCCAAAGGGGCACTGAGCCCTTCCTAGCAGTGACGTCAGAAGGGACTGGGCCCATTCTTCCTAAAATGATTCTTCTCCCACATCCCCTCACTGACCTTGAGATCAAAGTGAGCAATTTTCTTGTCATGAAGGTAGTTCACACCGTCCAGGATCTGCTTGATGAAGCTGGTGGCCTCCTCCTCACTTAGCGACTCCTTCTGGGCCAGGAAGTCGAAGAGCTCTCCACCCGACACCCTGCAAGACACCGGTGGGGGCCAGGCCCAGTCAGCCATGTGTGTTAGGAGGTCAGGCCATGGGTACAGCTCCTGACCGTGACCCCCACCATCTGGACATACAGTAGGATCCCCTCGCCCATCTCTGGGGTTCTGTCCAGCCAGCACCAGGAACCGACTTTGCTTCTATTCGCTGCATTCTTCGCTTTGGATCACAAGGGTAGTAACTGCTCTTAGGGAGTTTCCAGAAGGGTCTCGGGTCACCCTGGGTGTTACCTCTCCCCACCCCGTGACTGAAGGGGCAGAGGACAGAAACAAGTGCTATGGGATGACAAAGAGGAACATATGCTAGGCCAGAAACTGGAGACCTAGGTTTTAGTCTGGCCCTGCCACTAACCTTGGACAACTCAATTTCCCCTCCAGACAGACTTTAGTTTCTTTACTTGCATCTTGAGTAAGATGGCTCCTAAAGCCCTTTCTTTCATTTTACAAAAGATGGCCTCTTCAAAGCTCAAGAGAATCTAGGCATGGGTTCTAGACCCATCTAAAAACCTGACCATGTTACTTTTGTCCTCACATTCCCCACTCTCGCACCTTATGGTAGATATGGCAGGAATGGAGGACCACAGAGCAAAAACAACCTTCCTTGTAAATACTAGTTTACAGTTTTATCTGAATTAGGGATTTGGGGTTGCCAGATAAAATAGGGCCCTAAGGAGTCCAGCCTTGAAGAGTGGGTCTGTAGGTGCTTCTGGACATTTTTATTTTTCAAAATGCTAAATCTGACAACCCTACTGGACTTGTTTGTCCTCTAATGGATGCTGGGGTATCCAGCCAGGATGTGCTTCTCTGGGGCTGGGACAGAGCCAAAGGTCATCCCAGGGAAGA
The DNA here is from genome assembly GCA_002007465.1 of Ailurus styani. Lineage (NCBI taxonomy): Eukaryota > Metazoa > Chordata > Mammalia > Carnivora > Ailuridae > Ailurus > Ailurus styani. The sequence continues at coordinate 6,149,072 of LNAC01000018.1, read as the reverse complement.
TATTAGGAAGGGATTTGGACCAGGGTGTCCAAGAACTCAGGATCACCGGAAGAACCTGTTTAAAATGCAGATCCCAGGTCCTACCACAGACTCTAACAAATTAGATTCTCCAGCCCCCAAGCCTTGGAACCTGTATTTTTACAACAATAACATAATACTAGTAATTCATATTCATTGACTACTTACTCTGCATGATGTATACTTGAGGTGCATTATCTCATTTAACCATCACAATACCTTATGAGCTAAGTACTAGTATTTCCTATTTGAAAAAACAGAGGCTCAGTGGGGTTAAATGACTTGCCTAAGGTCACAGAGCTAGTAAGTGGCAGTCAGGATTCAAACCCAGGCAGGATGACTTTCAACCACTCTATCATACCGACTGTCCTCAGATGACTCTTAAGACAGCCAGGATGGCTTCTGTCCCAGTTTGGGGAAATCACTCATTCCCTGCTACTTAGTCCATCCTAAACAAAGAGCACCAAAATGTCCTTTTTCTCCTTTCTTTAAAAATGTCCAGAAGCACCCATGGACCCACTCTTCAATCTCAGCATCATGAAAACCAGAACCACTGGACATGATGGGGTACCACAGGCAAGTAGAAAGCAACACCTATGACCTTATCTCACGCTTACTTCTGCTTCAGCCTCTCGCTCCGTGCTAGCCAACAGAACTTTCTGCCATGATGGAAATGTGCTCTATGAACACTGTTCACTATAGCAGCCACTAGTCACATGTGGCTACTGAGCATCTGAAAGGAACTGAATTTTAAATTTTATTTCATTTGAAGTCATTTTAATTCAAAAACAGAAGGGGTATAAAATAGTTTCCTGCAAACACAACTTTATTGTTTTGATAGGATTGTATTTCATGCTAACCATTACATTGAGAATGAACTAAATGTGCTGTAGGTGTAAAAAAACACTAGGTTTTATTTTTTTTTATTTGCCCCAGGGGTACAGGTCTGTGAATCATCAGGTTTACACCTTTCACAGCATTCACCAAAGTACAAAAACCACACTAGGTTTTAAAGATGGAATATGGAAAAGAGAATGTAAAATATCTCACAACTGATTTTTATATCAATTACATGTTAAAATGATAATATTTTATAAATTGGAGTACATAAAAATATGATAAAAAGTAATTCACCTATTTCTTTTTACTTCTTATTGAATGCAGCTAGCAAAAAATCTCAAATCACATGTATGGTTCATATTATATTTCTCTTGAACAGTGTCAATACAGAGGGTATCTACTTTAGATCTAACTATTAGATTACAGGAAATGCAAGACATAGAGGAACAAGTTAACTAATAGCATGAGGAAGGAATAAGCCGAATCCAGGCTGTGAGACAGTCAACGGGACAAATGACCTAGTTTTTTCCAACAAATCAATAGCATCAAGGAAGAAGGGGAAAGAGAACTGCCATAGAAGAAATGAGACAGAAGAGACAAAAGAACCAAATGCAGTGTGTGGACCTCATTTGGATGTTAATTCAAATAAAACAACCATAGAAAGATATCTTTGGGTCAATCAGAAAAACATCACTGTGGACTGGAGTGTAGACAACTTCAGTGGTCCCAAGGCCCAACTGGATAATTCTGTCAGGTGATAGATACCTGATGGCCACATTTTTAATAACCGTCATCAGTGAGAGATGCAGCACACTAGAGTATTTACATGTAAACTGACATGATGTCTCAGAGTTGCTCTAAAATATTCCAGCAAACAATCAGCTGGGGTGGGGGCAGGTGGGGGAGTAGGAGTTTTATATAAAACAAGACTGGCAAAATGTTGATCATTTGAAGCTGGGTAATGGGCATATGAGGGTTCCTTACATTTTTCTCTCTACTTCTGTGTATGTTTGAAATCCACTGTAATAAGAAGTTAACAGTAAACTTCCACGGTAGGGGGAGGGGAGCAGACTCTGCGATCTTCCTCAGCCGCCCTCCCACATTATGATCATCATCAGCTGGCTGTTCCTCCATAACAGATGAGGAAACCGAGGCCCACAGGAGGGGAAGTGGCCACGCAAGTTCTCTCAGCAGGGACCATGGGGTTATTAAGGCCAAGTCCAGGCCCCGGCTGCCATCCAACACTGTCTTCTTGGACAAACGTGTGACTGGAGACGAGCTGCCCTAACTCTCTCAGCCACGTCTGTCAGGGACCGGGGGTAATGAGAATGTCTACATGCTCACCTCATTCTGAAGAGCAAATGGGCTGGTGCAATAAGGACCGCACTCAGCCCGGTGACCAGCGTGTGCCAGCACTCCACCAGCAGGGGCTTCCACCATGATGGTAGTTTGTCACATGTGCTTAGTGTGGGAGAAGGTGCTGGGGATGCAGTGAGGCTTGGGGAGGGCGGGGGGAGCAAGGGAAATGAGCAAAGGCCCAGAGACGGGGATGCGCGCAGGGCATGTACGTGGCAGGAAGTCCCTGGAAGCTGGCCGCCCTTGGAGGTGAGGCCTGCTGGCATGCTGGTTCTGTCACTGCCTAGCATATCACTCCCCACCTCAGTCTTCTCTCATCTGTCAAATGGGGTTAAAAATATCTCCCTTTGGCAGACAGATGAATGTCAGAAAGAAGCCCTTGTTCTTAATGGGGTGTGAGCTTCTCTAGGGCAGGAGCCATGAATCAGGTCCTCATCTTTCTGGCTAGTGTCTACTACATAATAGATGCTGAGTCAATATTTAGAGAAAGTGGGGGTGGTGGTAAAGTGGTGAAGAGAGAGGCACCGGTGAGATGGCGCCTGAGAATGTCCTGAGAATGTGCTGGCTGCTAGAGCCACACTGCCCCTCTACTCACTCAGCTGGGTGCAGCCCACAGTGGCTGCCTCAGTGTTGGGGATGAGGCTGGTGCACTATTTCTCCATGTGTCTCAGGGTGAGGCCATCCTCTGCCCCACCCCAACCTGGGCAGGCGCTGGAGAGTGGAGCCCCCTCTTAGCTGCTGAAGGAGTAACCCTGAGTCTGGTCAAAGGGTCAGGACGGTGGTCCCAGCCCTTCCCTCACACAGAGCCAACCTTTCCCTGGGGGTGTGGCACGGGAGAGTCCCAGGCCCTAGCTTTTTTCTTGCAAAACAGGAATGAGGATGGGGTGCCTGGGTGGCTCAGTCAGTTAAGTGTCCAAGTCTTGATTTCGACTCAGGTCACGATCATGGGGTGATGAGATCAAGCCCTGCATCAGGTTCTGAGCTCAGCAGGGAGTCTGCCTCCCCTCTCCCTCTGCCCCTCCCCCCGTTCATGCATTCTCTCTTTCTCTCTCTCCCCTTCTTTCTCTAAGTAAGTAAAAAAAAAATCTTTAAAAAAAACCAAACAAACAGGAATGAGGGGAAAAACCCAGCCTATTGCCCCCCAGAGGGGGGAATCTTGCTGTAGAGTTGGACAAGGGCTATGAGACCCTTGATGAAGTCCTGGAAGTAAATACCATGTACCATATCGTTGTCAGACGTGGCCGTGGTGGAAGGGCATTGATTCTGAGTCTACTCTAAGTTAGCCACCTGTGCAACGTGCTTCCCTAAGCACTCTTTCTTGAGACTCACATCCCCCCGGAGGGGCAGATGGAACTTTTGTCCTGATTTTTCAGAGGAGAAACAGAGGCCCCAAGAGAGCAAGTGACTTGCCCAAGATCACACAGTAAGTCACAGAACCAGGATTTTTTTTTTCTGAGTGCTTTCTTAATGTTTAAATTGTTCTGCTGTTTTTTGTTTGTTTTTTAGAACCAGGATTTAGCGCCAGATCTTCTCAGCCCCAGTCCACCATGTGTCTTTCTCACCGCACTGTCTCCACATTGTAAAGCTTGAGTTGGTGCCATGAGGAAAGTTCAAAGCCACCCCAAGTAGTGGGCGGTCCTCTGACACCCCTGTTCAGCCGCATTCGCATTCAATCCCTCATCATACCATGCTATTGTTAGCTGTCTGTCTCTCTCCCCTGCCAGGTTATCTTTGCTTCCACAGCGCCTTGTGTAACAAAGGCATTCAATAGAAGGTAGGCGGATGAAAGAACAAAGGGGGAAAAGCATTAAAACTATCAACATGATATAGGACGTTCTATATCATACAGAAGTAACACTGGCATCAGCAAGCGACCTGTCCAGAGCCCTGAGCAAATGTTCAAATCCATAGCGTCCCCTCTGAAACACAGGACTCTGCCTGGCCCTTGCTTTCTGTCCTTCCAGCCCCTGCTGGATCCTGTAAGGCCATGGCCTCAGGCACATCCTAGCCTTCCTACCTTAAATAGAACACTGCCTAAGTGTGAAAGAATCTCATGATAATGGGGATGTGTCCTGTCACCTCGAGCCACTGATGTGTAGGCCTAGGCTGGGTGAGGACTTTGGGAGACAGTCATCAGCCACTCCATTTGAAGGTATGGTCTGGGCAGGAGACCAGGTAACCCATGGTCTCCTTCAGATAAAGAAGGGAATAGCCACAGGGGTCCTCAGAATCTCCCCCAGAGTCCTGGAAAGGTGGGAGACTGATAAAGCCACAGAGGACACCCAGGCTGGGGACACTCACGTCAATGCTCTGGCAGCTCTCCTCAAGGTTGTGTTCATTTTCCCCCTAAAACAGCTTTTCCTAAGGGTTTCTCAGCCCCAAACCTCATCCCTCCCCGTCTCCTCCCAAATGTCTCTCCTCTCAAATCCCAAGCTCTTTACCTTAAAGATGAAAAGCAAAACCTAATAGCCTGAGCCTCTTCTGCTCTCCTGTCACATCCCCAGGATCAGCCCCTTCCCGCTCCACTGATCTCCCTCCTCACAGGCTGCTCTGCCTGATAGAAATGCTTTTCTGACTCTTTTGTGATGTGTGCTGAAATGACTTGCATAGGCAGCGACTGGGGAAGGATGCTGCTGGAGCTGCTCAGGCCCAGGCAGCTGCACTCAATCTGGGGCACTGGGACGTACTGCCGACACCCGGGGGCGCATTGTCGGGTCATTCTCTCCAATGCAACCACCAGGGTCTTGCTTTCCATTCACTGGGAGTCCAGCAGGCCCCAGAGCCATCAGGGGCCTGGACGGGAGGCCTGTCCGACCTTCCCAGGGCTCGCTTACATTTTCCAGAGCACACTCCATATATGGTATGAGTTCATCTACTGAGATTTTGAAAATATTCTTTATGGTATACAGAAGTCCTTCAACAGCCCTGACCAGAAGCAGCTGCTGCTAAGGAGGTGATGGATGGGGGAATAACAGCTAAAAGGGACTCAAATCAGGGCTGGGCATGTCCTCTGAGTACTGGTCACTTTAACAGAAAGCAGAGCATGCCCGGCCCAGACCACAGCTGCCGAAAGGGGCAGTGGGATTGGGGTAGGCCCATCCACAAAACCTGCCATTTCAACTGAACAGACAGGCACTAATACTCATGTTCCAGCATTGGGCAAACCCACTGACCTATCAGGGTACCACGAGGACCGGGCTGCCAAATGCTACTGACCAACTCAACAGGGGTCGCCAAGTCCAAACACCAAAGCTCAGGAAAAGCCTTTCTCTGTCAGGAGATCCTCCCTCTCAGTCCCCAGGCTCACAGGGTTGCAGCACGGCCTTAGTAATCCCTAGCACTCCATAGACAGACACCTGAGAGCAGTGAGACAGCTTGAAAGGAAAGGAGAAGACCGAGAAACTGAGTACACAGAACTGAGCAAGCATGGCAGCTCAGTCAAGTCACACTGGGAACACCAGTGTGACTGCTGGTGGTATGAACGGTGACAGCTCGCTAAAAGAGGACACATAACCACTGCTGCTGGGAGAAACAGAGACATCTCAAGAGTGTCCCAGACCCCGACTCCTAGGGTTCTACAAACAGAGAGAAGCAGGCGATTTCCCCAGCAATTAGAGAATAAAATTCTTTAATTTATGAAAATAAAAATGACAACAAAGGATCATTTTATAACTATAAAGGTTAATAAATAAAGAACTGTGCCTTAAAACCAGTGACCCAGGGCTGGCAAGGCTGCAAGCAAATAGGAATATTCCTATATTGTTTAACAAACACGGTCCCGTGGAAGTGAGGATATCAAGAGCTCCACGAATGTCAGCCTGGTCATCCCCTTCCTGGGGATTGATCCAAAAGGATTAATTCAAAAGAAAGGTGGGAAATTATGGGAAGAAGGTTGTTTCATGGCCATAAAATCGGTAATGGTTAAAAGCTGGGAAATAAAAACCAAATGTCCAACAATAGAGATATACAAGTATGTAATTCAATGAAACATGATACACTCAGTTAAAAGAAAAAACGTTTTTTGTGAAATTATCCTGAGGAGGAAGAGTAGACCAAGAAATTGTATAAGTACAATGATGGTATACAAACAGATAAAGACTGAGAGGAACCATAGAAAAACATAAATAGCTACGTTTGGGTGGCAGGATTATGAATATAATTTCTTTTCAGTTGCTGGAAAGTTTTGTGAAGCAGTGGCTTCACCTTCCCAGCGGAGGTGGGCTTGTCACTCAGCTGGGAACTAGTGTGCCGACTACTAACCCTGAGCCCCGCGGCATGCCACGCCTTGGGCTGCCCACATGGCTGACCACACCTGCGGGACGCCCCCAGGCTTGCTGACTCAGGCAGTGGCATTCACCAATTAGTGTGACTGGCTGAGACGAGCACGGGAGAGACATGGAGGACGCTGGAGTGGGAAAGGACTAGCACGAGTGAGTCTATGCATTTCAACAGCGAGATGGATAATTTAAGCATCCAATGCAAGAGTATGCAAATGCCCATCTGTTATGTAAACCTATATCCTGGTGATACAAGGGTTTAGCTCTCAAATTAGAATTATTTCAACTGTCAGGTGTTCCACCCAACCTGTAGGTAGGCGAAGGGTGGCTGCCGCATTTACAGATGAGAGGTGACGTTCAAAGGAGGAAGGTGACTGGCCCAAGGTCACAAAGTCAGGGATTACCAAAACAAATGCCACCACCCCTCTGTTAACCGGCAGATGCATAGATGCCTATGAGGCCCGGAACATTCCCAACACTACACACAGCCATTGTGCCACAGTCCAACTCAAACTCTGTTGTCTGCCAGAGCCCCATCTCCCCGTTCCATGGCCATACCTCCAGGAGGGACACCAGGTGGCCAACCCCTGGAGTCTTGGTATCACCAGACTGTGACATCATCCCTCACAAGGCCAGCATAAGGCCATCCCACCTCACGCTCATAGTTGTCCACACAAGCCCTGTGGACTCAGGCCCCCGGCCCCACCTCTTTCTGGCTTTGAGGTCGATAAGTGACTTGGCCACTCAGTGTTCCTGTCTATAAAATGGGAAGAGTAAGAGCCTCTGTGTGCTAAGTCTGTTAGGAAGATTAAGTAAAGAAACAGAAGTGCTCAGCACAGTGAATACAAAGTAACCCCTCCGTGTTAGTAGGACACTTCCCTCAAGAGTCTTTGTGAGGACTGAACAAGTTTGGCTTAAGGTGGGTGGGGCTCTCTCAATAATAGCTATTATTAGGATAATGAAGGCATCAAATAGCACAAATTCCGGGATTTTTTTCCCCCCAGGAAAGAGCTGGAGAAGAGCTTTGCAGAGCCTGGAGGGAGAATGTCTGCTTCTCTCCTCCTCATAGAGAAGGCCCCTCCCAGACTGCCTCTCCTTCCCTCCCACCGCCTTCTTGTACCCCGTCCCCCATCACCCTCCCAAGTGCTCTCCAGCCCGGAAATGACCCCAGCAACAGCCACTGCTTCCCTTTTATCCCCAGGGTCCAATGAAAGCCAGACCTAGACCCTAGCCCTCTGTCCCTACTACTCAGCAAACCCAGCTACCTTTGACCCAGGTTGGGGGTAGGGGTAGGGGCGGTAACCAAGGGAAACCACCCGCCGCTGACTTCATCACCAGGCTGAGCTTAGGTCTGCTTGCTGCTGCCCTCTGGGGCCTGTGGCTGCACCGTCCACCACCCTACCCACCCCCGCTGCCCGCCAGGGGTCCCGGGCACCCACTCACAGCTCAAGGATGAGCACCACGTCGGTGCGGTTCTCGAAGACGTCGTGCAGCGTGATGACATTGGGATGCAGCACCTGCCGCAGGATGCTCACCTCCCGCTCGATCTCCTCCCGGCACACGCCCCGCCGGCTGGCCTGGCTCTGCCGCTTTTTGATGAACTTGGCCGCGTACTCCAGCCCTGTGCTTTTCTCTCGGCACTTCTTCACAATGGCAAACTGGCCGCTGTGGGGACACAGACCAGCACAATCGGGGTGTTACTGTGTCCATCCAGGAAGTAACCCAGCTGCCAGCCCCCAGGACACACTAATTCAGAGTCATGCTTCGAGGGTAGGACAAGTCAGGCCACCAGCCAGCATCCTCACCTGCCTGTTAACCCATGGCTGAGATGGGGCAGGTCCTGGGCTTCCCTTTTGTTCATATGTATCCTTCGCCTTTACTGGGAATGAATGTTAGTATTGTCATTCCCAGTGTACAGATGTCACCACTGAGGCCCTGGAAGGTTACTGATTTGACGAAGATGACACAGCCTCATCGTTCCTAAGTCTCAGTTAGAACCCGAGTCCAGTATCCACTAGATAAAACCACAGGGTCCAGAAGCTTATATTATGTCATGTAAAGTTTAAAAACGAAAAACATAAAGATCAGAGTACTAATGGTAACAGTTATTCGTCTGGGTCTGCCTTATCTGGATACAAGTACATATTCATCCATTTATAATTGTGATATATTTATATTCCCTATATTCTTAGGTTTGTACTTTTGTTCCCAACCTCCTCCCAACAAATAAAATCTCAATGACCTGATCAAAGCAGGTCTTTGGTAAGGGAACAGAGCAAAGACGAGGATGGTACACTTAAAGTAAAGATAAGGCCAGAGGACATGCTGGCTGGGTTGGTGGGATTTTGGTGGAGGTGGGTGGGTGGAGGCGGTCTAACACTGTTAATAACCATAAGTGGGAGTTTGTCATGGTGAGAGGGCTAATGGGACCACAGAGTTGTAAACTGTTAGAAACTGATGCACAGGAGAGGTCAAGTGACAAGTGGGGAGGTCATCACAGAGTTAATGGCCAAGCCAGGGGCCCAGCCCACTGTCCACAAAGCCACTAAGTAGTTACAGAAGTCAAGACCATGCTTAGTGCCCTTCTAGTTTGAGCCTAGAAATGCTTCACTCTGGGGCCCAATAAAACAACCATGAAATGGTGTCCATGCCAATAGCAGGTGGCCCTGAGCCAGCTTCTCTGAGTGCTCCAAGGACAGCCCACTCCACAGGGAAGGGCAGCAGCCTTCTGTTCACCATCTCAGTTCAGGTGGGCAGGGTGGGTGGGCAGCTCTAAGTCCCTGGAGACTACCCAGTGGTACCCCCCCTTCTGGGGTCCTCCCACTCCTCTTCCATCATTTTTCACAAGTGCCCCATGTTTTCTCACCCACAATACCCACTTCTTAAGACAGAACTCAGACAGTGTTCAGGTTCAGCTTAATGGCTTAATAAGGGAGCACCATACTCCACAGGCAGGACGTACTCTCTTAGTGGCTCTGGGGTAAGAGTTACGCACAATGAAATTCTCCGGGTATTTGCCTCAACCTCAGAAAATAGCATCACATCTGAACCACTCCATTCCTAGAATAATCCTCAGTGAGACAGCCTTCAAAATAAACCTAAGTGGAAAAAAAAAAGTCAAGTAGAGCAAGCAAGGAATAGATATGCCAACACTTAAATAGCATTCTATGGCAACCACCTTAGAGACGTCACCAGACACATATTCCCGTATCTCTCCATCCCCTCATCCTCCATTCACTCAGTGCTGCCTGAGTGTCTGCCCTGTGCCAGGCCCTGTGCGGGGAATGAGGGGCAGGAACCAAAGGCACAGACAAGAGGTACAGAGGAAGCTCTGGGGAAGGAAAAAGTCCTGGGGACTGGTCTAGGCTGGACAGGGATGGCTTTATGGAATCAAATTTATATTACATTGTCTACTAATTCTAAAGTTTCAGCTATTTATGCCCTGAATACTGGCTCCTAGCTGTCTACACACTAGGGGCTGACGAAGGTGGAGGGAAGCCAGGCCTCTCAAAGCCAGAGTGAACATAGTCAGTGAGATCTCTAACACAGCTGGTCCTCTGGATCTACTTTGGGCCTCCGGGACATTGGGTCCCTAAGTGGGAGCCAGCAAACATCTGACAAAAGCTTCCAGTCCCAGGCAACTCTGAGTCTCAATGTCAGGACGGCCATGTTTTTCTTTGCTCTGACATCCCAGGGGCCTGACTTCAGCAGCCCTAAGGGCAGACAGGGCTCACTCTTTCCAGCTGACTGATTGGGAAACCAAAGCTTAAGAGTTTTATTTTATTTTATTTTTTAAGATTTTATTTACTTGACAGAGAGACACAGCAAGAGCGGGAATACAAGCAGGGGGCACAGGAGAGGGAGAAGCAGGCTCCCCGCTGAGAAGGGAGCCCAATGCAGAGCTCCATCTCAGGACCCTGGGATCATGACCCAAGCCGAAGGCAGACACTCAATGACTGAGCCACCCAGGCACCCCAAGCTTAAGGATTTTAAGTATTTTGTTTAAGCTTACAGAACACAGACATGGAGGCGCAAAATTTTTGTAAAGCTGGGAGAAATATTTCAAGTCACCTTGAGATAGCCCCCCACTTTGACTTATGAGGGAAACAGGCATTTTTCTATATCACGTGACTTAAAAATTCCTCAAAATTAAAAAATAAACAACAACAACAACAAAAAAAAACAAATGCATGTTTGCTTTTCCTGGTTGAGTTTTCTCCTTGTGACAGCAGCTGTGTCCATGAGAGGTGACTGGGGGTCAGTCCTAACATACAGGCCATTTCCTCCCACCAAAAGCAGGTATTTTGAGAGTGGGTGAATAACGAAGCCAAATACCAAGCAACACCATTCATCTCCCCTCTCTTCCTGGGGGAGGGAACCTCTGCTCACCCTGACCTAGGGAGTCCAAGGAGAGCCCAAGGAGAGCTTAGGCCACTGATGAGTTTGCCCTTCTTTTTGGGCCATTACTGGGAAGGGGGGAGAATGTGCTCCATGAGGGCCAGCCCCTAGGCTGCGAGGTTTGGGGCAGCAGAAGCAGCCTTCCAGCGCAGACAGGCCTGGGCTTGGGAAACTCATGCTATCACCTGGGGCAAGCAGCTATCTGCACTGAGCATCAGTTTCCTCATCTGTAAAATGGGAATCACAACTTCCCTAGGGAATCATGGTGATTGGAAATATCTGCAATAATGGCCCATGGTCAGCTCTAATGAATGACAAGACAGCTATTCTAACCGTTACTAGTTTACTGCTCCTCTGAAGGTCAAGCTAGAGGCACCATGGAAGTCACTGATCTACATGGTGGGCAGTATGTGGCCAGGGAGTCGGTGTCATTTTTAAAGTCTTCCTGATGATTCTAATGCACAGCCAGATGCAGGGATATCTTTGTCCTCTTTTAACCCTTCAAGCAGTGGTTCTCAACTGTCTATACACCGGAATCACCCAGAGGATTTCAGAACTGGCGGCCTGGGTCTCATCCCCAGAGATTCCCATCTCCTGGGTCTGGGTGGGCTGCCTTCTGGGAACTGAGATATTTAAAAACCTCCCAGGTGACTGGTGTGCAGCGGGGGCTGAGAAATCCACTTACCACAATCTCCTGATTCTCTGCATTTTACGGAAGAAGAAACTGTACTGCTGTTACTCATTTTATTCCTTGTCTTTTTCAGTATTCATATATTACCCTCTCCCTTAGTTCTTTGATCTGACATTCAAGGGAAGGAGGATGGGGAGTACGGAAGGGAGGGGGAAGAGTGTTGTCTCTCCCACTAGGACAGGTTCTGCCTGACAGGTCTGGCATTGAATTGCTCCAAATCAAGACTGAAGATGACCCTAGGCTTTGGGGGTACCAGGAGTAGAAGTTTACAATCAGGAACACTCTGGTCACTGTATCCACAGCAAATGCAAAAATCAGAGCTGAGGTGTAAAAAAAAAAAAATCATCAGAGCTGAGGTGACTCTCTGTTAAGCCCTGTTGACCCATGGATGGGCCCTCATTAGGATGTTCCAAAGCCAGGGGTTCAGGCCACATAGTGCAGAAGTTGCCCAGATAGGCTATGAGGACAAAGGATAGGCAGTGAGGGCCTCTCTAGGTTAGGACAGAGCCACCCAGGATGCCATCCAGAGAGGGAACAGAGGGAATCCACCGAATCTCTAATGAATATCACTGCCAATACTAAATCAGAAATTATGGGAATGCTGAAACATTGACACACATGTGCAAAGCATACATATTCCAATCCTCCCGCCCCCCAACATTGCAAACAGTCAATACCCAACCCATGGTCTCATGCAGCAAAGGGCCGGCAGTCAGGCTGACCAATTCCTGGTCCTGCCATCAGAGCCTCATGGGCTGGGGTAAGGCACTGCCTTCTTGGTTTGTGTTCCTCTACCTGCCCCCTGAGGTCTCACCTCAGAAAGCTTCTGTCAGAAAGCTCCAAATACACACACACACACACACACACACACACACACACACACACACACACACACAAATGGAATACTATGCAACCATCAAAAAACCCGAAATCTTGCCATTTGCAATGACATGGATGGAACTAGAGGGTATTATGCTAAGTGAAATAAGTCAGTCAGAGAAAGACAATTATCATATGATCTCTCTGATATGAGGAATCTGAGGGGCAGGGCGGGGGGTCGTGGGGAGTAGGGAGGGAAAAACTGAAACAAGATGGAATCAGGAGGGAGACAAACCATAAGAGACTCTTAATCTCATGAAACAAACTGAGGGTTGCTGGGGGGTGGGGGGGAGGGACAGGGTGGCTGGGTTACAGACATTGGGGAGGGTATGTGCTGTGGTGAGTGCTGTGAAAGGTGTAAGCCTGCTGATTCACAGACCTGTCCCCCTGAGGCAAATAATACAATATATGTTAATTTTAAAGCCTATATGAGCTGTCAAAGGAAGAAAGAAAGAAAGCTCCAAAGAGCCCATGACAAACTGAAAGGAAATAAAGGCTTTCCCTTCATTCTCCTTGTGGGTTCTAGTCAGAGTCCTACCCTGACCCGGGACAGCTCAACTCCCCTGGGCTTCAATTTCATCCCTTGTAAAGAGGGGGTGAGAAACACTGGCCTGGCCATGTCACAGGAGAAGTCATAAATGATGCCTGAGAAAGGGTTTTATCATTGAGCACTGTAGAAGGGCAGGACCCATGGGGCAGGGTGTGTGTGTGTGTGTGTGTGTGTAACTCAGTGCCTGGGGCTGGCTTGCAGAAGTCACGTAGCATGGTTTAGTGAAGGAAAGGCACCCCTCCAGACACAAACTGGCCTCCATAATTCAGCCAGCACACTCTCCTGTAATTAGATCAGGAACACACCCCTCTTCCCAGCCAGAGGACTCAGCTCCTCACTCACTCAGCACCCCAGAAAGACGGGGCAGCCTGCATAAAGAGTGAGACAGATGGACCTCATTCAGCAACTCGGCAAGGGCCCAGGGTGTACCCCACAAGGGTGTCCTGTCATCTGCCCAGGAATCAGATGAAAAGGCATAAACCTAGAACAGTTTCTCAGTGCCAAAAACGACGTTATCTCTCCAACACCAGCTTCTCAACTTCATGGAAGAGCCTGGCTCGATCACCCCCAAATTCTTGCCAAAGAAGAACCTGAACATGACCCAAGTCTCACACCATTTAGATCTGTACAGCAATGTGGATACCACAACATTTATATCCAGCTTTTCTCTTTATAAGCTAATTTTACATTTATTCTCTCTTCTAATATTTGCAGGTATCTTTCATAGTTCCATTTCACAGAAAAGAAAACAGAGGCTTAGGGAAGGAACTTGGTGGTTGGGCCAGGGAGCCGGCCCTGAGAGCAGGGCTAGGACACAAAACCACATCCAGTGACTCTAGCTTCAGTAGTGTACCAAGCAGAGGGGTGGGCACAGGGACAGTGAAAATAAAAAAGCAGACTTGTTTTTATTTGATTCTATTGTTAGTGTTCACTTTCAAAAGAAAACGCACCCATCATGGCCTGCCTGGAGGAGACCAAATCCTCAGCCCACCCACCCCTACCTTCCATGGTAAGCAGCAGCCAACCAGACGTGCTCTAGCAACCACCAGGGGTGCACTGCTTCCTTTCGCAGTCAACTGTAAAGTGTCCGTGAGTTTAGGAACCTGACCCAAAGTCACCAGTTTATTAAGGTAGAGATGAGGCAGGGATGCCTAGAATGTAAACCCAGGGATGAGATGCCCTGTGAACTGAGTGGCAGCGAATGGGAAGTGTTCCAAGGCATAGGGATGTGGAGACCGGGTTCCTCCTCCTGCTTCCCCCAAATGGTCACTCTAGTTCCTCTTCCCACATGGCAGAACAATGAGCCACCAGTCCTCTGGAATTACCCTGCAAGTTTTCAGGGCCATGGGCAGGTATAATGCTTAGATGCTTCCAGTCAAGGCCATCCCAAGAGCAGCCCAGCAGGTGGGGGAATGGGCCCTTCAGCTAACATGTCTCCAAGGCCTGGGCCATGGGACTTCTGGGTGGCTCAGTTGATTGAGCATCCAACTCTTGATTTTGGCTCAGGTCATGATCTCAGGGTCCTGGGACTGAGCCCCGTGTCAGGCACTGTGCTCAGCATAGAGTCTGTTTGAGGAGTTTGCTTGAGGTTCTCTCTCTCCCTCTGCCCCTCCCTCAGCACGTGTTCTCTTTTTCTCTCTCTCTCTCTCTCAAAAAAATAAATAAAATCTTTAAAAAAAAAAAAAGGCATGGGCTGGGAGCAGTTCAAATTTGCAGTCTGCAGGAACCAGATCAGCCTGATCCCAGAGGACTCACACCCTGATTCCACAGCAACAGCCTTTCTGGGGATGGTGTCACAGAGCCCCCCCCTCTTCACCCATCTGCCTAGCCACCTTTGACTGTGGGGCCTCTGTGGCTGCCCCTGCCTCTTATATCCCTCCCTTTACCAATACATCTCACCCCTAGTCAGGCCACTTCTAATTCCCATGAACAAGATCCTTCTCCTCATTGCCTTAGCACTCAACCTGTTCTTATCTCCTCTACCCTAGCCCAGGATTTAGAGTCCAAGACCCGTGTTCTACTTCCTGTTCTACCTTCAATAAATCACATCCATTGTGTGTCATATAGACAAAACAATGTCCCAGTCTCACCAGATTCTAACGAGAATGAAAGGAGACCGTGTATGAAAGCACTATGTGAAGTGTAACTTTTCCGTGGAAGTAAATTCTTTTTTCTTTCCAGCTACTAGATTGCCACACCCAGATCCTGGTCCCCACATTCCAATCCCAGCCTATCCTTGAACCCAATTCAGCCCCAGTGAACTGCATCCTCAGATCCCAACTTAAAAATAGATGGTGCTGGGCACCTGGGTGGCTCAGTGGGTTAAGCCTCTGCCTTCAGCTCAGGTAATGAATGATCTCAGGGTCCTGGAATCGAGCCCCACATCAGGCTCTCTACTCGGCAGGGAGCCTGCTTCCTCCTCTCTCTCTGCCTGCCTCTCTGCCTACTTCTAATCCCTCTCTCTCTGTCATATAGATAAATAAAAAAAAATAGATGGTGCTGGGGAGGGCCATGGCAGATGAAAAGCACAGTCTCCACGTGATGCCAGGATCCAGAAAGACAGAAGACTCTTGGGGCACAGTTACTCAAGGACCAGGCAGGAAATTAGATAACCAGGAAGCCAAAATAGGGTGAAGAAATATAAAGTTACCAGAAATCAGAGCAGGAAGCAGGTCAGAATTCCAGGCCACAGAGATAAGGGTAAGGAGCAAAAATTTACCAAAAGACAGGTGGGCAGCACATCAGGAACTAGGTGGACAAGCAAGGAGTGCAAGGCGCCAGGAGCAGCATCCAAGCCAGCCTGAGGCGAGCGGAGACTCTGGAGCAGACAAAAACATCAGCACCAGAAGTATGAACCCAGAGCGCCCAGAGCCCTTCAAATGGCCTTTTCTCCCAGCTGGTGAGCCAAGCCGGCAGGCCCACGAACCCGTTTCTTCTCTCTGACCATGTTGCCAATGCCTTCATAGTCTTCAGACACCGGTGCTTAAATCTGTTTGAGGTGTGGAAGCTTCTCTACAATACATCTTGCACAGAAGCCCAATATGTAAAAAAGATAAAAAGCAGTGCTTCTTTTTGGGGGGAGGGGCAGGGATAACATACACCGGGAGCCCACTGACTCAGGGCCCACCTCCTGATGCCTAACAGGCTTCATAGAACCCCGAGAGCTCCAGGAAACACAATTTGAGAAGCACACTGTACAATGTGGCAACATGTCTTTTGCAGATCCCCAAACAGTTCCAAACTGTAAATGGGGGGGAAAAAAAAGAGAGAGAGAGTGAGTGAGAGATAAGCAGAAAACCCCAACGCTTCTCAAAATTATTATCTAGTCTTTCAAGAAGTCACTCCAACCAAGCCAAGCTCAGGGTCAATGGTAAGGAATACACAGAGGATAAGAATCAGGGACCAGGCTGGGGAGCTGAGCCACGACCTACCAGTGGCCCCTCCCCCCGCCCCCGCCCACAGAGTCACAGGTGTCCGCTTGTGCTGGCCCAGAGCAGCTGGTTAGCTCACTTGATTCCCTGCAGACTAACTTCCTTCCTCCGGCCTTTTTATTCTCCTGTCAGAAAAAAATTCCTAAAGCATGAAAAGGAAGGAATTGCTGAGCACAGCCAAGTCAGGCTGAGGTATGATTACTTTTCAGAATCTATTTTTAAATATAAGCACATTTTGGTGCTGTTGTCAAATGAACCTGAGCCCATAAGTCCAAGACATTGAGACCTGATTTAAGATGGACTTGACTATATAGAGAACGGTTTTGACTGAAAATACAGCTCAGTGTCCTCTGGCATATCCCCTAGTGTAGAGTCTGGGTTCTGGACGCTGACATGATGTAAGTCACATACTACAGTGTTGGGCTTGGAGCCTTCTGCCCATTCATCTGCCTATCTCCCCCCACCCCCAAGATCCACCTGAGGGTTCATTCGCCTCTCCATTCCTTCTCTCATTCATTCCTCCATTCCTCATTCATTGATCAGTGTCCTAAGTGCTCTAAGCATGACACACCCCACAAGTTGAAGGGCTTATAGTCAACTGGGGAGATGAAACACACACTAAGGGAAAAAAGAAACACGACATGGGTGTGTAAGAGATATATGTGTCACGGTCAAGTGAATGGGCAAACAGAAGCTGCAGAGAAGGACAAGTACCAGCTGATGGGAAGTCAGCAGAAGCCTTGTGGAGCTGGTGGGATTTGAACCAGGCCTGACAGAAAAAGCTGAATCCAGACAGGCAAAGGGGAAACAGCAAAGTTGGAGAAGCAGAGAGTGGGTCACGAATGCTCTATTCTGTGGAGGCCCCAAGTCACCACCTCTCTACCTCCCTTCTTTGCTGGCGAGTGGCCACTTTGTCGAGAACATACATCAGAATGCCATGCTTGCCCTTTCCTCTGCTCCGTGGGAGCGGAGGGAAGGGGAGAGCAAGCGGTCAGCCGATGATGATGTTCACTTGGGCTGGGCCCCCTTCTCACCACCTGGTTCCTGACAATCAGATGGATGTTTGATTAGTGAAAGAACTTCCACAGAATGGGTCAGCTAGCTCGACCCTAGAAACGTCAGCCCATTGGCCTTCAGAGCCTGGCAAAGCCCAGGAGACTGGACCATGACAGATGTGAACTTAACTGTGAGCTCACAGTGCAGAGCAAGAAAGGGACTGCCTAGGAAGACAGAAAAATCCAAGATGGTTGAGCGTCTGCCATTCCTGTGGGAGTACAGAGCCATCCTCAAGAAACGGTGAAATGAGCAGTTTATCTTTTAGAACTCCTCCCTCCCGACTTGCTGGACCCTTCCCCTTGAGTACAGGGTTCCATGCCTAGCCTGTCTCCTGTGAACGTTCAACTCCCCGTGGCCCACATCACTCTGGGGTCCTTTCCATAACTCACATAAAGTGATAAAGGATTCCCAAGGGTTCATTTGACCTCCTTCCAAAGCAACACATTCACATATTAACAGTGTCCTTGACCAAGGGGGACTTTAAGGTGGCAACTTTAGGCCCACAGTGGGCAAGTGGAGAAATTGCTTAGAGATAAAAAGGTCTTCCCACTTTCCCAAAATTCACACCAAAAAAGTGGCTCTACAGAGAACTGACTATGTGAGTCTGTGTATGTGAACATGGGTGTGTGAACAAGTCATGACCAGTTATTTCTTGCCGGTTCTCTTCTATAGCCCTGGATTTTTTTTTTGAAGATTTTATTTATTTATTTGAGAGAGAGAGAGAATGAGCAGGGAGGAGGGGCAGAGAGAGAAGGAGAAGCAGACTCCCTGCTGAGCAGGGAGCCCAATGTGGAGCTCGATCCCAGGACCCTGAGATCATGACCTGAGCTGAAGGTAGATGCTTAACTGACTGAGCCACCCAGGCACCCCTGTCCCCCTGGATCTTAATGTCCTAGGAATTCTTGTTGCAACTTCTCGTTGATACACTCACTTCCTTGCCATCCTCTGTTTCTTGGAATTTCAGTGAATTTTTTCTCCCAAAGTTTGCTTCCTTGCCATTACTTGACAATGGCCCAGATCACATCCCCCAAACACTCAGGCTGTGAATGTGGGCAGAGCACAAGTTTAGGAGTCCTGGCTCTGCTACCAACCACCAAGTTCTCTTCTCTCTTGGGGCCTCAGTTTCCTCATCCGAAAAATCAAGAGTTAGACCAGATGTCTCGTTCAGGTCCGTTGGGATGGAGGTAGCTCTATCCCAGCTTGCCCTCTGAGGATTCTCTGCTGCAGACCAGTATGTCACATGAATCTCTGTCTGAGACATAGAGGGTGACTTCTGGGCTTCCCACCGCAAAGGGCCCAGCCATGGGTTGCGGCTACCAAGACTTATCAGTACCATGTTAACCAACTAAAATTCCGAAGAAAGAGGGGGATTAGGGTTTCGGGCAAGAAAGCAGATCTCAGGCACTCTTAGCAAGATGCCCCTATGTCGTCTTTATATCCAGCAAAATGCTCAACACACCAAAGGCCAAAGGCATGTCTATAGCAAATGACTTGGGCATTCACCTTAGCCCTTCACGGCTAACCAGCCCCTAAGAACCTGGAGAGTAAGAACTCTCACAGACCCCACTCAGCACTGAGCACACAGCAGGGAGCCAACCAGTGCTTGCAGAAAGGAAAATTTTTTCACTTTAAAAAATTTTCTGTTTAAATTCAATTAGTTAATATATACTGTATTATTAGTTTCACAGGTGGAATTTAGTGATTCATCAGTTTCATATAACACCCAGTGCTAATCACATCATGTGCCCTCCTTAATGTCCATCACCCTGTTACCCATCCCCCCCACCTTTCCTCCAGCAAGGGGGTTTGTTTCCTATAGTTAAGAGTCTCTTATGGTTTCCCTCCCTCTCTGTTTTTACCTAATTTTATTTTTCCTTCCCTTCCCTTATGTTCATCTGTTTCGGTTCTTAAGTTTCACACAGGAGTGAAATCATATGGTGTTTGTCTTTCTCTGACTGACTTATTTTGCTTAGTATAATACCCTCTAGTTCCATCCATGTCACTGCAAATGGTAAGGTATTGTTATTTTTGATGGCTGAGTAATATTCCATTGTAGATATATACCACATCTTCTTTTTTTTAAATATCTTATCTATTTATTTGACAGAGAAAGAGATCGCAAGTAGGCAGAGAGGCAGGCAGAGGGAGAGGAAAAGCAGGGCCCTGAGATCATGACCTGAGCCAAAGGCAGAGGCTTAACCCACTGAGCCACCCAGGCACCCCATACCACATTTTCTTTATCCATTCATCTGTCAATGGACATCTATGCTCCTTCCATATTTTGGCTATTGTGGACATCACTGCTATAAACTTTGGGGTGCAGGTGCCCCTTCAAATCACTATGTTTGTGTCTTGTGGATAAACACCTAACAGTACAATTACTGGGTCATAGGGTAGTTCTATTTTGAACTTTCTGAGGAGCCTCCATACGGTATCCTGAGGAACATCCATACTGTTTTCCAACCTCCAAACAGGCTGCACCAGTTTGCATTCCCACCAACAGTGTAAGAGGGATCCTGCCTATCCGCATCCAAATGGCTAACAGACAAATGAAAAAAAAAACTCGACATCACTTGGCATCAGGGAAACACAAACCCAAACCACAATGGGATACCGCCTCACGCAATGGCTAAAATTAACAACTCAGGAAACAACAGATGTCGGGCGAGGATGCAGAGATTGGAGAAAGGAAGATTTAAACGGAGGCAGCAGGAAGTGTGGTGAAGTGTATCACCCACAGCTAGCCCTCAATGTAGCAGGAGCACTTACTGGCAGAGTCACTTAAAAAAGAACATGCTCCTGGTATTTTTTTTTAATTACAAAAGCAGCATGTTCATTACCTAAGAGAAAAGAAAGAAAACACAGAAAAGCACGAAGAGGAGGCTAAAAACTGTCCTTAATCACACCTTCCTGAGGGGCACCTGGGTGGCTCAGTTGTCATGATCCCAGGATGTTGGGATTGAGCCCCGAATCGGGCTCCCTGCTCGGCAGGAAGGCTGCTTCTCCCTCTCCCACTCCCCCTGCTTGTGTTCCTTCTCTCGCTGTGTCTTTCTCTGTCAAATAAATAAGTAAAATCTTAAAAAAAAAAAAAAGAAAAGAAATCACGCCTTCCTGAGACAACCATTGTTATTTGGTGTCTGCTCTCCAGATTTTTTTCAGTGCATCACATGGTATTTTCTATTTGTTTCTTAATTTTTTTTAATATAACAGGAATGATACCATATGTACTATTTGGGAAACTGCTTTTTTACATGCTTCACTTAACAATATATCCACTTCACATTTTCCTACATAATTAAAAATTCTTTTACTACCTGATTTTAAATGGCTACATAATATCCCATTGTACAGATAAACCATGGTTTTAAAAGCAAATTCTTAATTTTGGACATCTATTTTACCTCCAAGTGTTAATATACTCTGTTCTAAATACCCTTACATGTAAATCTGATTTTCTTTCCTTAAAATAAATTCCAGGAAATAGAACCCTTAGCCAAAGGTTATATACATTTTTAAGATTTTTCATGCTGACAAATCATTCTCCAGAAAGACTGTGCTATTCAGATTCCTGACAGCTATAAATATCATCAGCCCCTGCATTCTCCACCCTATATGCATCTCGTCAAATACTGGCTCATTCCTTTTTTCAGCTTTACTATTTAGACACTCAAAAGATGATATCTCATTGTTGTTTTAACTTGAATGAAGTTAATTAACTTGTAAAAAGAAGGTAATTAACTTGTAATTGCTTATTAGCGAGAATGAACATCTTTTCCTATGTTTACGGGTGAACTGAACTGCATATTCATATATGCTTTGCTCATTTTTCTACTGGACTGTTGGCCTTTCTCTTAGTGTTTACGAAAGCTCTTTATATATTTGTGGTATTCATTTGTCACACACATTGCAAATATTTTCCCCAATTGATTATATTGTCTACAGGGGAGTTTCAGGTCTTCTCAGCATCGGGTGATGTTAACCAGCTTTTCCCCTTTACCTGTCCCCTCCTCCTGTCACTTCAATCACCCAGATGCTGTGCTTTAGGGGCACCGTGAAGGGAAGTGCCTTGTGCCCTGGGCTGAAACTCTTCTCTTGATTGGTTACCTAGGGACTTGATTCAGGTTATACCTTCAAACTCACTGCGCAGGCCCAGGAGAGCCACCGCCATCTCTCATCCCCCACAAGTGCTCCTTTCCTCAAAGTCACCTCATTTTTCCTCCTGGCAATGCCCCCCCTCCCGGCTGATTGCAGGAAGGGATGGCATCTCAGGGTGAGCAAGTCTTAATGCGGAGTGGGCCTCATGCCCCCTGCAGGGGCTGCAGCTGCAGGGGTGGCTGGCACAACAGACCCTTGAGGGACACAAAGCATCTCTCCTGCCCCCCAATTATCCATTATGTCGTTTAGCGTCCTTTGTCACAGGATACACCTAATGGCTTTCTTTCAGACATCAGCACCATGAAGATGTCTGTCTACCCTGAAAAACTGATACCCTTCCTCATTTCAGAAAATGAAAATGACATTATCTTATTTCCTTTTTGTTATCTTGGGGTCAGTGACAACCACTGTGATGGCCTAGATCTTAGGTGTATTTCCTTCCTCCTTCCTTCACCCCAGTGGTTCTCAGACTTGGGGTGTTTCAGAATTATTTGGAGAGCTTGTTTAAAATACAGATGCCCACTCATGCTCTCTCACTCTGTCTCTAAATAAACAAATAGATAAATAAATAAATAAATAAGTACATACGTAAATAAATAAATAAATAAATAAATATCCCTTTTTAAAAATGAGGTGCCTGGGTGGCTCAGTCAGTTGAGGTTCCAACTCTTGGTTTCAGCTCAGGTCACGGCCTCACGGGTCATGAGATCGAGCGCCCTATTGGGCTCTACACTCAGCATGAAGCCTGCTTGAGATTCTCTCTCTCCCTCTGCCTCTGCCCCTCCCCCTGCTCTAAATAAATAAATAATAAACAAACTCTTTCAAATGCAGATCCCCAGGCCTTACCACAGATTTGATAAATCATAATCTTTGGAGGGCACGTGGCTTTTGGATCTTCTACCTTTATTTTGCAATTCTGTCTATGTTCTACTCTATGTATTGTCCAATTCTACTCTATGTTGTCTCCAATCCCTAACACACACGAACAGGAAGAACGAACCAGAAATGGTTCTGTGCTGCCATCCCTCCAGCAAGAGAAAGACAGTGAGCTGGGGAGCACACCTGCAAAGACAGAACTTGGCCCGTTTCACAGCCTCCCAACTGCTGAACATCAGAGACAGAACCACCCAAACACTTCAGGTCGATCCCAAAAGCCAAGATGATGGATCTCAGAGCAGGAGGCATTTCCCACAGGAATAAAATGGTGATACTTCCTTCCTCCTTCCGCCCCCAGCTCACAGGTGGCCCATCCCCTCTTCCCCACCCTCAAAGGGGTTTGACTTTAGATCCACACCCAGTCTCCCATAAGCCTGGAGGTGGGGCAGGGGTGGAGGGAACAGGTCCAAGGCCTCTTGGAAGTAGATTCTTCTCCCAGCCCTCCTCCCACCCCTCCCTGTCTCCCCAGCAGAAGCCAGAAACTCTGCTGGGCAAGCGGCTCAGAGTTGAGGCTTTGCCACCTCCTCTGTCATCACCACCTCCCATTAGCAGCTACCCGGCGCCCTCAAGGCTGCCACTCCTTCTCAATTCCTCTAATTCGGCTGCTCTAAGCCATTACAGGATTTGCCACAGTCTGGCACTCTGCCTCTGAGCCTAATTGTCAGAACACAGGAAGGGTATGGGTCACATCCCATGTGATTCATTTTTACCTCCATCAACCCAAATTGCAATCTAGAACAGTCCCTCTGCCCATGGCCTCTTCCCTCTAGAAACTCACCTGCCAGGCCTCCCTCACTAGCTGCTTCAGTGTGGCCTTGTCCTTGCACACATGACCCACGTTGGAGTCACAGAGGGGCAGAGGTTAGCCAGCAAAGCTCTGACGGAGCAGGGGCTCAGATCTGGGAAGGACCCCAGGAAGACAGCAGCCCAGTTCCGTTACTAGCTGGCTCTGGAGACTTGGGTAGTTTCTTAAGTTCTCTGTGTCTCTGTCTCTTCATAAGTAGGGTGGGGATGACAGCCACCTCAGAGACTGTGATGAGGAGTACGAATATTGACATATCTCAGGGCTCAGAACACCTTGTGCCGCATGGTAAACACTCATAAATACGGCTTTAATTTTAGCTCTCTGGGCTTCAGTTTCCTCACCTGTAAAATGGAAATAATACACTTAACTTGCAGGAGTGCTGAGAAATTTTCATTAGAGAACTACGAGGAGCCTAGAATAACCTTCTTGTTTGGTGGACAGCTTCTGAATGTGAAGGATGAATAAATCAGACAATGAATATCCTGATTCGGAGCAGATGTTTTCCCCCATGGTTGCAGGCTGCCCTCTCCTGCCCCCTCAGTATCTCAGAAAATCACTTCTACCCTTAGGGAAACAGGCCAGCAGAGCAGTCACCGGCCCCTGCACGGGCCCCACACAGGCCAGACGGGCACATTCTTGCCTTATCTTGAGAGCTGGCAGGTTCCTACTTTCCCTCCAGCGCAGAGTGAGAAGCCACGCCATGTCTCTACCCACCAGAGCTCAGGACAGCCAGGGGACAGGCTGTCTCCCTTAGGTCTCCTGGCACTATACCATTTCCTGCAGGTCAGGGACTCTGCGGGGTCCCCTGCCAGATGCTGGGTCTGGCTGGCGAGCTGTATTTATACACAGAGAAGGGTCCCCAGATCACCAGAGCTCTCTACCTGGGTCCCTGGGTCTCTGTTGGGTGGGCCCACTCCCAGCGCAGACCCTAGCAGACCCCAGTTCCCTGGGGAACTGCCCGGAGGTGCAGGGAAGAGGGCTGAGATCATCATGACCGTGGCAACAGGTGCCCTCTGTGGACATAACTCGGCATTCACCACAGCTCTTCCCGCCCCAGGCTCTTCTGATTGTCTACTTGCCCGAGTCCCACCTGCCATGGCTTCCTCCCACCCTTCAGAGATGTAAACTCCTAGGAGGCAGGGACAGTGGTATCTTGCTCACTTGTGCTTTTGACATTTATCAATGCTCAGTGCGTGTGAGTTGTGTAACTGAGTCTGGAGTGCAGGCACTGGGGACACCGAGAGGTAGCGGGAGCAAGAGGCAGTTCCTCATTCATGTAAGAACCACCATGTATTTGAGGAAGGCACGCTCGCAAATCTCTTTTCTAAACTAAACAGTTTGTGTGTCTTCTCTCCCGTGCTCTTTGAGGGCAGAGCTGTTTTGCGGAGCCCCTCTTTACCTCCAGGACGCCTAAGCTCACACGGGGTACACAGTAGGCGTGTCTTTGACACACACTACATTCAGCTCAGAAGCACTTCATGTAAACTCTGCTGGCAGTCACTCTTCTGTTCTGTAAGGAACTTTCTCATGATCCCAGCAGCAAGTTAGACGCAAAGTAATTTGGTCAATTCCCCTCCCCTCCAGCCGAGGAATTATCTGACCACGTTGGGACCGGGGCCTGGCCAATCCACACGCTAGGTGTCAGACCCCCGCCTGGCCAGGGCACAGCTGGGGAGTAGGAGGGACCGTCCTGCTCCCACTGCTGCCAACACCTGCTTCTCACGGAACTGCGGGGTCAAACCACAAGGGAGAGGAAGGACCCCTCTGACAGTTGAGGAAACACTCAGAGCTTGCCCAAGGTCACAGAGCAATTTACAGCACAGCGGCCTGAGACCCCAGGTCTCTCAGCACCCGTTCAGTGACTTTCTATGATGACAAGGATTTCCAAACCTTTTCTGGTAGCAGAGCTCTTTTTCTTTTCATTCTTTCTTTCTTAAATATTTAGCAAAGTAAGACCCATGACAGTGGCTAAATAAAAATGAAATTGCACACAAGGCCTTAGAGTGGAATCTCTCTCTCTCTCTCTCTCTCTCTCTCTCTCTCACACACACACACACACACACACACACACACACACACACACACACACAGGAAAGCCCCATAAGACTCAAGGGGAAAGACACACCACTAGAGCAAACTTCCCTTTACAACACAGCCTCCTGCTTTTCCTTGGTGCCTGCTATAGAGGCAGAGGGAACCTCCTCTTTGCACAGACACCCCTGCAATCAGGTCTGCCTGCATTTTGTCCCCACAGCTCCTCCCATACTCAGACTCCTGAGGTATCACCATCGATAGCAAAAGAGACCTCTACAAAGCACCAGGGTTTCCTGTGGCTCCAGCTCTGGTGAGACAGAAGTAGGGGGATTCCACCTGTGTCACAGCTCATAAAAACATAAGTAACTAAGAGCTAGTTTGCTTAGCAGTCATGCACCCTAAATTAGTTGAATTAGATTACTTTCCTACCAACTGGCAGAAGTCAGCTATGCTGGGGAAGAAAAAGGAAATTTTGATACAAATGAGAAGAAAGGACAAACTGGGAGTGGGGAGAACTGGGGTACCCAGGAGAAAACAAAACAAGATGGGCCCTGCAGTGGAGGTGTTTGGGGTGCCAGAGGTCAGCATGAGAGCACCCAGAGTTGGCAAGATGGGACTAGAGGGTGACAAAATGTGTCAGAGGGATGCAAAAAGAAGGGGTGGGAGGATCCTGATTGCTTACTCCTCAGTCCTTCCCTTCAAAACACTTTAAGTCGATATTCTTCAACCACCCCCAGGACTGGCAAAGATAAAAGTTCTGGTCTGCACCGGATTCTGCTGTTGCCCACTGGATACTGAAGCTGGGAACTGGTTCATTCTGCTCTCTCAAGATCACTGTCCAGTCATGAGGAAATGCAGCTCATCACGTAGATAGGACAGTTACTCTCTGAGATGGTGCAATCTCCTTCCTTCCTCCTCCTTCCCCCAAGCATTCACAATGCACATTTTCTTCCTCCAAAATGCAGAGCAAAGACACAGCCCAGGAAGATAACAGCCTGTTCCAGATGGGATGGGAAGGAAGGAGGGGCAGAGATTTGCAATCACAGCTCCCAACACAACCTTCCTGGAAATCTCCCTCCCATGGCTCTGGGCTGCATTTCCTCTTCTTTCCTCACCACTGAACACTGTACCCCCAGAACATTGCTCCTTATAGTGAGATCTTTGGACCATCAGTATTGACTTCACCTGGGGGGTGGTCAGAAAAGCAGAATTTCAGACTCCATGCCAGCACTACTGAATTAGAACCCACGGGCCAATATGACTCCTACGTGAGTCACCTACATATTAAAGTTTGAGAAGCACTACTTTAGAAAAACCTATAGCAAGTCCCCAATCTACTATTTAATGGAATCCTGGGTACCCAAAAATTCTCTCCACATTCTCTTTGGTTTTGGACCTTCTTGCTGGAAATCTGAACCTATGAGACTGTTTCATACTTTGGTAAAGGCAGAATAGTGAGCAAACGTAACTTAATAAATATCCGTTGAATGACTTCTTCCTTGAATAAGAATAATAAATGAGAAAGAGTAGTATTATGATTTACAGAGTGGTTTTATGTGACTTCTCTTATTTCACATTCACCAAATTCTTAGGAAGACCCTGGTGACAGGTATTACTGACTCTGATTACTGACTCTGATTGCTGACTCTGAGGGGGTTTTGGAGAGAATGACACCAACAGCCTCCAACGTTGCACGCACGACCCACATCTAGTGGAAATGTCACAGCTCAACATGGATTAACTGTACATAACAGTGTTTGGAGGAAAGGATGACCTGATTTTTAAAAATGTTTTAGTAACAAAGTTCATTAGAAATTCCTTTTTTATTTGGGCACTCTTGTTGGGAATATGAATCAGCTTTCCCTGCCCTAGCAATGAATAAGATCCTGTAAATATGGCTTTTTTTTAAGATTTGATTTATTTATTTGACAGAGAGAGAGAGAGATCACAAGTAGGCAGAGAGGCAGGCAGAGAGAGAGGAGGAAGCAGGCTCCCCGCCAAGCAGGGAGCCTGATCCCAGGACCCCGAGATCATGACCCAAGCCGAAGGCAGAGGCTTTAACCCACTAAGCCACACAGGCGTCCGAGCAAATATGTTTTTGAAGATTAACAGATCTTGAAAGGTCTTCAAGTTCTCCTATTTTCATGTCCTCAATAGCATCTGTCATGGTAATCTGCATGTGACTGTCAAATATTTTTGAATGAATGAATGGATAGATAGGTGTGACAAATTTGTCAGAACATGTCTTTTCATCTGTCATTGGAGAGGGCCGTAAACTGAACTATAGGCTTTACCCCTAAAATATGAACTAGATTCCTGATACCATTTTGTTTTCTTTTAATCTGCCTATTTAAAAGGTCACACATACACACATGCACACAATTCCACTTGGCAGAGGATTATAGCTAACTGAAGTTTCATAGAATGAGACCATAATGTGTCTGATTGACTCATAAGATTTGCAGTCTGGCACAGAAGGCAATTTCCAGGAAGGAGCTTCAGGGCTATTTTCAAATCGACAGCATCCTTGGAAGATTCTCCAGTTTACTTAAAAACAACAACAACAGCCGATCACTCATTATTTTATAGTTATATCTTGCTCTATTTACAAAGACTTTTCACTCTTTTTAAAAAATAACAGCTACCATTTATTTCTTGCTACATTCTAGGCACCATTCTAGAATGTACTGACTCGCTGGGTCTTAGCGCTCCGATAAGGGAGGTACCATGATTGTCCTATTTACAGATGAGACAGTTCCTGCAGCTCAGATAGAGGAAGTAATTTTCCAATCGCATGGCTAGAAAGGGGCAAAGCTGGAATTTAAACCCAAAAGAACTGGCTCCAGAGCCTTACTCCTGACCTTGATGACCTCATCTAGAGTTGGTGGGAAACTGGTAAAAAATGGAGTCAGCAGCCTGGGGAAAGATGATGAGATGGGAGGTCAGGATCTTGGTCACTTTGAAAACCCAGCAGGATCTAGTTTGATCCATCCTTGAACATCACCAGAGTGTGCTGGGAACTTGACCATGACAGAGGAATCAACCCAAGTTTCTACTTACTTTTTCCACAGAAACAAAAGTCACCAGTGGACCCCTGAGCCTGAATGCTCCTTTCTACCTCAGTCACAGTTGACTGTAGACTTTTAGGACAGGTCTGCCGAAGCAGAACGCCCACCCTGAGACCCGACAGCCATGTGTCTACAGGGGGATATGGGATCCCAGGAGTCAGGTGGCCTGGGATCTGGTAGCAGATCCCTTGACAGAGCTGTCATACTCGGGATAAGCCATAAGCTCTCTCAGCCTCTGCTTCCTCTTCTGTGAAAGGAGGGTACTCCCTGCCTCCTGGAGGCTGCTGTGAGGCCCACACGTGAAGATGGAAGCGAACACTCTTTGTAAACTGCAAAAGGCCACACAGACACATGGACCAGCTCCATGGGTGTCATGCACAGATGCAGTGGGCTGCTATTGGTAAGCATTCGGGCACCTCGGCCCCCACAGTGCATTTCTTTAAGGTGGTATTCCTTACAGTTCTGGAACTTTTTAATCGAGAATCATCCAGCTAATGAAACTGGCAGCAGAGGGTGTGGAGGGGGTGGTGGGCGGATGTGTGTGCACGCGAGCACGCATGCCCATGCTGGAGGCGGTGATGTGGTGGGGTAGGGTTATGGCCAAATCCCTTATCAACTCATCCAAAGCAGGAATTCGTAGGAGTGGGACCTAGGCTGGGAGGCTGAGGAAGGTGGGCATGGGTACAGGGAGGTGAGGTGGGGAGGAACTGGCCTTGGGAGAGAGGACAGGGCCTGCCCACTGTAGGGATCCAGATAAACCCTGCTGGCCCTCCTCAGCTCCCTCCAGGCCACATATCCAGATTCTGCCCCTCTTCCGTGACTGAGTGTTAAAGCTCAGAAGACCAATACCGCCCAAGAGTATGAAATCAACCCAAACTCGTGTTAAGGTTTAGTGACCATGCCCCACGATAGCCAGTGCCACTGCTGCCAGAGACCTAGACACACGTTGTAGACTGGAAGGTAAGGTCCTTACAGGACTCCCAATGCTTCCAGCATCACCAGGGTTCCTGTTTCTTTACTGATCCCTGATGGAGTTCCACAACCTGGGTTTAATCTACTACATGATGGAGAGTAAATCAATCATCCTCCCTGGGCCTTAGTTGCCTCGTTTTGTTTTTTGTTTTGTTTTGTTTTGTTTAGATTGATTGATTGATTGATGAGAGAGAGAGAGAGAGAGTGAGCACAGTGGGGAGGGACAGAAGGAGAGAAAGAATCTCGAGCAGACTCCCCGCTGAGGGCAGAGCCCAATGATCCTGGGATCATAACCTGAGCTGAAATCAAGGGTCAAATGCTTTATCGACAGAGCCATGCAGGTGCCACTAGTTGCCTCATTTTAAATGAGATGACTGACACAGATCCATAGCCTTCAAACTTCTTAACTAGTAAAGCCCAAAATGTAAAACCAGTGGGAACAGAAATTCTAGGGGTGGAGAAGCCACATGCTCAATCCCCTTTCCCTCTCCCCTGTGGTGGCCTTAGAGGAGCACAGCTCAAAAATTGCTAGGTCAGACGGACTCCACATTCCCATCTGTCTGTAGCCTATGGGACTCCATGATTTATCCTGGGAGCTGGTGAGGAATGACAGAGTGAACTAGGAGCCAAAGTGATTCTTATGGTCAATTCCAGCAACCAGGCTACACAGGAAAATGGCCGAGCTTGGAGTTGCAGGTTTCACAAAGTTGAGAGGACACAGTGGCTTGCAGTGGCCCGTGGAGAATTCATCCCTTGGATGAGTTAGTTTGCCACTGTGCCAGTTTCCTCATCTTTAAAATGAGGGTATTCCATCTTCCTTACAGAAAAACCCCAGATAATATATAGAGGTACGCCCCTCTCCATGAGACAGAGCCAAATTCCCCTCCCCTTGAGTGTGGGCCAGACTCAGTGACTCACAAACAGAGTATGGAAAGGGAAAAACAGTAACCTTCCAGAGGAGAAACCTGGCTGTCACCACCTTAATGGAGTCATCAAGATTAACAACACCCGTGACAAGTCATCCTGATGCCAGCTACCCCCTACTAGCAGGTGATAAGAAGGGTACTTCACCTTTGTGGCATTCTTCCCCCCAGTCCAGAATCTCATGAGGAAAACACCGGACAAACCGAAACTGAGGGACATTCTACAAATACCTGACTAATACTCCTCAAACTCCTCAAGATCATGAAAAACAAAGAAACAGTCACAGACCAGAATTCCTTTGTCCCCTGTATCTCCTATAAATTAGTAATTGGGTCTAGAGCTTTGATCAGGTTCAGGTTTGAACTTCCAGCAAAACTCTATAGGTGATTCTGTGTCTAAGGAGACATGACAGCTAAATGCAAAGTGGAATCAAAGAGGAGACCCTGGAATGGAAAAAAGGACCTTAATGGAAAGGTGGGTGAAAGCCACTGAAAGTCTGGAGTGTACTT
The DNA here is from genome assembly GCA_002007465.1 of Ailurus styani. Taxonomy (NCBI): domain Eukaryota; kingdom Metazoa; phylum Chordata; class Mammalia; order Carnivora; family Ailuridae; genus Ailurus; species Ailurus styani. Next base: position 6,118,173 of record LNAC01000018.1, on the reverse strand, counting down.
AATAATAGTGCTGTTTCCTTAGTTTTGAAAAATATACCAGGGGTATGTAAGATGTCATTAGAATTAGGTGGAATTGGGTGAGGGGTATCCAGGAACTCTCTGTGCTTATCTTTATAACTTTTCTGTAAATCTGTAATCTGAAAAATTCCAAAATAATAGGATCTACCCTACAGAGTTGTGATGATCCAGTGAACTATAACAAAGGGCATAGAACAGCATCTAGTACACAGTAGATCCTCTACCGATATTAATTACTCTTATTATCACTACTACTTTGCGCCAACCCAGGAAAGTCATCCTATTCTATTTCATGTTCTATTGTACTGGAGTTCACTTGGTTTGCAAATATTTCAATAATAACCGGACACCAAGACTTTGTGGCACATCTTCTGAATAAGGTTTCTGAATCAACTTGGGGGTCAAGCAGTCCCATAAAAGTCTTTGCCCAATCTCATTAAAAACAAATTTTTCTAATTCCACAATTATCAGTTCATAGCCATCTCATTTCATGCCTACCTATCCCCCACTCTGCTGGAGTATCTTGAAGCAAATCCCAGATATACTATTATGTCATCTGTAAATATTTCAGTATGTGTGTCTCCAAGGAAAGAACTTTTTTTTTTAAAACTATAGCCATAGTACCTATCACACTTTTAAAAACAACAATAATTCTGTAATATCATCAATATCCTGTTGGAGCCAATATTTCCCCTATGATGTCATAAAGATTTTTTACAGTTTGTTTCATCACATCAAAATCCAAATAAGGGAGACACCTGGGTGGCTCAGTCGTTAAGCGTCTGCCTTCAGCTCAGATCATGATCCCGGCGTCCTGGGATCGAGCCCCACATCGGGCTCCCTGTTCAGCAGGGGGCCTGCTTCTCCCTCTCCCACTCCTCCTGCTTGTGTTCCCTCTCTTGCTGTGTCTCTCTCTCTCTGTCAAATAAATAAATAAATAAATTTTTTAAAGATCCAAATAAGGTCCATACATTGCGACTGATTCAGAATGTCTCCTAAATCTGTTTTAATCTATAGGTCTCCTTCTCTCCACCTCTCCTCTCCTTTCCCTACTTCACACACACACACACACACACACACACACACACACACACACACACACACACTTCTCTCTTTCCATATCTCTCTTTTTCTTAAAATTCATTTGCTGAAAATACTAGGTCTTTTGCCCTGCAGAGTTTTCCAGCTCTGGATTTTGCTGACCTATAGTGTTGCTGAACATGTTCTGCTCTCCCCTGTATTTCCTACAAAGTAAAAGTTGGGTCTAGACGTTTGATCAGATTGAGGTTTGAGTTTCTGGCAAAACTCCTTAGGTGCTTCCATCAGGAGGTACATACATACATGGCTGTCTCCCTCTTTGTAACATTAGAAGCTTTTGATGATTAATACCTAGAGCCATTCATTCAAAGTGGGGGAGGGGAGTCATTTTTTTAAAAATTACCATCACTGGGGCACCTGGATGGCTCAGTTGGTTGAGAGTCCGACTCTTGATTTCAGCTCAGGTCGTGATCTCAGGATTGTGAGATCAAGCGCCTCATCAGGCTCTGCACTGGGCATGAAGCCTGCTTAAGATTTCTCTCTCTGTGTCTCTGTCTGTCTGTCTGTCTGTCTCTCTCTCTTTCTCGGGATGCCTGGGTGGCTCAGTCAGTTAAGCGTCTGCCTTCAGCTAAGGTCATGATTCCAGGATTCTGGGATCAAGTCCTGCATTGGGTTCCATGCTCAACGAGGAGCCTGCTTCTCCCTCTGCCTGCCACTACCCCTGCTTGTGCTCTTTCTCGCTCTCTCTCTGACAAATAAATAAATAAAATCTTTAAAGATTCTCTCTCTCCCCCTCTGCCCTTCCCCCCCTTAAAAAAATCCTCATCCTAATCCCATGACTGGCCTCATGCTGATACCTTTGCTTGAATGGAACAGTTTTTTTAGACCAGTAAAATGTTCTGAGGTTTGAAGCTCCTTAGTGGGGTACAGGCTTTCAAAGCTATTACTGCTCCATTGGCATGGGGTGGAAGTCGGGGTCTCTACCAACCAGTTAGGTGAGGTCTTGCCCTTAGCTTTGATCCAAACATTCACATGGTAGGCTCCAAGGTTCGGCACAGGCTCTGGGGGTGCACGCAGGCTCTATTTCACGGGCTCTCACAAACGCACTAAGCATGGGCAGAACAGCCTCCCACATCAGGCAAGGCACAACCCAAGACATAACTCTGAAAGCCACACCCTCCCTTTTAGCAGCCACAAGTTTTTCTTTGACCTCACATTCTTGGCTTCAGGGCCAAAATAGTGATGACTTCTCTTTCTTTCCTTTGAAACATTAATTCCTTCTACTCCCATAGCTCCTTGTAGATGAGGGTTTCAAGAGCTTTCAAAACACTCTCTCACCTAATCCTCACAGCACTTAAGTGTGTAAGGAAGGTGACTAGCAGAGAGCTCCACTCCCCAGGCAGGGAAACTGAGCCCAAAGAGCTTGGCTGGACTTCTTGCTACCCTGCTCTGGCCTAAGGGCTGTGCTTCAGATCTTGCCTACACCAAGACAAAGACATGTCTTAGGAGTAAGTCCAATACCCACCATTGAGGGACCTTCCTACCTGTGGTATTGGAGGAGTGAAGAGGCTCTCAGCAAGATAGGCTGCAGTCAGCTCATAGCAAATTATCTGGCTAGTTTTCCCCAAATAGCAGCAATTGTAAGCACTTGTCCTGTTCTCAGGCTGTGTGTGTGATGCCATGTGTTTTGATCAGGGGTTTAGTAAACACAGTCACCACAGATATTGGAAATAAGAGCAGAAACATTATCCTCCCTTGACCTAAATCCCAGCTGCCAGTCCAGAAATACCACATGCAGCTCAGGAAAGCTGTGCAGGTGCTGGAGAAGATGGAAAAAGGGATGCCCGAAACAGCCCGGGAGGCAGGAGGACAGCCACATGCCCACCCACGAAGAGAATGGGCTTGTACCGATCTGCCCAGAGTCCCTCATGCTTGAGCCCAACAGAGAACACTGGGAGACAGATGGCCAAGGCGGAGGCGAGGTGGGGGGGTGGGGAATAATAAGAAACTATCTTGCCCACAAAGGACGGGAAGTGAACACAAGGACTGGATCCAGGAGTAGAACCAGACCCAACCCACGTAAATCTCTGCAACGTGGGCAAAACCAACCTGCCGAGCATGACTCTGCCTGTGCCCTCTCCTGGCATCCCAAAAAGAGGGCTTCGGCACCAACCCACACTGGGAGGTCCCAGCCCACCATACGGGTCTAGCCGGCTCCCCACCCGCCCTGCCCCGCCAGCCCTGACCCATCTGCTACCAAAGAAGCACCTACCACCAAGGTCTGTACCAAACCAAATCAGACCCATAGAGCTTTTGTCAGTTTACTGAAAACAGAGCAGAGTCAGAGAACCAGCTCTTAGCATCAGAGGCCCCAGGCTTTCAGGGTGACTGATCAGGGAGCAGGAGACACCAAAACAACTTCTCTCCTCATATTATATCCTGGTCTATACAATACATGTCAGCCCCTGAAACTCCCCAGCTAAGGATGTGCGGTCCCTATGTCAGGACCCTCAAGGGAACCCACAAATCCCCCAAAGCAGGACAGAGCCAACCAAGGAAATTGTCCAAGAGCCCCCCATTCACAATAAAATTGGCAAACCTCATGGAACCATGGAAATGAAGGGAGCTTCTCACCATCACCCCTCAATTTACAGATGGGGCCATCAAGGCCCAGCAGAGGGAATGGCCTTGCCCAAGTCCCCTCTTCTCCCAGGAGTGACAGATCCAGGACCAGACAGGTCTCCTGACCAGCAGCCCAGATCTCTCTCCTCTCCAGAGCGCCTCAGGTTTCAGACAGCCCAGACCTGGCGCCTTCATGGGGAAGGCCAGGCAGCTGGGAGAGAAGGCCAAGTCCAGATCACATCAATCTTGCAGGTCGCCAAGAAGGAAGTGGAGACTATGCTTCCTTCCCGCCCACATGGAGCCCAGTACAAACTAGCAGCCTGGCTCCAGGCAGCCACTGAAAATGCAGGGAGGCTCAACATCTCCACCAGCTGCAGGGAAGGGGGCAAGCTGAAAGACGAGGTGGGCCCATCCTCACTTCCTCACGCTCATCAACACGGGACCCTTTCCCACATACCGCCCAAATGATGGGAAGGCATAAGATCCCCTCAGCTCACAATGTGGCCAACCCAGTGCCCCCCAGTTTTCCCTCAGCTCTCCTATCATGGCAACCTGTCTGCTGCTTACGCCTGTCCAAGATGTCCACCTCCTCCTAGCTCCAGCCAGAGCTTTCCATCCCTCAAGAGCCAGCTGGAAGCCCCCTCCTCCAGGCAGCCTACTCTGTCTCCTGAAGCCCTTCCTCTGATCTCCCAGCCCTGGACAAACTCAGTGCTAGGAAGGAAGGCAGAGGTATCCTCCTAGAAGGCATGTGCTTACTCTGCCCTGGGGTTCCTCCTAACTCCCTGGGACAGTTCTCTGATGGGTCTAATAACAGTTGTCTAATTTCTGCGGTTTGCTGTTATGTTGAAAAAGTGTCCAAAAGTAAGACCAAGAGTCCTACTTCCTGGCACATCAAATAGCCTGGAACACACAGGAGTGTGTTCGATAAATGCCATTGAACACTGTACATCTGATAGAATCTAAATGACTATCAACTGATGCATGAATAAAAGGCTATATACATATAATACAATACTATTTGGCAATTAAAAGGAATGAAATTTTTAGTGCATGCTAAACATGGATGAGTCTTTTTTTTAAGATTTTATTTATTTATTTGACAGAGAGAGACATAGTGAGAGAGGGAATACAAGCAGGGGAAGTGGGAGAGGGAGAAGCTGGCTTCTGGCTGAGCAGGGAGCCCCATGCAGGGCTTGATCCCAGGACCCCGGGATCATGACCGGAGCCAAAGGCAGATGCTTAACGACTGACCCACCCAGGCGCTCAACATGGATGAGTCTTAAAAACCATTATGAGAAGTAAAATAAGCCAGTCATAAAATACCACATATTGTATGGTTCCACTTATATAAAATGACCAGAATAGGCAAATCCACAGAAACAAAATTAGACTTATGATGTATAGGGCTAGAGGAATGGTGAGACATGAGAAATGACTCTTAATGGGAACAGGGTTTCTATTTCGGGGTGATAAAATGTTCTAAAATTAATTGTGGTGATGATGCAACTCTGAATATACTAAAGCCATTAAATTGTGTAACTCTAAATGGTGAATTGTATGGTAGGTGAATTATATTACTTTAAGAGATTTAAAAAAAAAGAGGAACCATAAAAATACTCACATCCCTTTACTGCGTAATGTCAACTGTGCCTAAAGAAGTAGGTATTTATGAAACATTTCCACACACATCCGTCCTGGGTCATATCTCAGCACCTGTACCGTTACTATTTTCACCATTTTACAGATCGGGAAGTTGAGGCTCAAGGAGTTGAGATCCCATAGCTAACTAGGCACAGATCTGGAACCATAAAATCAGATGATCTGAGCCCAAGCACAGTGTTCTCTAGGAATGCCAGGTATGGAGAGACTTCAAAAGAAAAAACACAGTTCCATACACAAGGAAAACTGAAAACAAAACATCTTCCAGGGGCGCCTGGGTGGCTCAGTCAGTTAAGCATCTGCCTTCACCTCAGGTCATGATTCCAGGATCAAGCCCTGCATCGGGTTCCCTGCTTAGCGGGGAGTTTGCTTCTCCCTCTCCCCCTGCTTGTGTGCTCTCTCTCTGTCAAATAAATAAATAAAATCTTTAAAAACAAAAAAACAAAACCCTCCTCCACTGAGGAACTGTGGTGGCCCCAAGTAGTCCCGGATGCAACAGAGGACACACAAACATTAACATGATAAACAGGGGCTTCATGTGTTATAAAATAATGTTACATAAACATGCGCAAATGGTATGTGAGTTTGATTACCATTTTTCATTTTGTTTGAAATATCCTTGTGTGGCCAAAACATAGTAGAGAACACGGATGCAAAAATGTGCTGGGATGATGAATAGCTGAGTGAAAACTCTCCTTTAAAAATTTCCTGTGTTGTTTTAACATTAAAAAGAGAGAGAGGGAGAGAGAGAGAAAATAAACACTTGAATGGACACCCCCCAACCAGCACAGCAGAGCACTGTAATTATCCAAACAGGGTGAACTCCCTGGAGGGATCAGCACAGGCCACTGAGCCGCAGGGTCACCAAGGGCCTTCCAGGCAACAGAGAGGAGAGGGCAGGACCCCTTTTTTAGTCTCCAAACATCAGATCAAAAGGAACACAGGGGAGTCAGCCAGAATGTACAGATCTTTCCTTCCGAATGTTCCTAGTGTCCTAAATAGGGGACGATCCCCTGTCTTCATCTCCCGACCATACCTCCTCATGGCATTCATCACATCTTACTGGAATTCTCTCTTTATATGTTCTTCTTTCTCACAAGACTGCGAGGTCCTCAGGCAGAGCCAGTCATCACTAATTCATGGACCCGCAGCACATGATAGAGCGCCAGACACACAGTAGGTCTACAGTACCCATTTTCTGAATGGAATTGGCTAGACTCTTCATACCTGCCACCCTCCTGAGCTAGACTTCTTTATACAAATACACTTAGCACCACCTCCCAATCAGCATTCCTGCCCGCAGTCCTCCGCCCACACATCCCCACGTCCACCTTCCCGAAATGTTGATATCATCCCATTCTCCCCAGCTCTAGATCTGTTTCCCCCTTTGCATCAAGCCTGAGTGCCTTGGCCAGGGCCCAGGTCCCTTTCATCACCTGGCCCCATGCTACCTGCCCACTTATCCTCTGGCTTCCCAGCAGGCGCAGCCCAATACACTCATTCCCACCTCCAGGCTTCGACTAACCCCTGTTTGTCTATCCTGAGATGTCTTCTACCTCCTCAGCTCCCACCTCCGCTGAAATTCAAGTTCCAACTCCTCCTGAGGCCTTCCCTGACCGTGCCAACCCCCCAGGGATCCTCGCCTCTGAAGTGTCAGCTCCAAAGCTGAGTACTCTTAATAATCTTTTTGTACCCTTTTCTTCCCGTGTTTGTCTTTTTCCCACCCTCGAACTAGCTTAATCTTCTTAAGGGTGGGGCAAGGTTCCACTTCATCAGTGTGACCTACAACACCCAGTGTAAGACAGACACATTCTAGAAGCTCAACACTTAATTGGCGGTTACATCTCAAAATCGGAAACACAGCCCGGCTAGTAATGACAATAGTGTTTTTTTCCGGGTGTTACAGAGGCTTGTTCTAGGCAGCGGTGCAACCTGGGGCAGGGGTAGGAGGATTTCCACAAGAGGGGTTTAGAAACTTAAATCTATGCCACCGAGAAATAAGCAGAGTCCTCTCTAGCCCCTGATGGCACCCAGACCAGTAGCTTCCTCATCACCTGGAAACTTTTGAGAAATGCAGAGTCTCAGGCCCTACCCCAGACCTCCTGAATCAGGAACTCTGGGGGTTGAGTCCAGGCTCTGTGGTTTAACAAGCCCTCCAGGGGATTCCAACGTCCACCAACGTCTTGAGAACCACTAGGACAAACACTTAAGAGGAATATCCTGGCATATCAGAAAGAACAATTCCTTCCATCTCTAAAGACTGCCTATGGATGTAATTTTAGCTCACGTCTTCCTGTTGACTATTATCTCTACCGCTCCTAAAATTGACAACTGTAGTTGGGAAAATAGGGAGAGCGTACTGAGCAGTTGATAACGACTATTACTAGTTAGTACTACTACCAGCAGTAGTAGTGACAGCAGTATCACTACTACTAACTACCAGGACCAGAAATAATAACAGCTATTGAGTGCGCGGCACTCTCTGCCCATTTTCCCGACTAAATAGTTGTTTCCAGGAGCAAGAGGTCAACTAGAGGATAAAAAATCTATGAGGCATGGGATATATGTAGTCGTGACCCTTTCAGGGTGACCATGTTCCCCATTTGTTTCTCAGTTTTAACCAGTGGTTTCTCATTACTCCCTAATGCCAGAGGACACATGGAGACCAAGGCTGAACTGGCTGCCTTCTCAGTCATCTTGATTTGCAGTTTGCATTCTTCAAAAAAAAAAAAAGATTTCATTAATTTATTAGAGAGAGAGAGAACACAAGCAGGGGGAGAATCAGGCAGAGGGAGAAGCAGGCTTTCCGCTGAGCAGGGAGCCTGATGCGGGGCTCGATCCCAGGACCCTGGGATCACGACCTGAGCTGAAAGCAGATGCTTAACTGACTGAACCACCCAGGTGCCCCTGCAGTTTGCACTTTAATCATTCTAAGGCCCTACAGAAGTCTTCTGTCTCCACTTGGGATACCTGCTGCCATATTTGAAATCCACCAGGTCAGTTTGCTGGCACCTCCAGTCATACACCATCCATGAGGACAAGCTGTACGCGCTCACATTCCTCAGCACCCGTCTCAGGGCAGATCACTGGGAGGGTGGGTTGGTATGCACAGCAGTGGCCCAGCTTCCTGTAATCTTGTTTGTAAACTGTGATGCTTGTTCTGATCCCAACAGAAGAGGGTTCAAGAGGAGGCCTGCGGTCTGGGGAGAGAATCTGCAGGGAACAGTATCGCCTTGCAGAGGTGGCTGACTCACTCTGTGGCCTCCCCATCTTGGGAACAGAGCGAGAACACAGACCTGAGGTTACTTGGCAGGAGGCGCCTGATCTGGGCCCTTTGGCTCAGCAAGGGGTCAGGGCAAGGGAACAAATGAAGCCCTAAGCGAAGGTCCCTCAGGAAAAATGGGGTAGGTTGGAGTGAAGGAAACACAGGAGGGCTGGCTCTCACTACAGCTTTGTACCTCCAGCTGTGTGACTGTGGGCAGCCAGTCTCTCCCCATCTGTGAGCCTCCTTTTCCCTACCTATACAGCTGGAAAATGCAGACCATCTCAAAAATTCCTCCCCCAAACATCCAAGCTGATGCACAGCCTTATTGGCACTCTAAGCCAGTGCCGCAGATGATGGAATGTTCTGTAAGGGCAGGGACCGGCTAGCCGTTAGCCACGTGGACCTACTGAGGGCCTGAAATGCTGCCTGAGGATCTTAGTTGTAATTTTATTTCATTTTAATTACTTTCCATTTGAATTTAAATCGTCACACGTGGCTGCCAGCTCCTGTACCATATAGCACGGCACTAAGTGAATTCATAAAATGCAAGTCCTTTAAAAACCCTACCTCCACATCGTAAGTGAAAAGAAAAAACTAACTTAAGCTGCCAGTTTTAAAATGCTTTAATTGATTTTTTTAAGGAAGAATTTAAGTAATCTCTACACCCAACATTGGGCTCGAACTCACAACCCCGAGATCAAGAGTCCCAGGCTCCACTGACTGAGCCAGCCAGGTGCCCTGAAGATGCTTTACCTTAAAAAGCAGAAACTGAGTGCTCCCTTCAGAAGTCTCAGGAAGCAGAGCCCCTCTTCCTGGGTCCTCATCCCAGCCTGGTCCCCAGTCAGCTCTGTGGGGAAGCTGGGAGTCCCATCACCAACCTTGGTTCGATCTGTGTTCGATCTTGTTCCCTCTGTGCCCCAGTTCCTTCTGTAAAGGGCACACCAGTCAATCTGACTCTCCTACACAGCTCTGATGATGCACTGCAAAGTTGTACCCTAAGGAAGCTTCAAAGTGCTAGCAAACACATTACAGTCACCACTCACTACACATGAATGCTGTTAATTACCTTCCTGAAGCTTCACTAAATGGCCCTTCAGCCACTGGGAGGCTGGGGAGAGGATGATGTTAATGTGGCCAGGGGTTGGGGGGGTGGGGGAGAGAAAATTTCCGGCAGCCACTGATTTATCAAACATTCAACAAATTACAGGCACACCTCAGAGATAATGCGGATTCAATTCTAAGAACACTGCAATAGAGCGAATCCAATCACTTCTTCAATTTCCCAGTGCACATAAAAGTTATGTTCCCACCACACAGTAGTCTATTCACTGTGCAATGGTACTATGTCTTAAAAACCAATGTATATACCTGAATGAAAAGCCTTTATTCCAAAAAATGCTAACCATCACTTGACCTTTCAGTGAGTAGTAATTACTGACCACAGATCAGCATAACAAATATAATAATAATGAAAAAGTTTGAAATATTGCAAGAATTACCAACATGTGACAGAGACATGAAATGAGCAGATGGTGTTGGGAAAATGGTGCCAACAGACTTGCTCGAGGCAGGGTTGCTACAGACCTTCAATTTGTAAAAACAAAGCATAATAAAGCAAAGCATGATAAAAGGAGGTATGCCTATATTCTATGTGGCTTATATGTGCTCAGTAAGTGGAATAAATCAATCTGCCAACAATTCTACTTTGAATTTATCTGACAGTTATACTGGTATAAGTGTGGCACAAGAGTTTGTCTTGTGGACTGCAGAATCTCAGTGCCTGAAACCATACTTGGTAGTTAGGAGGTGAGTAAACGAGATATGCAGATATGCAGATGTCCAAGGATGCTCATTGTGGTAACAACCCAAGTGTCTACCAACAAGGGCACTAAAGTCATTATGGTCCATCCATAGCAGGCGGTACAAGTAGCTGTGAAAAGGAACCTCTCTCTCTCTCTCTCTCTCTCTCTCTCTCTCTCTCTCTCTCTGTCACACACACACACACACACACACGCACACAGATCTGGGAAAATGCACAAAATGAAAAAAAATCAAACTGCAGAATAACTTCTGGCCCCACCTACATGTACAGTCTCATCCCATCTACCTTCTAAAAACTACAGAATGTGCAGATGTATGCTTATCTATGCATAGATAATTTCTGGAAGGATATGCAGAAACTTAAGAGTGGTCACCTCTGGGGGGGGGGCTAGAAAGGTTCAGGAGGAGGGGGGCAGGAAATTTCCAATGCATTATTTGATTTTCTTTTTATGGATGAGTTTTCTTTTTCAACTATAAAAGTTAAATATGATCATGTTAGAAATTATATCTGCAATATCACATGGCACATAATACACTCACACACACACACACACACACACACACACACACACACACACACTGAGGGAGTGACAGAAAAAATTGATTACACCATAATGTCATTGGGGAAAATAGGATATAAATTGTATCTTTGTGTGATCCTAACGTCAAATAGACAAAAAAGAACAATAGACAGAAGCAAAACCACCACACAGCCCCTACCAGTCTAGTCCTTGAAGGCCCGAGGCCCCTGCCATTCCCACCCCCACCTGATCCAAAAGGCAGCAACCAAATCATTAAGGAGCCTCTCCTTCCACGGCCAGAGCTCAGAAGGCAGTCACAGTAAAATCGCAAATGTCCTGCAAAGTGAGAAGGTCCAGTGCCCTTACTCCAACAGAATACGGAGGTGGAGCAAAGCTTGATTGAACACTCCCTGTGGGCTGAGACTTTGTTCTTCGTTACTGAGATTTTAGGCTAGAAGCTGCAAGTTGGAAGACCCTAAGTGAATCTGTGCAATCTTAAAAAGCCAGAAACTAGCAGCTTAAACTACACTAGGTGACTTGGGCAGTTAGTAATCGGCAGGAAAATCAAGACAGGCTTGAGGCTTCCAAGCAGCTGGGATGTCTCTGATTACCTTCAGCAGCCCTATGGAAGCAAATACCTTAGGAAAACAGAAGGGTTTGCTTCAGGAAGGGGCAAGAACTTAAAAGTAAGGAACCTAAGGGGTGGAAGGCCCCGAGATACTATCTAGCCCAGCCCTACATTGCCAGAGAAGGAACGGAGGCCTAGAGAAAAATGCATTCCTTCTACAATGACTGCAGACCCAGGAAAGAGGGTGCTATTAAGTGACCCAATTGCAAGCTTTCTGGCAGTGACTGGGAAAGCAGGCTAGATTTGAGAAATTATCCCTTCTGGAAAAATACAGTTGGCTGCACATCACACAGAAGCCACAGGAAACAAGGGCCCAGTCCCCCCACGAGTGTTCCAGGCTCACATGAATAAATCATGATGCCATCGTGAGCAGATAGATATCTCCTGCTTTAGGACTAATTAGTCATTTCATGAAATAAATCCCAACCTCCTTTGGGTGTGGCTGGCAGCTTCCCCAGAAAGAAACACCTTCCAGGTAAGATTCTGGGCTGGGCTCAGAGTCCTCGTGACATTGCAGTGACATAAATCACGTGTTTAGGCACTTCATTTTCCTCTAACTGGGCTCTAGAATAGTCTTCCCTGGTCCCAGAGAACCGGATCCTAGGGAAGTAGGGTTCTCAAAGACTTCTTACAGAGAAAACCATGCACGGTCCCTCCTGGAGTTTGGGTTTTCAGGGGTACTACCTCAGGAGGCAGCGTGCTGGGGGTGGAGGTGGAGGAATGCGTGTCTCTGACCGACCTAAGGCACAGGGAGAACTTTCCCATTGATTCAGACCCTGCTATTATCAGACATGATCCTTCAGAGACCTGGGGGCTGTTGGGACATCACACAATGTTCAACCTGTAAGGAACCTTCCAGAGTCGTTAACAGCCCAACACTCTGGTTTTCCAGAGGACAAAGGGAGGACCAAAGAAGTGAATGAGTTGCTCACAGCCACCTGATAATTTAGGAACAAGTCACCCACTTCCTGGGCTTTCATTTCTCTCTACAGCCCTCAGGTCTCTGAAGGAGAGAAACCTCAAGTACTAGAAGAAACCCAGAACCCACACCTTTCTATGCCAGGTGAGCAGCCAGTGGGCCACCAATAGGTAATAATCAAAGACCACATGAAAAGTACCACGGGGGGGCTCACCTCTACTTGAAGTATAGACCTGATCCCTCTGGAAAGTTAATGCCATTAAATAAAGACAAGACTTGCCACCATGGAGGGAGGAGAGAGAATGACCAGACAAATAAGAGGCATGGAGTAAGGAAGAATCCTAAAAGGCAGCCAGAAAGTATAAGGAGATCTGGACAGAGGAGGAGAGCAGACGTTTGCAGGGTGCTGAGTCGGGGTGAGGAGGCACAAGAGGGTACTGCATGGTCAAGGGCCTTGCCAGCAGCCATTGGGCAGGAAACAAGCAGCCTGGCTACCCCCAGGGACCCTGCCGTGCCAAAGATACCCCCTCTCCTGCCTACACCGTATGCCATAAGGACAGCATGTTCCAGGTGGGAATTACTGCTCTGAAGATCAAAAGCACCTAACACCAGGGCTCTAGGCATTTTATACAACCCCCCCATTGCCAGTCTATGGGGGGCCAAGACCCACTAGACCATAAAGCCCAAGGGGCTTCCTGGGGAGGAAAGGCAGGTGCATGGGCACAAGGCCCAGTCTGCAGTGAGAGCACTGACCCCAAAGGTCTCAGACAACTCCAAGAGGAAAAAGGGGTGGCAGCCATGGTAGGCTTAATAGTAGTCCCTAAAAAGATAGTCCAGGTCCTAACCTCCAAAACATATGAACGTGACCTTATTTGGAAAAAAAAGATCTTTGAAGATGTAACCAATTGAAGGATCTTGAGATGAGATCACCCTGGATTACCAGGGTAGGCCATAAATCCAGTGACAGGTAGTCCTGATAAGAATGTGGCAGAGGGAGACCAGACAGAAGAGGAGGACACATGGAGACACCCAGGAGGGAAGGCCAGGTGAAGACAGAGGCAGAGTAACGTGGCTGCAAGCCAAGGAATGCTAAGTGTTACCGACAGCCAGCAGAAGCTAGGTGAGAGGCATAGAAGCCATTCTCCCTCAGAGCCTCCAGAAGGAACCAACCTTGCCAGCACCTTGATTTTGGACTTCTGGTTTCTACAACTGTGAGAGAATAAACATCCGTTTTGAACCACCTAGTTTGTGGTGATTCGTTATGGCAGCCCCAGAAAACTAATACCGCAGGGCAAGGGGTGGAGAAGCAGGCTAGGGAGTCTCAGGAGTTCCACGAGATGATGTCACTTGTGTTTGTGTTATAGCGGTCACAAGACAAGGCAGCCTCTGGCTCCTGAGGACTTCAGGCCAGCTGGATACAGGGGCCATGAACAGGAGTCTGCCTGGCTTTCCCATCAGGCATGGCTACCTCAGCAGGGCTCACTGCCTCTTGGGTTTTGTCCAGAGCTGTGGTCCTGTCCATCCAGCCCGGGGTTTCCACACCAGATCCTCTTTATCCATGAGCCCCCCCCAAAAGTAACTGGCACCATCTTTGTCCAATGAGTTTCTCAGAGTCCATTATCATAGGCAGTGTAGTTAAGTGGAAAGTGTTCTGGCTTTGGAGTCAAACAGACCTGGGTGTGTGTGTGTGTGTGTGTGTGTGTGTGTGTGTGTGTGTGTGTGTGTGTGTGTGTGTGTGTGTGTGTGTGTGGTTTTTTTAAAGCTTATTATTATTATTATTATTAGCATTATTATTATTCTGTAATCTTTACACCCAACCCGAGGCTCGAACTCACAACCCCAAGATCGAGAGTTGCATGCTGTTCTGAGTGGCCAGCCAGGTGCTCCAGACAGAACTGGATTTTAATCCCAGGGTGACTTGGGATATAAGTGACTGACCTCTCTGAGCCTCAGTTTTCTCATCTGTAAACTGGGGTAAGTACTCACTACCTCACAGGGCTACTATGACAATTAGAAATAGCACATGTATAATGCCCAGCCTACGGTCTGCTAGATAACAGGAGCACATAAATGGTAACAATTATTGTCAGTATTTACATGAATAATGAAGTTTTTCTGGAACACTGGCCTGAGCCCACCTTGTTCTCATTGCTGTGGTGAATACAAAGAAAGCCACAACCTGGGGGGCTCTCTTCAAGGGCTCTCAGTCAGCAGAGAGTTGGTGAGCACCTACTGTGCTCCCTCTTCTCAGTCCCTCCTTCCTCAGGCACCGGCTGTGACCCAGTACCCTATGCACCTCCAAGAGGCACCCAACACATACTTGTTTTGTGAATAACCAAAAAAAATGACATTGAGAGAGTCACCCAACCTCTTAAAACGTCTTTTTTCTCATCTGTAAATTGGGGCTAATAGGATCTATCTACTCTGCCGCTTCATCGGGCAAATGTAAAGACCAAATAGAGACAGGAGCCATAGAAGGCCATAGAGGCAAAGCCCCAACTGTGCCTCAAAGCCTATGGAGGTTGGCTCTGCTGGGCTTTCGAACATCACAGCGAACCTGCATTTCAGGACAATGGTAGGTCCAAATCTTAAACTGGGTGCAAACCTCCCCACATTTTTCTGGTCTGGAGTCAGAAAACCTTGACTCCACTTCTGACCCTGCCTCTTCCTAGCTGAATGACCAGGTCACTTAAACCTCTCCGAGACTCAGTTTTCTATAAAAGAGGGTTCATTGCCCCTGCCAATCTAGAAATGGAGCCACAAGGACCAAATGCGATCATGTATGTGAACGTGCTTTGTAAACCCTAAGGCTCTATACAAACATAGGTGATTATCATGATTATCATTATCATGTCAAAAGCAGGCACTACACATTGGTGTGAGACTCAGAGGAATGCAGACTCCTGGGCCACAGGGAGAAAAGCAACTTTGAAACCATCTCCATTGGATTTCAAGGTTCTATATGGCTTTGCCAGGAAACCAAAAATATTCTAGCCACAATTTTGTGGAGAACCACAAAATAAGCCATTTCTATAATTGGTGCTGCTGGGCTTCAAACAACTTGGCTTCTTGGGACCAAAAAAAAGAAAAGTTTTGTTTTGTTTTTTTTAAACACCACATACCACAATTCAGCCTCTCCCCGCAAAACACACATCTTTTCTCCTAAGAAAATAAAATAAGTGGAAACCAACTTTAACTGATGAAGTCCAACTCCAAGACATTCATTCTCGGAAGGCAGGCCTTCCTGGGTGAGGGGGGTTAGACAGAGCATTCTCCAGTTACAGTTTGTAGGCAGAGATTTCCAGGGGAAATGGGTGAGGAAGTGGGGTTCCTGGCCAGTCCCTAGGGCTGTGGGGACTGGGTCTATGAGCCAAAAGAGGCAATCACTGCCTCAGACTCAGAAATTAGCTCTACTAACCCAGCAAAAGAGCTAAACAACCATAAGATGCCTATAGTGGTTATTTTCATTCACCAGGTCTAAAGAAGACCCAGAGACCAATTTCCCCTCACCCACAGGCCTTGATGCCACAACCTCAAGCTCTAACTCCTTTCTCCTCAACATTCCCCCCCACCCCCACCTCACAAGCAGTCCACAGACAAAAGGCCCTCTGGACTGGCCAGGAGTAATCTCAAAGGAGGCCTACCTATCCCTTTGTTCTCATGGTCCTACCAGCCCCCTTGGGTCACCCCAGGGCGGAGGAGGGCAGACACACCCAGTCCTCGGATCAGGGCTGACTCACCAGGATCCTCCCTGTAGCTACCCGCCCATGTTTACACTCTTCCTCTCAAGACCCTCAGTCCTGGGTGAAGGCTGCATGCACCTTGTTTGTTAGCTCATGTTCCCTGTGGAAGTTTCTGTCCTCTAGTACAAAACCCTAAATCGCGTGAAGACGCATGGTGGGAAGAGCACATGTGAGGCAGTCAGGCAGACGTGGGTTTGAATCCAGGCCTGCCAATGACTGTCTCTGGAGCTTTGGAAAAGTGACTGTCCTGGGCCTGGTTTCCTCATCCCTAAAGGGTAGCTAGCTAAAGCTTATCACACAGTTTTGTAAGGATTCGTGCTCAGACATGGGAGGCTCTTGGTATATGATGGGTGCTGAATTAGCAGTAGTTATTATAATAATGGCACTGCCACCACCGCCACCACCACCACCACCACCCCCACCCCCGCCCCATGCTCCAAACTCTTAAGGCCTGGTTCCTCCAGACCTGGCTCCTGCCACTTTCAGCTGCCACGTGACCATTTAGCGGAGTGTCCTGTGCTCAGACCTGCCAGTTCTGGGCCCAGCCAGGCTTCACCACTATGGCACACATGGCTGGCAAACAGAAAGCACTCAGAGCAACTAAGTGTTTGTTTACTTAGAAAAAAAACCCTGAATCTCAAATGACTGGAATTTTTCCCACCACATTCTGCTTTCATGGGCACAAATCAATAAGGAAACAAGCTGAAAACTTTATTCAGAAGAGTAGCTTCTCCTTTATGGACTTTTCTCTTGATGACCATGTTCCTACACAATGTTCAGCAGGCAAAACACAAAGGTCTGAGGTCCTTGGGAGATTCAGAAATTTCCTTCAGACTTATCACAGAAAAATAGTTTATTTCTAACATTTTGCCCTTTTGTAATTATAAAAGCAATATGGGATCATTGCAGACACTGTGGAAAAAAGGAAAAGTATATGAAAAATCCAAATGAGGGACAATTTAGCCATCTCTGTAGAATGTCATGGGAGATGTTTTGGTGGATTTCTTTGCATTCTCTTCTCTACAGGCCTCAAGTATGTAAGTATCCATTTATTTAAAAGTGAACAGATGAATATGCAGGCCAGCCAGTGGCCCCAGGAAAGTAGCAGTAGACTGTCCATAAAGTCTTCCTTGTCCTGTTTTCCCTTCTCCCTACCTCTAAACAGCTTATTTGTTAGTGACACACCTCCACATTGCAAAACTACATCTCATCTTATCAGAACTTGGTGAACTCTGACCCTCTGAGGTAGTCATCTCTGCTTTCCATTTTCATGTCATAGGGTCAATATTTACTAGTCATGTTGCTAAAACAGGCCCTGGGCATGGCCTCGGTGCCAAACGTCTCCATCTAATCTGAGCAGCAGCAGCCCCAGTGGCACCAGATGCCTTCCCGTGCCACGGGCCCTAGTGCCAGGTCAGTGACTCCTGCCCCGACTAAGCACGTGGCCTCCAGCCTGGCAAGGATGCCTCACGTAATCATAGTCCAGGAGCTAGAGCCACGAGATGCATGGATGTTAGAGGTGGGGGGAGGGGTGCCTGGGTGGCATAGTGGGCTGAGCATCCAACTCTTGGTTTTGGCTCAGGTCGTGATCTCAGGGTCCTGGGATCAAGCCCCACGTTGGGCTCCATGCTCAGCATGGAGTCTGCTTGGGATTCTCTCTCCCTCTCCCTCTGCCCCTCCTCTTGTGCATGCACACTTTCTTGCTCTCCCTCTCTCTCTCTTGAATCAATCAATAAGTCTTAAAAAATATATTAGAGATGGGGAAACTGAGGCCATGCGCGGGAAAGGACTTGCCTAAACGCATACAGCCTGGACCCCTATGCTCCATACCAGCACTCTCTCTTGCTGAACTACCGTCAACTGCCTCGACACGGAGAAACAGCAGAGACAGACACAGCAGGTGGGCACAGACCCGGTTTTGCCAGGCCTCTCGTTGCCAGGTAGGCAGGTGCTGCTCTGAGATGGTCTGTTTCACAGGGCGAGGGGTCTTCCCTAGAGTGGCCTGTTCTCTTACAGTGATGATTACGGTAACATCATGGCATCATCAATTCTCCAGTCTCCCGATGGGATTCACTCATTCTTGCATTCATTCATTCATCCATTCGTATGACAAACCGTTACTGAGCCCAGCTGTGGGAAGGCATTGCTTGCTTAACCCAAGCCATTCCCCTGTCCCTGCCTCCTCTGGGAAGGAGCTCCCTGCAGCTTTCAAAGGTAGTCTCACGGGAGGCCGAGACTTAAAGGGAAATACCTAAAAGATGGAAATGTGGGAGAATTATGGAGTGAGGGTAGAACCCTGTCAGCCCTTCTCTGGAAGAAAGCCCCTATTTTTGACAGTGTCTCGGGTACTGAAAGGAGTTAAGTGTTTCTGTGTAGTAGTAGAGAGAGCAAAGGACCTGGAGCGAAGAGACCTGCATTCAGGTTCCTATCACACCACCAACACGCTCCATGGCCCAGACAGGAAAACTGTCTTGCCCAAGGCATAACATCTTAGTGGCCCAAGTGGGACTTGAATCGAGTTCTCTACTCTAAGTCCAGGGTTTTTGGCTCGGATGCCACAAATGAGGCTTTCTGTGTCTCTTACCCTCAGCCCCAAGAATGCCCCAACCCCGATCTGGGACTTGCATGGTGATAGGACTCCTCCTCATCTCCTCCCTGAGATTGGTACCTGCACGAGGGGAAGCGCCCACACCTTCTCTCCCTGGAATTAGATACCCCTCTTGGCTTTACAGAAGCAGGCTGCGCCACTTCGCAGAGAAGCAGGAGCAGGACAGAGGCCACCAGGCTAAGCCCAATGCAGGAAGCAGCTGTGCTGTGGGGCCATTCTGGCCCATGAGAGGGAGAACAAGTGAGAATTCTCTACAGCTGCTGGGATGTCAAACAGCTCTGCACACTTGGCCTGCTCCCCTGCTCCGCC
This sequence comes from Ailurus styani, assembly GCA_002007465.1. Lineage (NCBI taxonomy): Eukaryota > Metazoa > Chordata > Mammalia > Carnivora > Ailuridae > Ailurus > Ailurus styani. The sequence continues at coordinate 6,099,022 of LNAC01000018.1, read as the reverse complement.
CCCTCCGGGCAAGAAAACAAAGAAGGTCGTATGAGCAGGGCTGTGGGGAAAATGATGCTGCATTTCTACCTTCTCTTGGGCTTGTAGACACAAACTCAAGCCCTTGGGGCTCAGCGTGGGTTATGGTTGGCCCAGCTCCTGTGTTTGTTGACTGTCTCCTTTGGACCCGCCCCATGCTAGAGGTGCTGGGAACACTAAGAAAGATACAACTTGGCCCCTGTCCTCAAGGGGTTCGCAGTCTGACTTGGGATACAGAATGAATCTCCAGAAAGCCTTCTGCTTCAGAGCAATTATATGTGAGGCACAGACTCTAAGGGCTATGGTTTCTCAAAGCTGGAGGGATGGACAAGGCTAGGGGAAGTACCGTGGAAGGCTGCAGAGGAATAGGAGACATTTTCACTGGACTTGAGGACTGAGGAGAATGAGGGGAAAAGACGAAGGGAGATGAGAGAGAAGGTGCTCCAAAAGAAAAAAAGAACATCTCATTTAGAGGCTTGGACAAGGGGACCCCTGGGTTTCTCAGTTGGTTAAATGTCTGACTCTTGGTTTTGGCTCAGGTTGTGATCTCAGGGTCACGGGATCGAGCCCCAAGTAGGGATCCACACTCAGTGGGGAGTCTGCCTGAGATTCTCTCTGTGCCCTCCCCCTGTTCTCTCTCTCCCTAAAATAAATAAAATTTTAAAAATCTTAAAATTTTTTAAAAGTTGGGAAAAAAAAGCCTTAGACACAAGAAACAACAAGTGTTGGCAAGGATACAGAGAAAAAGGAACATTCATGCACTGTTGGTAAGAATGCAAACTAGGGCAATCATTCTTAAGAGTAGTATAGAGGTTCCTTGAAAAGTTAAAAATAGAGCTACCCTAGATCCAGCAGTTGCACTACTGGATATTTACCCCAAAAAATACAAAAACACCAATTCAAAGGGAAACATGCACCCTGATGTTTACAACAGCATTATCGACAAGAGCGAACATACAGAAGCAGCACAAGTGTACATCAACAGATGAATAAATAGATGTGGTATCAATATACAGTGGAATATTATTTGGCCATGAAAAACAATGACCTCTTGCCATTTGCAAGGACATGGACAGAGCTAGAGAGTGTAATGCTAAGTGAAGTAAGTCAGTCAGAGAGAGACAAATACCATACGATTTCATTCAAACACAGAATTTAAGAAAAAAAATGAGCAAAGGGGAAAAAAGAGAGAGGGAGAGAAATCAAGAAACAGGCTCTCAGGGTGCCTGAGTAGCTCAGTTGTTAAGCGACTGCCTTCAGCTCAGGTCACTCCATGCTTGTGTTCCCTCTCTAACTCTCTCTCTATCGAGTAAATAAATAAATATCTTGAAAGAAAGAAAGAAAGAAAGAAAGAAAGAAAGAAAGAAAGAAAGAGCTCTCAGTTATAGAGAACACACTGATGGTTACCAGAGGGGAGGGGGTGGGGGATGGGTGAAATAGGGGATGGGGATTAAGGAGGCACTTGCTGTGAGGAACACTGGGTGATGTATAGAACTGCTGAATCACTATATTGTACACCTGAAACTAATATCACACTATATTAACTAATTGGAATTAAAACTTTCAAAAAATGTAAAAATAAAAGGCTTGGACAGGGGGCATAGCAGCTAGAGTTGAGAAAATTTGGGAAGTATTGAGAGGTACGTTTCGGCAAGTAGAGTAACCAAAACAATGGCACTAAGTCAGCCACATCCTTCAGTTTATTTTTGTTTTGTTTTAAAGATTTTACTTATTTATTTGGGAGAGAGAGAGCATGAGAGAGAAAGAGAGCATGAGTGGGGGAGGGGTAGAGGCAGAGGGAGAAGCAGGCTTCCTACTGAGCAGGAGCCCGACACAGGGCTCAATCCCAGGACCCTGGGATTGTGACCTGAGCCGAAGACAGATGCCTAACCGACTGAGCCACCCAGGCGCCCTACATCCTTCAGTTTAATTAGCCAGCCACTTATTCCTGACTCTGTGTCTGACAGACTATAGGGAAGACACAGCTTTGACACAGTCCTGAATCACTTTCCCTACAAAGAATACATGAAAGGAGCAATGGAAAGGTAAGGCAGATAAATCAGAGCCATATACCTGTGGGCACAGAGTAACCACCCAAGTGCCCGTGAATATCTGGCTACCGGGCAATCTCACGGCAACAAAAGAAAAGGCCCAACACTGTCATCAGTAAATGAGCACCTGCTGCCATTAACAGTTTAAGTTCTATTCTCAGCTAATGGTTGTGTTCTTCAAAGTCCTAGGCAAAGGTTTTCCAGACTTATTTTGGGAAGTTCTTATTCAGGAAGAGCTCCCTAAAGCCAGCATTAGCTGGAATTAGGATTTGAGCTAGAATACCTACAAATATGTGTCACTTCACCTAACAGACAAGATCCCTAAAGACTGAACTTAGCCTGACTCCCATACCCCTTCCTCCATCAGGTCCCATGAAATTTTCTTCCAGATTAAAACCAGCAAAGAGGGTCACCTGGGTGGCTCGGTGGGTTAAAGCCTCTGCCTTCGGCTCAGGTCAAGATCTCAGGGTCCTTGGATCGAGCCCTGCATGGGGCTCTCTGCTCAGCAGGGAGCCTGCTTCCTCCTCTCTCTCTCTGCCTGCCTCTCTGCCTACTTGTTCTCTCTCATTCTCTGTCGAATAAATAAAAATTAAAAAAAAAAAGAAAGAAAACCAGCAAAGAGTCCAAACCTCTGAGCATGAAATGCTTAAAAAGCAATATGTTCTCTATAACATAAGAAATGCAAATTAGATGGTTTTTTCGTAGAGAAAAGCATAAATAAAAAACTGTTGAATCATCCACAGCCCTACCTTCCCCTCCTTCCCTGCTCCGCCCACCCCTGTGACCAATACCATTAAATCAGCTAGCTTAGATTTTTGTCCATCCTGTGTTTGCTAGCCTGGGCTTTCCTGTGGCTCACGGGCCAGAACCGGTCATCTCATTTTCAGGGGACCCACCCCCTGCAAACATACCCTGCATGTTCCTGTCCCTTTGGGAGGCTCTTTATCTATCTATATCTGGAATGCCCACCCTCCCTACTCAGCCTATCCAAATTTCAACCGCCCTTCAGTGCCCCACTTAGCTCCTACCTCCCAAAACCTTCACCAGCTATGCCAGTCCATGGAGGTAGCCATGTTCTAAACTGGAAAAAAGGGACTGTGGACCAGAGAAGAGGAGAAACGTGACTGAGGTCACGGTGCAAAGCCAGAACAGAGACTACAGAGTGGAGCCAACTGAAACCAGAACTCATCTGAACATTTATGGTGCACCTACCCCAAGCCAATCACTGTGTGAGACACTAGGAAATAAAACAGAATGGCCTCCAGATCCTGTGATCAGAAAACTCACCAGACTGTGACCTGCTTTGGGACAGTTTTTCATCAAAAGGCGGCACAAAACTCGGTGAAAACAGACTCACGCAAAATAACGACAAGGGTGGCTGCGTGTGTTGTGGGAATGTAGACACTCCCCACCCAGCCCTCAGTCAACATGACTGCAGTAGTCTGGGCGGGCCTCTGGGAGGAAGCGGCTGGAGCAAGGCTCCATGCACTGGTGAGAGTGGATAACACTGGGAAAACCTGCTACTCGAGCTCTGTGAAGGAAAGGTAGTCACTGGAAGGATCCACACAGGAATGGGAAGTGAACCTAGAGGCCATAAAGGCATTAGCTCGTGGAATCAGGCTCTTCAGTGGCTGCTCCATTCCCTCCTCACACTTGAGTCAAGTCTCAGAGAGAGGTCATGTAATTGACTTTTAGCTAAGTTACCACTGCTCCTAGTCGGCAGAGCTGTTTAAGCTCAGCCATCTCACAGGATACCAGCTAGCCAATGAATGGGTCTCTTTGGGTTCAATCTGGGACTACCCTTGCACAAGGAAGGACCAACTCAGCTCCACTCTACTGGCAGTGGTCGGTGAGGGGCATGGGGTAAGGGAGAGGGAAGAGAGTAGTTCTAGCAAGAAAAGAATGTTGAGTAAGGTAGACACCACGCACAAGCAGGGAGAGGGGAGGGTGGAGGAGGCAGTCGGGGGGGAGAGGTGGCATCTCAGCAGGGGTCTAGTGTGAGCAAAGACAAAAGAGGTAAGATTAACATGGCCAGGAGAGGATAATATGGAGACTTGCTCCATCAGGAGTCTCATGATCAAATGAGGTAACAGAGAAGCTGCCCAACCCAGTTCCTCCCCATAAGCCCTTCAAAACAACTGACTGCCAGGCTTTTAGCAAAATGGATGTCCATACAGTGACCATTTGCTGGACACGTCCCAAATGCCAGGCTACACGCTTTCATCTATGGCAGGAATGGGGAAAGTGGTATTTTGAAAGCTGCTCTGAGCTGTCGCCATGTACTAAGGGAGAGAATACTCCATCATAGGGACAAGGTGGGTACAGGTCAGAGATGGCTTCTGTATGGGAAAAAACTTTAAAGGATCTTTGATTCAGGATAAAAAAAAAAAAGCCAGGGTCCACTCAGGGACAGGTTGCCACAACAAGGAGCTGTATCTGAAGGAGAAAGGGTCTCCCTTGGGTAGTAAGTAGGAAGGATGGTAGCAGAGTCGGGCCCTAGGGTGGGGCTCTGGAAGGCCCCAGCATCACGGCAGAGGTCAGGAATCAAAGGAGCAGAGGGCTCTGCTACCACACTTGAAGCCATCTCTGTGCAGAAATTCCTCTCACTACCCCCAAGCCTTATGAGAAACTCAGTGTACCCTGCAACCAATCTTGGTGGTGAGGGAAGGCCCTCAGAAATGGGCCTGAGTCCATGTGTGAGACAAGGTCACAGAGGGAGCCCAGCCTTGTCTCCGAGGAGGAAGGGCCCCCCGAGCCCAAGGCCCTGAGACATGGAGGAGGATGTGAGTACTCCCTGGGGAGAGCCAGAAAGGCTAGATTAGGAGGAGGACTTCCTGTTACCTGGGAATGGAATGCTCGTTATTATTATTTGGACAGTAAAGAATGGGACTCCAGAAGGCTAGAAAACATGAAGAGACTCAGACTCCACATGTGGTATTTCAACAACCCTGAGAGATGGGGATGATCTTAGGATGAAGAAACAGAGCCCGCAAGAGTGAAGCTGCCTGAGGTCTAAGAGCTCACAGTGGCAGAGTCAAAGTCAAACCTGGGCCTAGTGGCTCTAGCACCCAGAAGAGTCCCTGCCAGGTTAGGACTCGTCAGTCTCCTGCCTGAGCCCGTCTTCCTGCCGACCCCTCCTCAGCTGCCCTTCTCCCCCTTCTGCCCTGTCTTGTCAGCTGGGAAGGGAGGATAGACGGGAGAGAAGTGGGGCTCTCCTCCCAAAGACTGGTGGGAATACTTTGCCTTCTAGAACCGCACTGTAGCTAACCTCGCCCCTTTAGCTTGTGGATCCTGCCCCAGGGTGCCAAATTAACTTCGCCCCGAGGAGGAAAGGACATTTCATCACCCTCCAGGCCCTGTGGCCAGGACACCAGGGGCCAGCAGCTCAGGATTCAGGATTAGGGTCCTGAGGCCTCAGGGTTAGGTCCTGGCCACCAAGGGCCGGGGATGAGCAGGGAGGCAGTGCCGGCCCTAGAGATACACCAGAGGCAGGACAACTGGGCTCTCAGCAGCTCTCCTCCAATAGCCCACCAAGAGTAGGAAACAACCTCCCTCCTTGTTCTCTGGAGGGGACCTGAGGGTCTCAGGCAGAAAGAAAATTCTGGGCAACTCAGTACCTCAAAGGCCAGAAGTCAGAGTCATGGGCTTAAATCCCAGCTCTGACACTTACCATGGCAAGTCAGCCAAGCTCACTAAACTCCAGCTTCCTCATCTGCAGAATGGGAGAAAGACCTATCACCACATAGGCTGCAAGAAGATTAATCCAGGAAACGAACCCCTGTGGCTAGTGCGGGACCAGATTTAGAGAAGACACTCAACCCCTAATACCCAGAGCGCCTTTCCCTTCTTCCCACCCCAGCACTCTCTGAAGAGGACAGGATTAACCTAGTTAGACAGCAGCTCTGAAACCGCCTTCTCGGAGGTTCCTCACAGGCTCTGAGAGGGAGGACAGGGAAGGGGAGGGCAGGGAGACCTCTGCTGACCCCTTCTTCCTCCTTTTCCATAAAGGCCCCTTCAGACTTTGATCGGTTTACATCCTGTCCCTCACCCCATAATAATCCACTTTTTAAAAGTCTTGTTGCTTAAATAGTTAACTCTACTGAAATAAATCAGGAGTAGTCACATTTTTCCACAAAGAGGCAGCTAGTAAATTTTCCACATTGTGGATCAAGAAGCAAAATCGAGGTACGTATATAATGAGGAAGAAAACAAAATCTCCATAAATTTTCAGTTGATGAAATTCAAAATATAATAAAGAGTTTTATTTTCATTTTGTATGTTTTTTGTAATACAGATCTTCCAAGGAGAAGAATGGAACGTTTGGGGGAGGGAGGAGATCTGTAAAACCCATTCATATCTCCAGGGCCACTCAAACAGGTGGCAGACCAGGTGTGGCTGGAGGGCTAAAGTTTTCCATCCCCTGGACTACACAGTGTAGGAGCTCTTGCAGGTTAAAGTTCTTGGGCTCCAAAGGCTGGGGAAGGCTGCTTGGGAGTCTGGGGCAATCCCTCAGAGAGACACGGAAGGCCACAGCCATCACCCCTGTGGGAAGATCTAGAAGTTTCAGGGTCTCCCATGACCTCCCACCTGCACTGCGAGAGCCTGGTTGCTTTACTGCAGCTAAGGTGATAGGTACCTCAGGGCCAGACTCCTACCACGAGCCTCGCCTCTTCCCCTTAACGTGGGTTTCCTCAGCAAGAAGTATAGGGGAACCACACTCTCTTCTCCTCTGCCCTCAAAAGCAGTCCCCTTCCCAGGCAACTCCTCTCCCAGAGCTCTCAGAAAGCTTTCTTACAGACCCCTTCCAGCCAGCTTCTAAAAGTATGGACAAAGACGTGGAACCTTCTGCTGGAGCTCTGTGGTCTCCTGAAGACCTTGGGTCACCTCTGCCTCTGAGGGGAGGGAGGCCACACCATCAGGCCACAGGCAAGAGCTCTCTGCCTCTGCTCCTGGCAAGGCTGGGAAAGATATATTCCCCAAGCTTCACTGGCATCATTTATAAAATGGGAATGATTATATTTGCCTTACCTGCCTTCTGCTGCTCTCAAAACTTCAAATTATCCAAGGACTGGAAATTTAATGAAATGTAAACACCACGAAGGAGGGCAAAGTCATAGAGAGAAATCAAGTTTGGAGCTAAGGGAGAAGCACAGAAAACCTCAACCACTTTAAATTTTCCCACTGTGAAAACACAAATGTTTCCTTACAAAACTCTCCAAGTACCAAAAGCACATAAAAACAATGAAAGCATATCGACAAAGCCATACGGAAATAAGCAGCTCCTAGTGACCTGGTAAACTGATTGAGTATCTAGTTTCAACCATTACACAAATCAGTCATAACCTTCGACCCGGTATTCCATCTCTGGGAATACGCCCAGCAGAAATAAGGCAGAGAGGAAATTAAACAAATATGTCCACAGAAACACTTATTTTTAGTAGTGAGAAACAACAGGGGGAACTTAAGTACACTGGCAATGTCTCTATGGCAGAATGCTATGAAATTAACAGATTTATATGGACTGTACTGTGTCTATTTTTTTTTAAAGGCTAGCATTCTTCAAAAATACTGATGTCACGACAGCCTAAGAAAAGATGAGACACTGTTCCCGATTAAAGATGACTAGAGAGATACAGCCACGAAACGCAGTGTATGGTCTGCACTAGATCTTGTTCTGCAGGGAGAAAATGGCCATAAAGAACACTAATTGAGGGACGCCTGGGTGGCTCAGTTGGTTAAGCATCTGCCTTTGGTCCAGGTCATGATCTCAGGGTCCTGGGATCAAGTCCCGCATAGGGCTCCCTGCTCAGCGAAGAGTCTGCTTCTCCCTCTCCCTCTGTCCACCCCCCTGCTTGTGCTCTCTCTCTCTCTCTCTCTCAAATAAATAAATAAAATCTTAAAAAACAAACAAAAAAGAACACTAATGGAATAACTGACAAAATTGGAATGAGGCTGACAGTGTAGATAAAAATATTATATCAGAGTTAAATGTCCCGATGTTGAAAACTGTTCTGTAGATATGGAAGAGAATAGGCAAACCCTTAGGAGATGCATAATCAAGTAGTAAGGGATAAAGAGGTATAATGTCTGCAAACTACTTTCAAATGGCTCAGAAGCAATAATAGATGGCCAGACAGACAGACAAAAAGAAAGGAAGGAGAAAGAGGGGAGAGGAGCAGGGGAGGAGGAGAGGGGGAGGGAAGGAGGGACGAGGTGACAAAATGTTAAAAACTGGTGCATCCGAATAAAGGATATATGGGAGTTCTGTTATTCTGAAAACTTTTTTTATTAAATTTGAAATTATTTTGAAGAGAAAATGATTAAGCTATATGGACTCAGGATACATGGAATGGTGTAAATAAAACAATGTTGAATGGAAAACAACACAACACAAATATCCGTCCTGGCGATGAAGGAGAAAAGAGAGTGTGCACTGTAGATATAGGTATATCGTGGTTTCAGTGACAGCCCATATAAGTATCTCCCCACCAGCTCTTAGAGTTTTCCTAATGCAAAGTGAGCTCAATGAGACCTACCCCTCAGGGCAAGCAATTTGCCTGGTGTGCCAGCTTCTGACGATGCATGGGCAATGCAACCACTTTGTTCGAGTGGCTTTGTGCTTTGTTATCCTAACAATGGGTGATGAAAGTGCCTCCCTCCTTCTTCCATGGCCTCTGTCATCCAGGGCCCTCTGTGGTCGCCTGTCCTCCCGGCAGCCCCACCCTTCAACCCCCACCATGTGTCCTCTTGCCCAAGCCCAGGCCTGCTGTTCCTCAGTCGCTGGCAGAGCCCTAACCTTGGGGTGGTTACCTGCCGTCTCCTGGATTAGACTGTGAGGAGCTGTCCTACGCAGGGTAATGACTTCCTCCTCTGAACAACTGCCACATGTTTTTGGGGTCCCTCTATTAGCTCATGGCCTGTTCCATCTCATTTCATTTGAGGACTGCACCCCTGTGCCCCAACTGAGCCTAAGCTCTTCTGGGGCAAGGCCTGAGCCCCAAGTGTCCTGTATCCATCATGGGGCCCATCACCAGTGGGTGCCCAGGAAGGGTCACTGGACTGTGATAATGACCTAGAGTATAGATGTGAATGTATGCATCCACACACCCCACTCAACTCAGAAACCACTGGCTTACTCAGGGCATCGCTATGGCCCAAAGGCTACCTTGCCACTAATGCCAAGCTGAGAGCTTCCTGGGTCTGAAGAAGACAAGCTTGGTGTTAGTGGCCGGAAAGCCTTTTGGTATGATGGACAATAGTCCACTGTAAAACTTCTCTGAGCCTCTGTTTTTTCATCTGTGAAGTGGAAATGTGACCAGCTCATATTGTTCTGGAAGGATGGGAAGTACTTGGCACAGACGCTGATGTGAGCACAGAAGATTCTTAACACATGTCAGCCACGTTCACCTTCCCAACAACGGGAAATACAAGCATGTATGTGATCAGAGAGGTACAAAGATCCCAGCCCAAGGCAGCAGACCGGGCTCTGACCAGCAAAGCTTCTGGCTTTTATTTCTGACTTTCTCTGAGATTTGCTGTGCTGCAGTGAGTGGAATTTCCCAGTTGGCTTCTAAATTTCTTGAGGCAGGTACCTAACATTTTGGAGACTGAGTCTCTCCATCTGTAAAATGGAGCAATAACTACTTCACAGGATATGACAAGTATTAAATATAATAATGTATGTCCAGGAAATGGAGGTAATTATTGCATTTTGTTTTCCACTTGGTGTTTGTGAAATCCTTGGTTCATGGATTTCAAGGCCTATGGTATTGGGGGCTTGGCTGAGATTTCCTGCCTCAGATTTAACTCCGGGGAGGTTCCAGACAGCACTGTAGCTCACTGTTGGGTATCTGGGGGAGGGGAGCACTTCTCAAGTGTAAAAGGCCTGCTCTGGACATTACAGAGGGGAACCCAGCCCAGAGGAAACCTCAGTAGGGAAACAGCGAGGGGAACCCTTTCAGGTAACATGAAGTATGATGACCTAGCGCTTAATAGGAATGTGGGTCCAGAATAAGGGGTAATTAAATACACAGAAGGAGATAGAGTAGATTGGGGTGGGTCACACAGCTTTGCCCGGGAGTTAGCATTGACCTAGACCTTGAAGAAAAGAGCAACAAGATATCACAGAAGTTGTTGGGCCCTCTGGCCTCTGACTCAGTGCTACAATGATAATCAAAATAAAAACCTAGGGGAGGGGAGGAGGGGAGGGGTGGGATAGGCAATGGGGCTTAAGGAGGTCATTTGTCATGATAAGACCTGGGTGTTACATGGAGGTGTTGAATCCCTATATTGTACACCTGAAACTCGTATTACATTGTCTGTTAACTAACTGGAATTTAAATACAAACTTAAACACAGAAACAAAAAACAAAATAAGAGAGCCTGCCTTCAAAGAGCGGACAGCCTGGTACACACAAATGTGAGAGAGGCCTCCTCTAAGCAATCCTAGGGCCAGGAGCGCTGCCCTGCTACCCGCAGCCTCCCCAGCCTGCCCCAGTAGCCCAGCACGGGGCGGGGGGGGGGGGGNNGGGGGGGGGGGGGGGGGGGGGGAGGTTAACTCTGAACATACGTGCCTCAAGCAGACACAAAAGAGGAGGGGCTGTGTGGGCGTGAGAAGTAGCTCTGGAAAAATGAGGAGGTAGAACTCAGAAATAAAAATAGTTGCTGAGTTAAGGCTGCTAATCTGTCATTGGCTGAACTTGCCTTCTTCAGTTTTTTATGTAAAAAAAAAAAAAACTGTCATCCAAGATAAGTCTCACAGATCTCTATACAATGCTGTAAAAGGATAGTCAATGTATTTCATTAAGCGAAAAAAGCAAGTTGTAGATTGGTATGGTCATGTGCTCCCATCTGGGTCCCCGTACACACTCCACCTTCTGAAAGGTGACAGAAGAAAAATTATCATCAAAGTCCAGCTGTGGGCATGAGACAAGGAGGGAGGGTGGAGGGAGTTGACTTTTTACTTGAGCTCTTCAGAGCTTTCTGACATTTGCCATGCATTACTTCTATAATTTAAAAAGAAAGTTTTTAATTTAAAAAGAAATAATAAAAGCTCCTTTGCTTCAGACTTCACCTCGGAAACCTTTTTCCCAAGGACTGAGACAGGTCAATCCAAACAGCTGTTATCGTAATTTCCTATAGTGCTTTGGGGCTAGACTGAGCTATAGAACCCAGCCTGGGTAAATCTGAGCTCTACACATTCCTGGAGGTCTTGCTTCTCTCCCAAAAGAGGTTGCCTTGACTAAGCTGAGTGTGTGATCTTAACCACAGGGAACCCCATCAGGTGACTCGGGTCTGGCAGGCGGCCCTATCACTATGGATGTCGCAGGGAATTCCTCAGCTCTGTTTTGGGAGGGTGAGGCTCGAGAACAGTGGCTTCTTCCCTGGCCCAGGGCTCCTGTCCCTAGGAAAGGGTATTCTGCACGTTACGTGCCTAGTAAGGTGCCTTGCACACATGAGCCTCCTCTAAGTAACAGGGCTTGTGGCTATTGTCTTTGCCAGGGAAGAGGGGAGGAAACCTTTTTCCCAAGAACTGAGACAGGTCAATCCAAACAGCTGTTATCGTAATTTCCTATAGTGCTTTGGGGCTAGACTGAGCTATAGAACCCAGCCTGGGTAAATGAGGCATGAGACAAGGAGGGACACGCGTAGGGTGATGGTGAGGTAGGCTTCTCGACAGCTAGGGCTGCGGATAAAAGTTGAATGAACATACAGATAAATATTTGTCTGTTTGTTTAAACCACCACATTGAAGTTGAAAAGCTTCTTGAAGTTCCACCTTCTATATTGCTTAGTCTGTGACCTTGGACAAAATCATCTCCCCTCTGTCAGCCTCACATTCCTTGTCTATAAAATTGAGATTGGGACTAACTTCTTGTTGAGATCCGGTTCAGCATAATGTTTTATGATTTTATGTTAATGTAACAATCTAAGTAAAGGAAAGTAATATAAGTACAAGGCAAGAAGAAAGCACTGGTCATTACAGGATAGACATCACATACATTAAATTACCTTGTATTCTTGGGTGTACATCCCCACAGGGAGGCCTGTCTACCAGCGCCCTCCCACTGAGGAACATCACTCCTTCCCAAATGCTCACCCTCCTGACCCTGACACTGCTACCCTACTCTCAAGGTCAAAAGAAAAGACCACCCTGCCATACATTCTCCCCACTCTCCAGAAACATTCGAATGAGAGCCAAAATGAATTTGTGCTTTGTGAGTTCTTAGGGTGTGGTAGCCAGCGCCCTAGCCTAAGAGTCAGACCAGCTTTCCCCACCTGAGTGACCTCAGACAAGTCACTTCCCCTCTCTGGTGCTACCCTTGACTAAAAAGGAGGAGTTGGGTGGGTTTTTCTTTAGAAATCCTGCTCTTGCTCCCCTATTCCCCTCTACCTAAGCCCTGCTACCAAGGCTGGGAGAGGCCAGAATCAATAGACCAGCATTACTCCAAGCATTCCCAGAAATAGCAGACGACCTCCAGCATCCCCAGCAGGCTGGTCCCAAAATGGGAGCACAACCAAGTGTCTACACTCAGCACTAGGAGCCAGAAATCAGGCAAGATGCACAGGCTGAAATGGGGCCACCGCCCAAGACCCTCCAGCCAGTGCACGCCGTCCTGATCCAAAGGCAGATTCTGCAGCTGTTCTCACAGATGTCCTCTTACTTGTAGGATCAAGACATACAAGGCCTTCGAAGGAATCAAAAACATGTGCTTCAGGCACCATACCAGGACCAGGAGGAGAGCAAAAGATTCCTTGTTTGTTAATGAGTGGTTTTAATTAAGGTAGCACATGCCTACAGGAAGATGGACCTAAACATGTATGGCTTGATATATTTCCATGAAAAGAATGCATCAACGAAACAAGCACCCAGATTAAGAAACAGAGCGACACCCACACCCGGGGAACCTCCCTCATGCCCCCTTCCAGTCACTAGTTCTTCAAGAATAACCACTATTCTGGCTTTTAGCACCATTGATTGATTTTTGCCTGTTTCGAACTCTACACAAATGAACTTACACAGTGTGGACTCATTTGAGTCTGGCTTCCTTTGTTCAACATTGTGTTTGTGAGTTTCCTCTGCTAGTACAGGTAAACATGAAAACCAGTGTCAGTCATGTTCACTGGTGCATGGTAGGGATTTGAGTGAGGAGCTAAAATCAGTAAGACATCCCTGGGTCTAGCTTAGGGTGCTCACCGAGAGCTGAGGAAGCCAGGTTTATGCTCTCCCCAAAATAAGAATGACTCAACCCTGTTCTTCCTGCAGACTCCCTCCTAGGGGGCTCCAGAGGTGGGAAGCAGGGCCTTGGTGCCCCAAACAGACTTTAAAGCCCAGAAGCTCTTGTTCATTGAACACTTACCCCGTGCCTGACTCTATGAGGGGCATGAGAGACTCAGCAGCTCGCTTAATCCCTGCAACCATGGGCTAGATACTGTTATTATTCTTATCTTATGGATAAGAGAACAGAGGCCCAGAGAGGTTGAGTAAGTTGTCCTAAGGTTGCACAGCTAGGAAGGGGACACAAATTTCGATCTGTGTTGACCCCTAAGGCCAAACCTCTCCACCATTCTGTATTGACAGTGAGCTCACTGGCTGGTTCCAGCCCCCACCCATGTCTCCAACCTCATCTAGCGCTGCTGGCCCACAGCTCACATTTCAGCAGCCTCTACCCCACCTCTGGGCCTGTGTCCATGCTGTTGCCTTTGCCTGCACATTTACCTCTCAGTTTTTAAATGAACAGTCACTTCCTCTGAGCAGCATTCCCTGACCACTTGGTCTCAACCGTGTGCCCTCTACTGTCCCAATGCCTCTTGCTCGCTCCTTGCACAGCCCTTAACACGTGTTATAAAGAGCTATCCTTTTGAGTTGCCTGTTCACGAGCTTAGTGCCTTTCTCCACCAATGGATCATAAGCTTCAAAAGGACAGGAATGTGTCTGTTTGCTCACCCCTACCTTGGACAGTGGCCAGCACACGGTAGCTCCTCAATGACATGTCATGTCAAGAAAAGGAGGGGAGGGGAGAAAAATAGGAATATCCCTTCTGAATCGGAGCACTCATCTGCAGACAGCTCTAGCTCCAGCGTATTTATAGCTCCCGGCAAGGCCTTTCCCTCCTCCCTTAGCCTCAGTCTCCTCAGTTTTCAGATGAAGAGCCTGGAAGAAAGGATCTCTAAAGGCCTTCTAGCTCATCTGGCCTCTACACCACAAACCCTAGGAGGTCAAGCCATTCCAAAGGCCTCAGGGCTCTGCAGCCTCTTACCCACACTGTGTCAGTTAGTGCTTTAGAGATGTAGTGGGGGTGGTGATCCAAAGCTCCCAGTCTGTGAGGTATGAACCCTCCCACCCCACTACAGGTGAAGAACCAGAGAACCAGAGGCCTCTTCCAGCTCTAACAGCCCTGATACACAAAGGTAGGAAGAGACAGGACTAAGAAGGTATAATAGGTGAATTCCCTAGGAACTGGCCTTGACTTCCTTCTTCAGAGCCCCCACCCCAACAAGGTCCTTTCAACTCTGCCCTTGGCACGGGCATTGCTGCACCCACTGCCAGGATGGAGCTCCAGGAGGGCAGAAACCATCTGTGTCTTGCTCATCTTTGTGCCCAGAGCACTTGGCACAGACCCCTTCACAGAGGATGTGGCCGAGGTGAGGCTATCGAATCAAATGCCATGGGCAGGGCCTGCCAGGGTCTGCTGCTGTGCTTGCCACATCCACCACCACCAGCACCACCACCACCCCCGCCCTGGTCCATCACATCAGAAGAAGCACCTGGCTTCCTATTCAGAGGCAGCCTCCCACTGACCACCTTCCAGCCTCTGGCCCTGTCTTCTTCCCATACCTCTGCCAGGCCCTAGACTCCCAGCAGCAGTCAGCTCAGACAGAGGGCTGAGAGCTTGCACCCCTCCTGCATCTCTCCAGTCCTCTGCCCCCCCACCCAGCCAGCCAGTTGGTGAGGACAGGTGCTCCCTGGGTTGGAAGTAATGCACCCTCTTCATGAAATAAGGCTCCTCTGGCTTTGAAGCTCTTTCTGTTTTGTCTTTAAAAATAAAAGTAAGAGATGGGGCACCTGGGTGGCTCTGTTGGTTGAGCATCCAACTCTGGATCTCAGCTCAGACCATGATCTCAGGGTCCTGGGATCAAGCCTTGCACCGGGCTCCACACAGCAGGAGTCAGCCTGAGGATTTGCCCTCTTTCTCTCCCTCGCCCCTCTCCCCCCACATTCTCTCTTTCTCTCTCAAATAAATCAATCTTTTAAAATAATAAAATTTTGGGATGCCTGGGTGGCTCAGTTGGTTAAGCAGCTGCCTTCGGCTTAGGTCATGATCCCAGGGTCCTGGGATCGAGTCCTGCATCAGGCTCCTTGCTTCTCCCTCTGCCTCTGCCTGCCACTCTACCTGCTTGTGCGCTCTCTCTCTCTCTAACAAATAAGTAAATAAAATCTTTAAAATAATAAAATAATAAAATTTGAAAAATAAATAAATAAATAAATAAATAAATAAATGTAAGAGACTATTAGGTCTGAACCCAAGAGTTTTATAAAGGGGGAAGGCCTCCTGTTTTGCATCATGGATACAGTGAAGGCCTTAACCCCCAAGTTTTTACTCTGCTAGTGAAGTGAGGGGGTGAGGCTGGGTGTACTGGTAAGCTCATATGAGTATGCAAGTACTGTACTTATCGGAAAAGACATGACAGGTGTGCAGGTACAAAGTGGACTGGCCAGACCTTGGCCACGTCACTCTCCGGCTGAGCAACTTTGGGCAATTTGCTTAAACTCTTTGCACAAGCTTCCTCACATGAAAAATGAAAGTGAAATGAATTCCCCTCTCAGGCACTGCAGTGAGATTCAGACTCTAGGGCTGGTGTTCTGTAATCACTAAAGAACCATCTAAATATTAGGAGATTCTAGAAATGGAAAGCAAGAAGAGAGCTTCAGAAAAATCTTCATTTCTTTCCACACAGTAACTACTTTCAGATCTCAGAATTCATCCCTGGCTGCATTCTGGATTTAGCCAAGCTGAAAATGCACCCAATAACTCAGATCCTAGGAACCTTCCTGACGAGGTTCATATGGCCTCTTACTCAACTCGAATCCATTTTCAGGAGGATTACTTCACCTCCCATTCGGGCGCTGAACTTATGAAACAAAATCCCGAGAGCCATGGAGAATCCCAAGTGGGACTCGGAGAAGAAAACCAACAGGCCAGGTCTCAGTCCAGAGTCTGGGGAGAGCTTTGTGAGAAAAAGAACAGATGAAACAAGAATCCTTCAGATTTGCCCTTACTGTCAGCCAGGCAATACCGAAAACACACAGCGCAAGAATTCTAGTCCCTTCCACTGGCAAGTCGTTATTTCCACAGAGACGGCTATTTGCAGAGCCGCACCTGAAGATGAATTCCTCAGGATTGTTTGTAAAGCTTCCCAGGAGTCGCATAACAAGCCCATACCTACCTAATCAAGTGAATACTGTCCCAGGAGAGGCGTCCCCTCCACCTCTCCCAGCCTCTTACCTGCCCAGCTCCTCTCCGATGTCATAAAAGTCCTCCACCTTCTGCTGCTTGAACGTCTCCATGTTTGGGCTCCTCATTGAGGCCTGGAGCATACAACCCTGAAACCACAGGAAACCTGAGGTCAGGACAGTGGATAACGTTGGCACAAGCCTAAGAGCCTGGGCCTAAAAGTAATCAGCGGCACGGGAGTTCATAATTTAACAATCACAGCCCTAGTTCCTTAAGGACTACCCTGTCCAAGCCTATTCTCACCAGTGACTGACAACGTATGGTTCTTATTTAATTTATATCAATTCGAGCCTGTTGCGGAGACAGGAAAAGAGCCCTCCTCACTTACTTAGACCTGCTCTAAACACATTCAGAGAAACAGCCCCACAGTCAACTTAGGCGATTTATTCTCATGAAATTCAGGCCGGCTTAGAAAAAGAGGCAGCTGTGAGGCAGGAGAGAGAGCGCGCTCATCTTTGAGTCAGAAGTTCTAGGTTCAAGTCCCAATTGCCTGGGTAAATCATTTAAACTGCCAGACTTAGCTTCCCCACCTGCTAAACGGGTTAATCCTGTAAAAAACCACTGCAAATCATGAAATTATTTTGTAAACTCTAAGATGCAGTGGAAAGGTAAGAGATTATCATGACCTCAGCTCCCGGAAGGGCCGCGCCACCCAGCTGCGAGTCTGAACTGATTTGTAAACTCTCACTCATCACCCCAAGGGAAAGAGGGACAGGAGTGGCGCAACAAATTATAGGAGGCACCAGGAGTCAGGGGGTGGAGGTTCTGTTTCCAATGTGGCTCACAACTACCTCTGTGACCTCTCCTCTTGTCAGAGAGCCTCAGATTCCTCATCTATAAAATGGACCTAGCTGCCTGCCCAGAGCCCCTCAGTGAGAGCCAGAGCTCTCCTGAGCTGTGGGGAGCATTCACCACCCCACCAGAAGACTATTCGCATCCTCCTCTGGAATCTCCCTGCCCCAAGAAGCTCACCCATTCCTGGGACAGCCACATGCCACCCTGGACACCACCGCAAGGGCAGGACCCAGGGCACAGTCTGCATATGACAAAGATACAACCGGCTGCCTGTGGCTGTGTGTCTCAAGAGGCATTAGCACAGGCCTCTCCGAGCTCATCTTGGCTAGCACTGGCAACTTTTCTTCTGCCTGCCAATGAGATACCAACCACACCCAGGGCCCCACGAGCCCCAAAAGACTGTTTTCACCAGGCTGGGTGGAGGCAGCCTTACACAAGGGTGCGTCTCATCGATGCCAAGTAGCTGAAGCTGTTCCAGCTCTCAGAGAATGTGCACATTTCACACTCCTTCGTCCAGCGCTGTCCCGGCACACCATAGCTCTATTACCATGATGCCACCTGCCTCCCTCGCTCCCATGGGCCACACATCCCTGAAGTCCCCCAGGCAGAGCCAGCCTGGCTCCTGGGCCTGACTCTCATGTTCACGTGCTGAACTCCTGCCTGTTGAAGCCCATGGTCCATCAGGTAGCCTCCCTCCTGCCCGGTCTTCACCCAGTGCTTAGCCTGAGCCCAGCAAACATGGATATGAAAAAGAGCAGGCTCCCAGGAGCCCTAGTTCTAGACTAGCCTGGGCGTGTAGTAGCTGCCTAACTCACACAACCCAGCATCCTCTGGGCCTTAGTCCCCTCATCTGTAAATGGGACTGGTAACATCTCTATCGGGTACTTCACATAGCCGTGTGTAGATCCATTTGTGAGAAGGGCATAAACTCCGAGGCAAATAAGAAAGGTGATTATTACTGTTAATACATAGCCCATCCCGGGCCACTCTTTGTGTTCCTGCTTCCCACACCAACGGAGACAAGCATTTCAATTCCTTTCTAGGGAAAAGGTTTTGGGATCCTCCCGTAAAGTTTGGCTTGACCAAAATCTGAAGCTAGATCCCCCTCACTCACATCCCCTGAAACATCTCATCCTGGCAAATTTCCTGAGACTAGCCCAGATGGCAGAGGACTGCTATCTACAACCTTCTTTGGGGTCAGGCAGGTCCTGAGGGGTGGGGTTACTCATTTCACACACCTAGATGAAAGCAGAAAATTCCAAAAAATTCTGTTGACAGATACCCCAAGACTAGTCCCTAGAATAGCGAAGATCCTCCTTAGAACAGCTAAGATGCTCCACTAGGCAAAAGGCCAGCTCCATTTGCTATCAGGAGCTGAGCTGTATTCAAAGCAGCCCCAGCTCTCCAGCAAAATGATGAGCCCCTGCCTTGGGCTCCGGGGGTAACCAGCTGCTGGGAGGCAAGGGAGCCCCCTCAAGACAAACTAGGACCACCAGTTTGGCCCCAACTAAACCTTCTGGCCTTAGCCTCCTCCCCCCACATACCCTATATTCCAGCCAAAGTAGACCCTTTCCATTCCCCTAAAATTTTCACCCCCGCCATGCCTCAGCTCAAGCTGGGCCCTTCTCATGGAAGGCCCACCTAGAGAGCCCTCCTAGCAAAACCACTCCCTTCCCATAAGAGCGGGCTCAAATGCTACCAACTCTGTGAGGCTCCATGACTCTATTTCTCATTGAAACAGATTAAAATCCCCCTCCCCGTTTAAACTCCCAGAGAGGTCTCTTCATACATTTTTAGGGTTAGAGCTTTCATATTTTGGCTCATAACTGTCTATGCCTAACCCCAAAGGAGAAGGCACAGACCCCACAGTCATACAGGACGGAACTGGAAAGTCAGGTCTATCACCTCTGCACACACTAAGCTCGGGATAACTTTTCTGAGCTTCAACTGACTTTCATGGAAAATAAGTCTGGACAGTGCTGTTGGTCACTCACTGTTGGTGACTACCCGGAGCAGTCAGAACTCTCGAACACTGCCAGGAGAAGCATACTCTGGGACAACCACTTTGGAAATCTGTTGGGCAGTTTCTATGGACATACCCAAGAGAAATCCATGTAGATGTTTTCCAGAATGGCCCATGCTAGAATGTTCACAGCAGCACTACTAGTGATAACTACAAATTGGAAACAACCCAAGGGCCATCAATAGAAGAATAGATAAGTAAATTGAACTATACCCATACAATGGAATTATTCTACAACAATAATAAACTACCACTACATGCAACCACATGGATAAAACTCCCAAGCGTAATGTTGAATAAAAGAAGCCAGACATGAAAGACCACATACTGTCCACTTAGGCAAAACTCATCTATGGTGCTAAAAGTCAGGATAGTGGTTACCCGTGGGTGGGGGGTTACGTCTGGGACACAAGAGGAGCTTCTGGATGCTGGCAATGAATGCTGTTTCTTGCTCTGGGTAGTGGTTACATGGATATGTGGTATGTACACTTATTTTGTATGCAATCGAAATTTTACATAATAAGAAATGAGACTAAGATCTACGTTATGACAAATGAGATAAACATATGTAAAATGACCTGCGAGGTATTTGGATGGTTCCAACATATATGAATTCCTTCCCTCCTGCCTCCTATCTTGGAGCCCCATGAGGGCAGTGGTTGTCACATTCTCACCTCCGTCCCCTTGTCGCACCTGGTATACAACAGGCACTCCCT
This sequence comes from Ailurus styani, assembly GCA_002007465.1. Classification (NCBI taxonomy): domain Eukaryota; kingdom Metazoa; phylum Chordata; class Mammalia; order Carnivora; family Ailuridae; genus Ailurus; species Ailurus styani. The sequence continues at coordinate 6,078,904 of LNAC01000018.1, read as the reverse complement.
AAATGTTTGTTGATTTAAATGTAGTGGCCCAGCCTCCCTTCTCAAGGCCACTGTTCAGCTGCCTCATCAGGTAAAAACAACTAGTAACGTCTTAAAGCCTTTTCCTAATATCTCTCCCCAAGAGGAATTTGCATTTTATCAACTTTATCAATTTAGGGACATAAAACTAAAGGGGAGAAAGTCTGAGGTGGAATTATAGTCACTAGTTAGGACCCAGAGAAGTCCACAGGGCACAGGTATCTTTCTGGCCCTGAGAAGATGAAACCACATGACAGAGGGGAGGGACACAGCTATAAGTTTTGGTCAGAGGCACAGGATGTCCGTTCCAGACATTCCAAGGATGAAGCCCACCTTCATGTGCACATTTCTCTTAATAGAATCACTAGGACTCACACTCCTGCCCTCAACCCTCATAATAGGTTCTGAGGTTTAACACAGATTTCCTAGAACCTCACAAAAGGGGACCTCTAAGGTCACCCAGGGACTTTTTAGACTCTGCTTCAGGGACTACCAACATGAGGAAGGGGAGCCAGAGTATTTCCCTTTTATCTATACGATGAGTTGGGGCTCTATGTAAGAATTCACTGGGGTGGGAAAAGTTTGACAAACCACCGCTTTCTGGTCTATAATCCACTTGTTTGACAAAAGAAGGAAATTGTGGTCCAGACAGGGGATGGGACTTAAAGCCACACGGCTAGCCCACTCCAGCTGTTCTTGCCTGGGCTTCTGATGACAGCAGCCTCAACCCTCCAATGTAGCACTGGGGTTGGGGAAGCCAGTGGCCTCCAGAGGGACATCTTAGGAGGAGGCCTCCAAGGTTAGAGGATCACCTTGCAGGGAACTCTCTATCCTACTAAATCCTCTCACTCACTGGCCCCAGCTCACTATCCTGGTCATTTGGAGCTCCTCATCCCACCTCACCCAGTGTCAGTCAGTGAAACGGGACCGTTGCAAGGGGGCAGCCATGATGGTCCTCTTATACCTCCCCCCACATTAGGAATCATCACACTCAGGCTGTGAGGAGACTGCCCACAGAAGGGAAGGAGTTCCAGCATTACAGAGCCCCTCCATGCAGTCAAGCCTTTGACCAACCCCAGTCTCTGATGAGGATGCTCAGGCTCAGAGATCAGCCATTTGCCTAAGTTGACATGAGAAAAATCCTTTTTCTAGTGGAGGTCCAGCTCCACTAGACAGCCTGTGTGTTCACCCTCATCTCTAATAAGGAGTTAAGCCGTAGGGGGGTGGTCAGGGTCAGTTCAGGTCTCATTCCTTTCGGCTGGAAACTTGCTCCAGACCAGCACATACCCACCCCCATCCACACACCCCCTGCGCCCCTGCCCAAGCCTCTCCCAAAGCAGCTGAATTATCAGTGGGGCCACTTTACGTCTTAAAACACATCTTAGGAGAAGAACGGGACTCTGAAAGTATTCGTGAAAAGGCCAAGGCACCAGCTCCCCTCAGTCACCAGGAGTCTCCCAGAAACACCTTACATGGAGGCAGCTGGGAAACAGAGTCAAAACCATAGAAGCAGCCCCCAGCTGCCGTCCACTGGATTCTAGAATACAAGGTGGCAGGGGCTGTTCTCAACACCTGCCCCAGGGACCTTCCCACCTGCTTCTGAGGCAACCAGGGTGCACCCTCAACCTACCACTACCTGCACGGCCTCAATGCTCACCTTTCTGGGACTCATTTTCTCCTCCCTAAAGTGAGAACACTAATTTCCCCCTCGCAAAGTTACAGTGAGGACTAGCCAGACCCACACATGCCACGAGACGTCTGGGTCAACTACTGACAACGTCCTCCCATGCCCTTTCTACCCCAGCCTGCTGCAAACCTACTGGCTAAACCCATTCCCTCCCTAGTGGCCCGGGATCGGGCCCATGACGACGGGGACCACAGCTTCATCCTGCCACAAGCAAGCTGTGTGTGGAGCTGCCTTCTGGAATCACGTCCGTGTGCAAATGGGGAGAGGAGGTGTGTGAGGTGGCTGCAGAGAAGACTGGCCCCTCTCCTCCTGGAAATCGGTAGTGCTCTCCCTATCTTGGGGGCCCTAAGTTGATGAAAGTCTGTTTCCTATCTCCTCCCCGGGGGCCAAGCCTCAGCCCGCCCGCTCCCACCCCGTCCCTCGGGTCAAAGTGCCAGGCTCCGGAGACAGGTCCGGGCCGGCCACAGCGCCCGAGGGCAAGACCGGCCAAACCCGGGGCGGGGGGCGGGGGCGGGGTGAGGGACCCGGGCGGCCGGCTCGGGAAGCCCGAGAGCGCGCCCCGG
>LNAC01000018.1:6033935-6076339 GCA_002007465.1 Ailurus styani | reverse complement strand
CCCCGAGGTGAGCGCCGAGACCCTCCGGCCAGCTCCCCAGACACCTCCAGGAGTCCGGCCAGAGCCAGACTCTCCGGGCGGCCTCAGCGGTTCTGCCGCTCACAGGCTGTGTGGCCTTGGGCAAGTCAACTAACCTCTCCAAGTCTGATCTGGAAATTAATTTAAAGGAGCCGATGATAATCTGATATAGCCTGGCACAACCGCTCAGAAAATGGTGTTCCTTGTCCCCTCACTCCCTATCCCTCGCCATCCCCCCCCCAACACACACCGTGAGAGAGGAAGTCCCACGAGGGAAGAGGCCCTTCCCTCCCTCCCAGCCAGGATGCTCTTCTGGGAACATCACCACCGACGTTTCTCAGCTGGGTGGGGGCTGAGATGGAGAAGGACACTCCCCTTGTCGCCACCAACCCCCAGCTTGGGAGTGGCCTGACCTCGTTTGCCCTCTATGCCCCCTCCCCCCAGCTTCTGCATGGTTGGTGAGTGAAGCCGCCCATCACCCACCATCAAGCCTTCCTTAATGAAGGACTTGGCAGTGGATTCCTCCTCTTTCTTCTGCCAAAAATCCCAGGAAGAAAAAAAGAAAGAATGAGAGTGGAGAGGGTGATGGGAAGAAGGAAGCGGAAACAGAATCATAGCCAAGACAGAACTTATTTGAAGACAAGAGACTGTTTAGCGAAAGGAAATGAAGTCCCCTTCCCAGAGTTTCCCATCCCTAAGTCACCAACAGGGCTCCTCAAGGGGTCCCAGAAAAGGTGTTCGATTCGGAGTTCTGCTCTTTGGTTCAAAGTCCTGCTCTGCCATTCTTCATGTATAGTCTTGGGCATGGCACCTGAGCTTCTCCTTCATCAGTAAAGTGGGGCAAACACCCATTCTAATAGTTTCTAATGGGGCTATTATGGCCTGAAATGAAAGCATGTGTAAGGGACACCTGGGTGACTCAGTTGGTTAAGCATCTGCCTTCAGCTCAGGTCATGACCCCAGGGTCCTGGGATCAAGTCCCACATTGGACTCCTTGCTCACTGGGGAGCCTGCTTCTCCCTCTGCCTGCCGCTCCCCCTGATAGTTCTCTCTCTTTTTCTCTGACAAATAAATAAATAAAATCTTTTTTTTTTAATTTTATTTTTATTATTTGCCCAAGGGGTACAGGTCTGTGAATCATCAGGCTTACATCTTTCACAGCTTTCACCAAAGCACAAACCCTCCCCAATGTCCATATAAATAAAATCTTTTTTTAAAGAATTGTAGGATATACCGAGAGGACCTCCACCAGTGTGAGCAATCTCCCCCACACAGACCGGGGTACTGACAAGTACCCATGAGCCCTGCCCCCCAGGTGACCAGTGTCTGGACAGCCAGGAGAAAGACCAAAGAGCTTCCTTGTTTATAAACTTCATCATATCCCAGGACAGTGCAGGCTCTGGGTCTCCTGTCCCAAGTGCATCATGCCACCTAGAGTGAAACCCAAGACCAGAGGTGGCTTCCAAAGTCAGTGACAGAGGAGGATACTTCCTGAGGTTTCACCAGTGTAGGGAGAGCCTTTATCCTCAGACTACCCTCAGTTATCTATTGCTATGTAACAAGCCACCTCAGCCTTGGTGGCCTGAAACAGTGATCTTGTCAGGCTCACAAATTCTGAGGGTCAGGAATTCAGACAGTGCACAGGATGGCTTATCTCTGCTCCACAATGTCCAGGGCCTCAACTGGGAAGACCTGAGTGGTAGGGAATGATTTGCATGGCTGGGAGATGGAATATTCTGGAGGCTTCCTCATTCACGTCATAGCCTGGGCTATGACGTGTCCAAGCTGGAATCAGCTGACACTGCCAGAATATCTACATGTCGCCTCTCCATTCTTTCCCCTTCGAGCCTCATGCTTAACACCTAATTTGCAACAACAACATCCCCTTGCATGAGGCAAAACAGACATTCTTAGGTTTGGTATTTGGCAAATTAGTCAAAGAACATTGCAGCAGGAAGGGTCATTGTCCGTCATCCCATCCAGCCTGTCATTTTTCAGACGAGGAAACAGAGGCTCAGAAAAGAAAAAGTGACTTGCCCAAGGTCACACAGCTGGTGAGAGGCAGAGCTAGGATTAGATCCAAGCCTCTGCCTGATTCTGTTTGGTGCTCCTTGTGCCATACCTGCCAAATGCAATTGCCTAGGGAGTGTATCAGACCTTCACCCAAGAGCAGCAACAGGACACTGAGCACTGCACACAGGACCAAGGTGGCAGTGGGCAGAGAAGGAGAGGCCCTGAGGGTGGTGGCATCTATTCCAGAACGAAACCAGAGGAAGGGCCGGGAATTAAGAGCTAAGAATCAAGCAGTTCTGCTCCAGCTCCTGCATGCTTCCCACAGCTGGCAAAATAGTACAAATGCCTCACTCTGGCAGTTAAGGCTCCAACCTGCAGTTCCCAAGCCCACGCATACATCCTCTTCCCTTTTCTGTTCCTGCCTCCATGCTTTTGTTTAAGCCACTCCACCCACTCCTAGTCCCATCCTACAAAATCATATCCATCCTTCAAGGGCCCTTTCAGGCATCATATCTTCCACGGATGCAATCTCCCCTCCAGAAGGCTTTCTCCCCTGAGCCCCACTGCTCTTGGTTTGTACCAAATTGGCATTCTCCTTCCCCCGTTTTAGTTATTATCAGCGTCCTCTTCTCTTTGCCTTTAGGGCAAGGACAATGCCTTGTTCATCTAGGTACCCAGGCAGTGGCTAATAGCCCAAACCCAATAAAGTTTGTTAAATGGGATTGCTAGAATGTAAATAACAAGACCACAACTGTCTTGTTTTCTATTGTCTCCCAAGGATACCAAAGTCCCTGGCACTTAGTAATTTTATGTTGGATGGAAGGATGTATAACTCATTTTAATAGCTGCCACTTACAGCATTTCTTCCAGCATGTGCTTTCTCCGTACCAGGAACTTTACTTCAGGGTGGATGCAATGATCCCTTTTTACAGATGAGGTAGCTGAGGTTTGAGAATGTCAATTTGCCCAAGCTCTCCTAACTTGTAAGTGGCTGAGCTCTGTTGTGAATCTGGGCTGCCCATCTCTAAAGTCCAGGCTCTTTCTTCTCCCCTTCCCCTCCTACATACTCTCTGTCCTCAATGGAAACTTCCAAGTATTCTAAAATGGTGTTGATACAGGGGTTCTCAGTCCTGGCTGCACATCAGAATTGCCTGAGGGTGTTTAATGACCCCCGTGCTCAGACTGCACCCCTCACCAATGGCATTGCAACCTCTGGGAATGGCGTCTGGGCATCAGTAGTGGTTAAAACTCCCAAGTGATTCCAGTGGACAGGTTGAGAGCCATCTTGCTCATGTCACAAAGGTCTGGGGAAATGAAAGCATCCTCCATCAACTCACCAAACTGCAAACACATCTGAGCACCCGCTTTGTGCAAGACACTCCAAGGGACCATGAGATGGGTGAGTCACAGCAGCCTGAAGCTTCCACAGGGAATGAACCCAGGGGAAAAGAGGTAACTGTGGCAGGCACCAAAAGGCAATGAAAGTGGTGATATCTTAAAGCACACTTTGGTGCCTGGCAAGTATACAGAGCTTAATAACCTGCGGACAAGGAGATAGGGCAGAGATTACAATACTGCATGTGTTGGCTGGGGCAGCTGGCCCTGGGGTCGGCCTAGAGGGTGCATAGTATAAGGACGAATGATGCCAGGTGCGTGCATGCAGTTGACCTACTGTGTGATTTAGGGCAAGGTTCTTGACCTCTCTGTGCCTCATTATCCCCAATGGTCAAGTGGAGCTAAGAATAGCATTTGCCTCCTAGGTTGTTGTGAGTGTTCAATTCATCATGGATCCACGCGAAGGGCTTAGATCAGTGTCTGGTACATAGCAAAGTGCTCAGTGAGTCTTAGCTCTTTCAATTTTTCCTTAAACATCTGCTGTGAGCTTCCCTAGAAGAGGAAATGGATCTTAGCCATCTTTTCACCCCACCTGCCTGCAGCCTGGCCCAGAGCAGGTCCTTAGCAAGTGTCAACTGAAGTCTGGAATGCAGGCTTCTTGACAGTAGGCCCAGTGTGGACTCTTCTTAGGCTATCAGAGCCAGCCAGGAGAGGGCACAGGTGGTTCCTCCTTAGCTGGCTTGCCTCTTGGCTGGAAGGCAGGCCAGAAGCCTCCTCCTCCTCCCAAAGGTGGCCTGGTGGCTTGACTTCTCAGCCCTTTCCAGTCCTCGCACCCTGCCCCGTGCCCTCTGCTCTCCCACACCCAGCCAGGCAGGGCCAGGAGGTGTGGAGAGGGTCCAGAAGCCCTTCCTGTTTCCTCCCTCAGAAGGCCCGCTGGTCCTCCAGCCAGAGGTGACTGCTTCAAACTCTAGCCTTACTGGACTTGACAAGGCCTTGACCCCACCAAGAAAGGGGCTGGGAAACGGAAGGCCTTGCCTTTTCCTGGAAGCCTAGAGGATGGGGATTTCCTGGGCATACATGCACACCCATTCACTCAGCAAACATTCGAGGACACCTCCTGGGGCTGGATGCCGTTAAGGGCAAGTATAGCCTCAATGGCCTGAGGTGTCAGGTCTACTCCAGGCATCATGAGGGGTTAAGGGGAAGGAGAGGCTTGAAAGAGGAGGACCAGGTGAGTAGGAGGTGGCGGGGAGGGGAGCACATCAGGTGGGAGCAGCTGTGTGCTCAAAGGAATGAAGGTATGAAACCACCTGCCACTTACTCTCCTGAGTCCCACCGGAGCCAGCATGGGGGGTCACACTGTCAGGCCATGACCCAGGCATTGGCCATTGCTTTCAGTTTGGGGAAGAAGTTGGTGTCACGGGCATGGAGTTCTTAGAGAGGGCCCCCAGACTGTGCCTACCTTTCGGGCTACAAAATTCACCTACCCACGTCTCTAGTCTGAGGAGTCAGGTAGGCCTATTTATAGTCCTGTTCAGCCACTTTTATGGCAAAGTCACTTTTCCTTCTCTGAGATTCAGTTGCCTCATCTGTAAAATGGGAATATCACACCTTTCCTCAGGGTTGATGTGAGGACCAGACAAAATATTTGAGAAAGCACTGGGTACAAATGTCACCTTCCCTCCCAGAACTGATGTGTCCCTCTCTCAAGACAGTCTGTCACTTGTGGCGTATCTCTCTAACTATGTTGTTACTGCAACTGTCCCTGAAATATTTTCTTCCTTTCACCTTCATTTATCCAAGACTCAGTTCAATTCTAGCCTCGTTTACTTTTCAGCCATTTCCTGGTGTCGTGGGCCAGCCCCTGGGCTGGGCCCTGAGAGAAATGAGACACCGGCCCTGTTCTTCAGGAGCTCCAAGCCAAGCAGAGAAGCTATGCTGGAAGCAAAGGTCCAGAACCCCATGCTCTGGGGCCAGGCAAGAGGCTGGGCAGAGACCCAGAGGAGCCCAGGGGTGGGAGGGATGGTCCCTGAGTGCTGGGGGCAGTGGAAGGAAGGCTGCTCTGAAGAGGGAGCCCTTCCTCCACGTCACAATCACATGAAGATAAGATTGCACCTTCCTCTGTTTGTTAATGGGTCCTTTGAGTCACTCCCGCCATCCTTCCCTCACTTTGCTGCTGCTATGGTTAGACCCAACAGAGGCTTTTGGTGGATCCATGAGGGAAGGATGGGGAGGACAGAATTTCCTCCCCATCCCAACAGGAACTTCAGGGCCAAACCTGGTCAGTCTGCATCGACTCCTTCCACACCCCCGGCTGATCCCTGACCTCTGTGTAGGCTGGCCCTCCAACTCAGGGCTCCTGCCCTGTCCCTCTTGGTCTGTACCTCCCTCTCAGCTGAGCCCAGGTCCTGACCCAATTACAAGGAGCTGCATCCAGGAAGACAAAGGCAGAAAAGGTCAAGTCCGGCCATCTTCACTGGCCTCTGCCCCAAACAGAATCGGGCCTCCTTCCTCGCCAGAACTGCTCTCCAGGGTAAGGAACCCCAGGACCTTCGGCTTTTTCCTTTTAGGTTTTTCCAGCCTCTCACGCTTGGTTTCTGTCACTGTATCCACACAGAATATGATCATCCCTCTACTCAGATCAAACCAACATTTATAGAGAATCTATCTGAGCCAGGCTCTGTACGAAGCCTTTCCCTATTATTTCATTTAAATTCCAAGTTGAATACTCTTATAGACTGATATTATTTTTGTTATACAGATGGGGAAACTGAAACTCAAAGAGTGTAGTGGACATTTGTGTTTGTTTTGGCTGCCCAGTATCCTATGCCTCCCTCCTATTTAAGAGGAAACAATTATGGTGAGAGCATTAGGGTGTAAGCAGAAGTTATGCACCAGCTCCCACCAAAGCTGTAGGGGGAAAACCCTCCCTCCTCCAACCCATGAGTCTCCATGAGAGTAGGCCTGGCCAATCACATACTTCTGTCCAACACTTTGAACCCGAAGTGAGTACTGCCAGGATGCTCACAGTGTTATCAGCAGCAGAAGAGACATGTTGGACAGGTTGTTCCAGCCTCTGGAGCCTTTTCAGTTCCTTTTATTCCAGCCTCTCATTGATTCTGAGTCCCTTTGTCTTCCAGTGAATCCCTTTGTGCTGAGTTGGCAACAGCCTGCTGATACTGGGAGAGACAGGAATGCCCTCAATGGTGAAAGGCCAGGAACCAAATGAAGACATCTTCCTTCAACCTGGAGTTTTCTACCTCATCACAGAGCTTCCAACATGAGAGAGAAGTGGATGGAATTTCCAGGATGACCGTGAAGGGGAACCCAAGGTTGACAGTGTGCAGCAGGCCTAGAGGGCAACTATTTGAGATTGGAGCAGAGGAATCTACAGGGAACAGAGGGCTCCAGGACCAAGAAAGAAGTGAAACTGATACATCGGGCAACGTGTTTTAACCTGTTGAGCGGTGCTCTTTGAGAGGAAAGTCTGAGGACGCATTTATTATAGGCACACAAAAAAGTTACATGAATAATAATGACAAAGTGATTATTAATTCCAAAAAAATAACAAAAAAGTGTGTAAGGAAATGTTCATCACAATACACTACAGCTTAGCTTTGAGCTATGAATATTTACGTGTCATAACAATGTGAAGAGTTAATTATTTATATTCTCTCATTAGACAGAAGGATGGAGGATGGGAAACAGTATGAGCATTAAACCATCATCTTTCCTAGTAGGAAGTCAATAGATATATTAAATTGAAAAGTTGTGAAATAGGATTATAATAATGTTTTTTTGGTAACATGGTGCTGAATAACAGAAGAACGGTTCCAAGGGTTTGAACTGGTGGCTTCAAGGAAGTGGGGCTTCCATGTGGGGCAAAATGAGGCAGGTAGTGGTGGGTTTTAGTTATAAAACTTGTTAAGTATTTGCTCTTGAAAAAAATGTATATATGTCATTTTGATTAAAATCAAAAGAAAAGAAAAGGAAAATAGGTGGGGTCAGACTGAGCAGCAGATAAAAACACAGCTCAAGGGCACCTGGGTGGCTCAGTGATTAAAGCCTCTGCCTTCGGCTCAGGTCATGATCTCAGCGTCCTGGGATCGAGGCCCGCATCAGGCTCTCTGCTCAGCCGGGACCCTGCTTCCTCCTCTCTTTCTCTGCCTGCCTCTCTGCCTACTTGTAATCTAATCTCTGTCTGTGTCAAATAAATAAATAAAATCTTTAAAAAAAAAACACAGCTCAAGGTATCAGAATTCATAGGTTTCATAGTGACTGCTCTCTTTGTTTAATTTTAATTTTTAATATAAATTTTATAATCACTGTGAAGAGGTGTAACATTTTTTAACAAAAAGTTTTTATTTATTTTTAAGTAAATTCTACCCCCAATTTGGGGCTTGAACCCAGGACCCTGATATCAAGATTCACGTACTCTACTGACCAAGCTAGCCAGGGGCCTCTTAATTTTAATTTGGATTTATTTAATAATTTATTTTTTTAGAGAGGGAGGGGGGAGGGGCACAGGGAGATGGAGAGAGAGAATTCTAAGCAGATTCCATGCCTAGTGTGGAGCCCAACAGAGGAGCTTAATCTCACAATCCTGAGCTCATGACCCAAGCTGAAATCAAGAGTTGGATGCTTAACCAACTGAGCCATCCAGGTGCTCCTTAATTTTTATTTTTAAATATCAGATTAAAGCACATGGATTCTTGGGGAACTTGGGTGGCTCAGTCATTAAGCGTCTGCCCTCGGCTCAGGTCATGATCCCAGGGTCCTGGGATCGAGCCCTGAGTCTGGCTCCTTGCTCAACGGGAAGCCTGCTTCTCCCTCCCCCACTCTCTCCTGCTTGTGTTCCCTCTCTCACTGTGTCTCTGTCTGTCAAATAAATAAACACAATCTTTAAAAAAAGTAAAAGCAAAACACATGGATTCTTCTAAAATTTTTCAATATATTATATCAACATATTAAAAGCTATTCCTATCATTACTTATTTCAATACTCAAATTATTCCAAATCAGGTCAGAGGGGGGGGAAAAAAGGAAAGCAATTATTTATTTATTTATTTTCAAAGACTTATTTATTTTAGAGAGAGAGAGAGAGCACATGCACAAGCAGGAAGGGCAGAGGGAGAGAGAATCTCAGGCAGACTCCCTGCTGAGTGTGGAGCCCGACTCAGGGCTCAATCTCATGACCCTGAAATTACAGCCTGAGCTGAAACCAAGAATTGGTCGCTTAACCAACTGCGCCACCCAGGAGCCCCAGGAGAGCAATTTCTTTTCTTTTCTTCTTTTTTTTTATCCTGATTTTTTTTTAAGATTTTATTTATTTATTTGACAGAGAGAGAGAGAGAGATCACAAGTAGGCAGAGAGGCAGGCGAGAGAGAGGAGGAAGCAGGCTCCCCGCCGAGCAGAAAGCCCAATGCAGGCCTTGATCCCGGGACTCTGAGATCATGACCTGAGCCGAAAGCAGAGGCTTTAACCCACTGAGCCACCCAGGCGCCCAGGAGAGCAATTTCTTAAAGAAAAATGCTACCTCATAAATGGAGAAGACATGATGGAATTAGAAAAATCACCACTTTCCCACCACAGAGCAATGAGTGTTCAGGCAAGATTCATCACTGGATATTAAAACCGCTGAGTGAAAGATGGCCGGAAAACAAGATATTCCCATGGTTTCGAACTACCACGCCACAGACTACTCATTACTGACAAAAAGAAAGGGGTCCTTTTAAAATGAAGGAATCCGGCAGATACCACCACAATAAAATGTCCAACCTGAACGTCAGTAATGATGGGACAAGCTGACATCACGCATTGTGCTGGGAAAGAACATCATCCATGTAGTCTTTCTGCCAAAAATGTGGCCGCTGAATCTGGGCAGGAGGAAACAATCAGACAAATCCAGATTGAGAGACATCCTGCAGGACAACCGACCTGTGCTTTTTAAAAATATCGTTGCCACAAGAGAAAACATGACTTCCCTACGTTAAAGGAGACCAAAGAGAAGACAGCACTGTGCAATGTGTGACCCGCGAGGGGATTCTGGATTAAAAAAAGAAGCTAAAAGGGACATTATCGAACAACAATGGAAATTTGAATATGGACATTTCATTATGTAGTCAATCAATGCTACATTTTCTGAGTGGGAGAATTATAGTGTGGTTATGGAAGAGGATGCCCTTATTCTTGGGGCATGCATGTTGGAGTATCTGGAGGAGAAATGGCCTTATGTCTACAGCGGTTCCTCAAACGGTTCTGCAAAAAGGAGAATGTATAAACGTAGAGTATGAGAAAGCTAACCATGGCAAGCTATTAGCAGCTGATAAATCTAAATGAATTCTTCTTGCAACTTCTTTGTAAGTCTGACGTTTTTCAAAACCAAAGGTTGGGGAAAGTAAAACATAACATTTATTATGGTAATTAGCAGAAAAACTAAAAATACAAATTGTTGAAGCTGGTTGTCTTTGGGGAGTGGGCAGCAAAAGACACTTCCAGTTTTCATTTTATACTTTTTGAATGTTTTTTGCTGTGCTTCTATATCACTCTTGTGATTAAATTAATAGTAATTAATTAATAAAACAAAATACATACAACAGAGGTTGCTCTGAGGATATAAGCTTGTACCGTGGAGGCCTCGTCATTCCAGAAAAGAATTAATAAATATCTTGTTTAGTGCCCATTAATGCTCATTGAGCTTGTAGACCTGTTAATGGGCACTGAGGTTCTTAGAGCTCAGTCTTGCTTCCTCAGCCTCGTTTCTGCTCAACAACAGCATTCATTAAAGGGCTTGTACTGTTTTACTAAACCTTGCAAGAGGAAAAAATACTACTAAGAATATTAAATATCACTAACATGAAGACCTATTGGGATGTAAATATCTTTCAGAAATTGGTGAAAATGACAGAATGTGTTGAATTATATCTCGTTTCTTATGTCCCATTAGGTCCTTTTTTTTTTAACCAGGGAGGTACTTTGTCAATATACTTAGCCCCTATTTTAGTCTACAAAATAATTAAATAATCTAGAAATTTCCACATTTTTTCTTTTAATTCACTTTAATCTGTGCATGCTGATTATTGGCAAATGCTCGGTTGGAATCCAGACTTCTTTCCATATATCCTAAGCCCATAGTCTTGGCTCTGAGTTTTCCATGCAGTGTGAGGGTGGATAGGTCACTCAACACCTGCCCACCATTTTCTCACCTATAAAATCAAGTAGTAGAATTAGATTAACATAAACTCAGCCCCCATGCTCCCTGATGGTAGCCACGTATTTCACTTAGGGAAATGAATATCCAGCAATACTCCACAACTTGGTAAGTTTCACCTGCGAGACAACCTTGAGCTTGGCATATGTATTCATTGTATATTCTGACTCATCTGAACAGACCTCACCTTGACGTAGCCACGGAACACTGATATGACAGACTCAGGAACCCAGTGACAAGGAGACTCAGCTGATGTGACCCAGTTTAGCTTCATTAGCTGAATCAAAACAGCAATAACATCATCCACCCCCCAACACCACCACCGAAGAAGCACACATTCCTAAAGAACAACAAAAAATAATAAGCTTTGCTATATAAATCATTCTTTGCTATAGAAATCATTCTCAATTCTGTAAAAATCAACAGATTCACAACTGGGGACCAGGCTCAACATGAATCATGCCTGTGGTTGTTAATGATGTTAATGAATCCTTGGAAGCCACAGAGAGCCAGAATCCACTATAGCTTCTAGCAGGTAGAAACTTAAACCAAAAGGAATCTTAGAGAGTATCTAACACCTTCTTTTTTTTTTTTTTTTTAGGATTTTATTTATTTATTTGACAGAGAGAGAGATTACAAGTAGGCAGGGAGGCAGGCAAAGAGAGAGGAGGAAGCAGGCTCCCCGCTGAGCAGGCAGTCCAGCATGGGACTTGATCCCAGGACCCTGAGATCATGACCTGAGCCGAAGGCAGAGGCTTTAACCCACTGAGCCACCCAGGGGCCCCTAACACCTTCATTTTATAGAAGGAAGATGGAAACCCAGAGTAAGGGAAGTGACTTTTACCCGAGTTCATACTTGTCTGGGCAGAGCCAGGTTTAAAGGTCAGGTCTGACTGATCATTCAGTGGACATTCCTTATGTGAAATGCCAAAGGCTGAAACCTTGTGTGAAGCTGAATCCTGTCATTATGACCAAGGTGATCCTGAAGTAATTCACCAAGGAAACACTGTACCAAGAGCTGTGGGAGACTTAGGGGGCACCTAAGAAGATAGGAAATTAAAAACAGGCTCAGGATAACCAAGAAAATGAGCAGTGTGATACAGTACCAGGCTCTAGGAGTTTGGATAGAATCAAAGGAAATTTCCCCAAGAGGGGAAATAATATTTTACTTTACTTATCTCCCATCTACACTTTTTTAAGTGGCTCTATGAAGGAGACATATGCCGTAAGATGTGTGTGTGCGTGTTTAGTAACATTAATTAGGGGTGATCATACTATTAAAAGAAAACATACTCATTGCAAATAAACTTTTTTAAGGCAGAGACAACTACTCTTTTATTATTATTATTATTATCATTATTATTATTATTATTTGCCCCAGGGGTACTGGTCTGTGAATTATCAGGCTTACGCCTTTCACAGCATTCACCACAGCACAAACCCTCCCCAATGTCCATAACCCATCCACACTGTCCCTACCCTCCTACCCCCCAGTAACCCTCCATTTGTTTTGTGAGATAAAGAGTCTCTTATGGTTTGTCTCCTTCCCGATCCCATCTTAGAGACAACTACTCTTATATTTTTAATATATTTGCTTCTAGCCATTTTTATATGTAAATGCACTCTTTAGTTTTTAATTGGGATAGTTTGGCATAAATTATTTTATATTTTGCTTTTCTTTTGAGAATTCTCCAATGGAATTAACAAGTCTTTGAAAACACTGAATCCATTAAATGAATGTATTATTAATTAGTTAACACTTGACCTATTGTTAGACATTAAGTTTTACATTTCTCATTATAAAAAATAATGTGACCAGGGACGCCTGGGTGACTCATTCGGTTAAGTGTCTCCCTTTGGCTCAGGTCATGATCCCAGGGTCCTGGAATCACCTCACACCAGGCTCCCAGGTCAGTGGAGAGCCTGCTTCTCCTTCTGCCTCTGCCCCTCCCCCCTCCTACTCTCTCTCTGTCTCTCTCTCTCTCAAATAGATAAAATCTTTTTAAAAAGTAATATGACCACATCGTTCATAAAGTAAGATTTGAAAATAATGGCCATGGATAAGATGGACCATTCAACAAAGGGCGACAAGACAATAATTAGCCACGCGGATAAAAAGAGAGTTGGGACCATTCCTTATGTATACCAGTATAAACTCCAAATGGCTCAAAGATTGAAATATTAAAAAATAAAATCATTGAAGTGTTAAAAACAAACATAAGAAAAATGTTTTATAACCTTGGAGAGGAGACAATCTTTCTAATTATGACCAAAAAATCCAGGATACATGAAATTAAAGATTGATAAACTCAATCACATAAAAACAAAACAAGAAACACAAAAAAGAAAACACTAAAAAAAGAAAAATATTTATTCATGGCAATAAGAAAAGAGAAAAATAAAAAACCAATGATAAACTGGAAAAAAAACTTGCAACACAAATCACTACTCTCTAATTTGTGAAGATCATCAAGAAAAATCATTAAGAAAAAGATTAGCCAGAAAAATGGACAAATGTAGTGAATGGTTCACATTAAAGAAAATACAAATGTATCTAACTCATATAAAAATGATACTTAACCTCACTCATGCTGAGGAAAATACTATCTAAATTCCACTGAGATAAAATTTTTCACCTATCAGTTTAACAAAAATCTAAAAGCCTGATAAATGCCCTATTTGGCTGGAGTACAGTGCAATGAGGACTTTCATCCATTGATGGTAGGAGTGCAAATTGGCACAATCGCTACTGAGGGCAATATGTCAGTATCTATACAATATAAATGCATAGATCCTTTATCCAACAATCCCATTTTCAAAATTTTATGCTAGAGATCCACTTGTAAATGTATGATATGAGGTATATATATGGCGCCCATTATAGCCCGGTCTGTAATAGAAGATAACAGAAATAATGTAAATGTCTATCAATAGGAGGCTGTTAAATAAAATATGATACATACAATGGAACCCTGTAACACTGTGAAAAATGAGGAAGTCCTTTGTAGATTGGTATGGGAATATCTCAAAGATACACTGTTAAGTAGAAGAAAAAAAAAGCAAAGCATAAAACAGCACGGTCTGGCAAGATGGATGCTAGAAATTGTGCCAAAAAGGGTATATATATATATATATATGCTTATATTTGGTTGGCTGTTTCAGGCATAAAAACTCTGTGGAGCGATAAGAAGTTATTAATCATGATACCTGTTGGGGAAGGGTGAAAACCGGGTGGACAGGGTTGGGAAGGAATCTTTTCACCATATACTTTAGACTACGCTTTTTGATGTTTAAACCACCTGAAGGGGCGCCTGGGTGGTTCAGAGGGTTAAAGCCTCTGCCTTCGGCTCAGGTCATGATCTCAGGGTCCTGGGATCGAGGCCCACATCGGGCTCTCTGCTCAGCGGAAAGCCTGCTTCCCCCCCCCTCTCTCTCTGCCTGCCTCTCTGCCTACTTGTGATCTCTATCTCTGTGTCAAATAAATTAAAAAAAAAATCTTTAAAAAAAAAAAACCACCTGAAGTTCAGGTGTTACTCATTCAAAAACTAATTCGTGTTATTTATTAACATGTTAATTTAGTTATGTTAGTTACATTAATTAAACATGCCTATGCAACCAAAAAACTGGGAAACATATTTGCAGTATATATGACAGAAAATGCTAAAACCCATACTGTATAGGTTTTTTTGGTTTATTTTAAGTGAACATCTCAGGGGCACCTGGGTGGCTCAGTTGGTTAAGCGTCTGCCTTCAGCTCAGGTTATAATTCAGGCTCCTGGGATCAAGGTCCGCCTGGGGCTCCCCAGTCAGCGGGGAGTCTGCTTCTCCCTCTGCCCCTCCTTCTGCTCCTGCTCTCTCTCCCTCTCTCTCTCTCAAATAAATACATAAAATCTTTAAAAATAAAAAGTGAACATGTCAATAGAAAAATGGGCAAAGGTTATAAACAAGGGGTTTAAAAAAATCCCAGTAGAATGTTTAATCTCAGCAAATAATGTGAATGAAAAAAAGGTAGCATTTTAAAATCTTCCACCTAGGGCAAAGATTTTTTTTAAATAATAATACCCCCACAAAAATAAATAAAGTAACAATGCCCAGTATTAATGTGGGACAGAGACACAAACCCCTATTTTTGGTACAATTCAGAGGACAATTCAGCAATATCAAATGCCTCAAAATTACTCATAACCTCTGGCAAGGTAATTCCACATCTAAGAAAGTCTTCCGTGATAATCACTCCAGTCAGAACAAAGGCAAAGTGCCCAACGTGTTGTAGCATTTAGCGCAGCCGGGTCAGGGTGGTGGCGAGGGTGCCCTTTGGGGGAGTGGGGGGGTCTCGGCAAGTGCTGACAACACCGTGGGCCTCTGAGGCTCAGCAAGCAGTGCTCTGTCCTGCTCCTGGCTGACCGGCGGGAAACCTGAAAGCTGACACTAAGGAGTCGTGCTTTGCTGCCACCTAGTGTTCCTGAAGGTGATTGCACCCAGCTGGCAAGGAAAACTGTCCCTCCATTAAGTAACTTAGCACCAAGGGGCCCTTTCGTCTATTTTTACTTAATATACACTACAATAAAGCATTTACTATGTTCCAGGAACTATGTTCAGCACTGCCTCTTAATCCTCTTAACATCCCTATCAAAAAACTCACTTTACAGATGAGGGAACTAAGGTACAGAGATGTTAGGTAACTTACCTAAGGTCACACAGCCACCCAAGTGGCTAAGACCAGGATTAGAGCAAGGCGGCCTGTTGGTCTGTGCTCTGAACCACCTCCTCTGCGAGGAGCAAAGGTCTGTGTGATGATAATAGTACTTGAAGAGAACCTCACAGCCTGTATAAACACAGCCACTCCTTCGCCTAGTACAACTGGCCCAAATAAGTTCGCGCAGGGACTGAGTCCACCTCTGCCAGATAGGCAGTCTAACCTGAGTCAGGGACAACCTATGGCCCAGGCCAAATCCAGTGGATTTAAAAGAAAATTATTTGGGGCGCCTGGGTGGCTCAGTGGGTTAAAGCCTCTGCTTTCGGCTCAGGTCATGATCTCAGCGTCCTGGGATCGAGGCCCGCATCGGGCTCCCTGCTCAGCGAGGAGCCTGCTTCCCCTTCTCTCTCTGCCTGCCTCTCTGCCTCCTTGTGATCTCTCTCCCTCTGTGAAATAAATAAATAAAATCTTTTAAAAAAATTATTGTAAAATATTTCATATAAACAAAAATATATAAGGAGTAACATAGGGCACCTGGGTGGCTCAGTGGGTTAAAGCTTCTGCCTTCGGGTCGGGTCATGATCTCAGGGTCCTGGGATCAAGGCCCGCATCGGGCTCCCTGCTCGGCGGGGAGCCTGCTTCCTCCTCTCTCTACCTGCCTCTCTGCCTACTTGTGATCTCTCTCTGTGTGTCAAATAAATAAATAAAATCTTAAAAAAAAAAAGGAGTAACATAACAAATATTCAGGACCCACTAGCAGCTTTAAAAAATTGTGTCTCCAGTAGTAATGCATCAGTGATGAGTTGTAACCCTTAGTTCACTGGATTGTTTTCTGCCACTGTAATAACACACAAGGGGCACCAACGGGCTTTCAGTGCAATGAGGTTTTTATAACAATCCTTCTCCTCCCCCATTACAGCTAATTGTATCCTGCTGGAGACATCTGCAGTTTGGGTAATAAAGCAGTTGCTTCGTGGTAGAGCTGAGAAAGCTTCTCGATTATTTGCTATGATCTAACAGGTAGAGGCTTCCAGCCACAGCTGTGAAGCCCGGGGCTCTGAGGAGTTATTGAAAGAAGAGGAAGCCCAAATGCTCAGGCGGCATTATTTGCAGACCAGAGTTATAAAGCTGACCTCCACTAAACTCCTTGGCAAGTCCATGAAATCCTGAAGTCACACCCAAAATGTCATGTGAGTACCCTTTTTCCTTTCGGAAAAGGAAAAGGATCCGTTCCCTACCTTTTATCAGATTCTCAGAGAGGTCGGAGACCTTCCAAAAAGGTTATGAATCATTCCTCCGGATCAGGCTCCAGCAAATGGCCCACAGGCCCAATTCTTCCTGATACTTACTTTTGTACAAGCCTCCAGCTGAGAATGGTTCTCTTTGGTTTGGGTTTTGGCTTTTGAGAATGGTTTTTATATTTTTAAATGGTTGGAAAAAATCAAAAGAATAGTATTTCATGACACACAGAATTAAATGACATTCAGATTTGTGTCCATAAAAAAAGTCTTATGGGAACGCAACCCCACTCACTCATTCACACCTTGTCATGGCTGCCTTTGGGGGACAAGAGCAGAGCCGAATAGCTGTAACAGAGACACAAAGCCTAAAAATGTACCATCTGGACCTTTTCCGAGAAAAGTTTGCTGACCCAGCCAGAGATGGGACTAGGTAATACATCTCGTAAATATATGTGCCTCTACTTTTCACTTGTGTGTAGATGCTGTTGTGATTAAGTACACATTCATCTAAGTACATTATTAACGTAGGGGACATAAGTGGTACCCTCTTAACGAATCTGGGGGGGTTCCCACCATGTGAGTCTTGCTGAGAGAGAGCTGGCGTCCCATACAGAACATGAGCCTCTCCTTTCTCCCACCTCCCTGGCACTCAGGGCATGGACGCAGCCCTGGGCATTAGAGACCCCATCTAGGGCTCTGAAGCTGGAGTGAGTCATACGAAACAGCAGGGAGAGGAGAGATCGTTCTGGTAGCACCAGAGACATGGCAGTCACATCTAACTTCAAAGAGCAGCTGGACCAGCAGGATGGGAACGCCTGCAACAACGACCCATTTCTAGCCGCTTGTCAGTGGTCGCCTCACTCAGTAGTCCCTAAGGAATGGTTTTGTCTTTGCTTCTATCTGTCTAGCCAAGCTCAGGCACAAGAAGAGACCAGCATCATTGGCCAGCATTTTTCATTGCCTGCAGCAGAGGGGCTGAAGGCAGGGATTGGTTAAGTATGATCTCCAAGGGGACAGAGAGTGGTCAGGCTGTCTTTGTATTCTCAGCACCTGATGGTGCTGGTACTCAGAGTGCTCTCACGGAGACATCTGTTGATAAGCTCACCAGTGAGTAAGCGAGTTGGTGAGAGCATACACTAGGGATCTTGACTCCATTAGATGCCAGCCACCTGAAACTGGCAATGAGCATTTCATGTATCAGGGTCTCTTAAGAAGGGACTAGAAAGACAGCCTTTCTCCTTAAACCATATAGCTATGGCTTTCTGGGTTTCTCAGACCATCAAGGCTCTAGAGATGAAAGACGGTCAGAACTTGAGGACTGATGTGAATTTGACGCTGGGCTATTAGTCTCAGAGCCCCTCTGATGATACCTGCTCTATCTTTTAGAAGCAGATAGCTGGTCAAAAAGCACACACATATGGGCATGTGCACACCGGCTGGGAGAACACGAAACAGGGTACACGCTAGGTAAACTTTGCTCTAGCCCTGGCCCTCAGCTGCAGACTGTCATGAAGCAAGCAGCTGGGCGTTGGTGCTAAGGACCAACTCTGGTGGAGTGGTAATTCAGAAGGAAGTGATTACAGTGATGACTAAAATCAGCAACACTTCATTACTCGTGGATCTACTTATGCAGGCTGGGTGACAGATTTCTAGTGACCTGGAAAAAAGCGAGGAGACAATGGGAACTTTCGTAGCAAAAGATCAGGGATCAATAGTGACATTTCCACAAAGCTGGTGCTCCGATGCCACAACGTCTGATTTTCCAGATGGCAGCATTTTTTGTAACCTCAAGGGGGAGGGAGAACATAGGGTGAGAGCTGGGCTGAGACAGTGCAGGCTTAGCAGAAGCCAATGGTTTCCACGGGACTTCTAGAACCAGTATGTTATATAAGAATTCGTTCTATTTTTGTCCCCCATTATCCTTTGACACTTTGCTGAGAAGGTGTGATCTTCCTCTGCCCAATGGTGAAGATTTGGGCAGACAGATGATTTCTGTCAGATGAAGTCTTCCCGTCACCTTTAATCATAAAACCTCACTGCATTAAAGAATCTAGTCACATCTCATAGTCAAAACTACAGTCTCGGCATTAACTCTTGGCTAATTTGGGTCCTGCTTCAGGCTTGAAATCTACAGCAGAGGAATGGGATGCAGTCCTTTCCTCCTCTCCAGCCCCCTTGCTTGCAAATCTACCACTGCCTTGGAGGCTGACGAGGGAGGAGCACTCAAGATAGGACAGTTCTTTCATAGCTGGTTGGCTTTGTGCTCTCTGGGCCTGCCTGGTGATGAGGGCTGGCTCTCTCTCTTGGGGTGGTACCTTAATGAGCTTACCAGAGGTTCCTGCTGCACTCCTTGACCCTGGTGGATTCATCTGCCCCCTTGCTGGTCCCTTGTTGTCCTCTCTCCTCAGTTCCTGGGCACCAGGCAGGACATGTCTGGACCCTTTCTGTGGAGGTCTCCATGGCTCTGCTGATGGCCTCATGGACAATGTCAAATACAACCCCACAGCACACTCCATGAGAAAGAGGCATGGATACCTTGCTCTGAGGGCTCAGTCAGCAGCGTCATTGGCCTTGCTTCTCTCTTGCCTCTAGAGTTCCTAGGCAGGAAATCAGCCTGCCTTTGGCCCAACCTTTGGTCTACTTCCACCTTCTTCTCAGGCCTGAGTTAAGCACCAGTTTACCAGATTCCCCTAACTCTGCAGGGAACACAATTCAAACTCTCTGAGTTGTCCCCTTGGGATTCCTCTCAGCAGATAGTGGTAGGTGTCCCTTCCCTACCCTTCCACCAAAATGAGGGCTGGAACTCAACACAGCAACAGCTTTATCCAAAAAGTCTCTTCACTAATCTTCTTATAAAATCCTCTGTTCTTTCAAACTGTATATTCTCAAAGTGGGTAAAGGGGTTCAAGAGCCATGGAACAAGTACTCCTATTTTCCCCTTTGTATCCTCAATTGAATTTGATGCAGAAGAGTTCCATTCTAATAACCTATTAGTTACTTAATGCTATATTAAATATAGCAAATTACCCCAAATTTGTGTAACAAATTACCCCAAAACTTAGTGGTATAAACAATAAACATTTATTATTGCTCACAGCTTCTCTGGGTCAGGAATTTGGGCGGCTTAGCTAGACAGTTCTGGCTCAGGGTCTCGTGAAGTTCCAGTCAAGATATCAGCTTGACTGAGGCTGCAGGATCACTTCTAACACGGTTCAAGCACATGGTTTGCAAATTGGTGCTGGTTGTTGGTGCAAGGCCTCATTTCCTCTCCTTGTGGAATTCTCCACAGGGTTGCTTGTATGTTCTCATGACATGGTAGCTGGATGCCCATGGAGTGAGAAATTCAAGAAATCAAGATGAATGCAACAACACCTGTTATGATCAAGCTTCAGAAGTCACACACTGTCACCTCTGATGCTTGATTAGCCATACCTACCAGCTCTGATTCAATATGGAAGGAAACTCTGGAGGGGCATGAAGACAAGGAATGGAGGATCATTGGGGAACATCCAGGAGGCTGCCTTCCACAACCTGTTACACCTCAAATGATCATTATCCCCTAAAACAAACTGAATAAAGTCCAAGTAAAGAAGAAACCATAAATTTAGATTGGTTTAATCCAAACTTCTTTAGGGGACTTCTTGATCTTCAAAATTATGTATGTTATCTGGCCCACTCCACATTTGATCCTCATGTACAGACAGGTCCAGGACCATCCTTGAAGGAAGGCAGGACCTACACCAGCTTTTAAGGGTTCTTTCTGGTTCTCAGATTTCTGATTCTACATAATAATCAGAAAATAAAGCTTTGTAAATATCTTTTAGAGTTGACATTTACCTAAGATTTATAATTCAATGAAAACATTCTAAGGTACGTCATTACAAGAATCATCTCTGTTTTATTTATTCTACAGAGTAATGATTTAAATTGAATACATTTGGGCACAGTAAATATTTGACATGAAAAGTAGTTGTATCAGAAGAGGCATCAGAAAAATAGTAGGTCATCTGACACATAATCACTAAAAAATACTTTTCTGTCTGATCATTTAAGTGTTACAAATCCTGAGAATGTTAAACACTGAACAAACTAGGTACTACTTATAATTAAATCTTGCTTGCAAATCATCCGTTAAAAAAATGCCTTGAGGTACAAATCACCTATGTATTAAACATGTGTCTTTTACATTTTACAAAGAATTTAAACAAATATATCAAACAATTAAAGTTAAGTGGCTCTTAAAACAGCTATTAGTCAGGTTCAAGGACACACTGTTCCACAATTTCCCGTAAGTTGGGGTTTTCCATTGCAGCTGCCACTCGCTCTTTGTCATTTATCTGCTTGTTGACTGCAAAACACAGACAAAAGTTAGCAGAGGAACTGTGTCAACATATAGTGACAGATGAAAATTTTATTAGCCCACTAAAACAGAATTTAACTCCTTGATAACTTAAAGCTGGCTTACTTTTTATAAGTTCTAGAAGGGAGACTTACAGAGAAAAATACTCCCTAAATTCCTACTACTCTACCACAACTATTTTTATTTCTTTCTTTCTAGTCTTTGTCCGTATACATTATTTCCATATAAAGAGTAAATACAATTCTGAAAATAGCTATTTTTCCCACATAAGCCTATTTTTTAAACAACAGGGCTATTAAAAAATAATAATAAATAAACTACAGGGTTATTTAAAACAGCAAAAAATGGGCACCTGGGTGGCTCAGTTGGTTAACCAACTGCCTTCACTCAGGTCATGATCCTGGAGTCCCAGGATCGAGTCCCATATTGTGCTCCCTGCTCAGCAGGGAGTCTGCTTCTCCCTCTGACTCTCCCTGCCTCATGCTCTCTCTCTCTCATTCTCTCTCAAATAAATAAATAAAATCTTTATAAAAAAATAAAACAGCAAAAATTATAAGCCTTCTAAATAATTAATGAAGACTATGCTACATGGAGCACCTTCTTTTTGGAAAGATTCTTAAAAGTGGCATTATTAGATCAAGGGGTATGAGTATTTTTATGGTTTGATTCCTATAACTGAATTACTTCCCAACATATTTAACCAACAACAATACATAAGCTATCAGTTTGCAAAAAATATCTGGTACTATTAACAAAAACAAACATACCACACACATAAAACAGCAGGTGAAAAACGGCTCCTTATTATTGTTATAATTTGCAATTCCTTGATAAATAGTGAGAGGACATTTCCCCATGTTTATCTATTAGTTCTTCTGTAAATTTTCTGTCCATCTCTGTTAATCTACTGGGTGTTTTATTTTTTAATGAGTTTGCATGGATCTTCATATAATAAAGGTATTGGTCCATATCTTCTGCCTATAATTTGCTAAAAGCACTCTCAAAGTAGGGGTTCAAGAGAGAAATGTCCATATTTTTTTCTAGACCTTCAATTTCAAGTGCATAGCTCTCTACCGTGCACTAAAGAAAAAAAACTAAGCCCTCTTTAGAGTTTATAAGTCAAGGTCCCTAAAGGTGGATGTTTTTTAGAGAGGTGCAGCTACTCGCCTAAACCAGCCAACATTCACAGGGCCTGCCTCTAGTTCACCTAGAGTCATACTGAAAAATTACTTTCTTGAAAAACCTATGTTTTCCCACCTCAAAGAAGAGCTAAAAACTAATTCTTCATTTTTTTCAAATGACCCAAAGATACTTGGATAGTTGAATAACAATATCCAAAATGAAGTACTATCTGAAGTTGTTTTTTAATGGGTCAAGATTGACTTACTGTCTTCCTCTGTTGAGTGGGTTCCTTCAGAAATGTAGATTTCCAACTAGGAAGAAAAAAATATTAAAACCAAAATATTTAGAACACTCTAAGATAACAAGTGAAGTGGAATGCACAGTGGACTAAAGAGTCTAGGAATGAAAGCCCAAATAGTGTTCTTAACATCAATGACTTAGAGACAAATTCCTCCAAAACAGGGACTGAAATTAGTAGTCCCTTTTTGTGAGATTGAGCTCAGCGCTGGGCTCCATGCTATTATGGAGCCTGCTTAAGATTCTTTCTCTCTCTCTGCCTCATGCCCCCCAAAAAACACCATATGAATTCCTCTAGTGGCTAGTGGCATAATACTAACTCTTATCCCAGATAACAAAACAACAGGTATAAAACCACTCTACATTCATTTACTTTGGTTTAAAATTATGCACGACTCAACTCTGAAAAAAGGTAAATAAAGGGGAAAAAGTCAGGCATTTACCCTGCTATTCCCGCATGAACTATACTTCAGGGAAACCACACAGTGAGCTTAGTACCTTGCAGGCACAGAAGACTCTACATCTGAGAGGTTACTTGTGGCCCTTTCTTAGTGGTTCTTCCTTGCTTTTAAGTTTTTGCACATGAAAACATGTTCAACATTATTAGCCACTGGGGAAATGGCAATCAAAACCACGAGTTATCACTTCAAACCCACTAGGATGGCTATAATGAAAGAGACAGATAATATTAATACAGAATTGTGAGAACCCTCATACACTGTTGGTGGGAATGTAAAATGGTGAAGCAGCTATGGAAAACAGTCTAGCAGTGCCTTAAAAAGTTAAATACAGTTAGCAAAAGATTCAGCAATTCCCCTCCTAGGTGGAGGGAAGATGAAAACAAATGCCCAAATGAAAACCTGTACACGAATGTTCATAGCAGCATTATTCATAATAGACAGGAAGTGGAAACAACCCAAATGTCCATCCAGTCATCATTGGCTAAATAAACTATGGTACATCCATACAATGGAATCATATAAGGCAATAAAAAGGAAGGAAATACTGACACATGCTACAATATGGATAAATTCTGAAAATAATATTTTAAGTGAAAGAGGCCAGTCTAAAAGACCACAAACTGTATGATTCCATTTAAATTAAATATTCAGAATAAGCAAATTCATAAAGTCCAAAAGGAGACCAGTGGTTGCCTGGGGATGGGGGGAAGGTTTCGAGAAATGGGTATGAGGTTTCATACTGAGGTGATGAAAATGTTTTAAAACTGGGGCGCCTGGGTGGCTCAGTTGGTTAAGTGGCTGCCTTCAACTCAGGTCACGATCCCAGGGTCCTGGGATCGAGCCCCGAGTCAGACTTCCTCAGAGGGGAGTCTCCTTTTCCCTCTCCCTCTGCCGCAACCTCTACTACTGATCGCTTGCACCCTCTCTCTCAAATAAATAAAATCTTAAAAAAGAAAAAAAAAAGTGACAGTAGTGATGGTTGCACATCTCAGTGAATAGGTGAAAAACCATTAAACTGTATACTTTAAACAGGTGAATTGTGTGAAATGTGAATTAAATATCAACAAAGCTATTATGAAACAGTAAAATCTTCCTTACCTTATGTTTAAACGGTAAACACCGCTGAAGTTTTACTCTTAAGCACAGCCCTGAAGAGGAAAAAAAAAAAAAAAGGGAAGGCCCCTATTATCTCTTTTCTTATCAATTCTTGAAAAAGTATACAGCTGTGTGTAGGTGCCTCTATACAATACAGTAACTGGAAACAGCTCTGGCTCAATCCAGGGTAGCTCTCCTTTGAACCAGGCACCATACTAGCAACTTTGATATATACAGTCTTACATATTCCTCAGGATAATCCAGTGAGCCACGTATTACCAAACCCATTCAACGAATTATGAAACTAAGGTGACAGTGTAACTTGCCCAAGGTCACTGAGCTAGTAAAGTGGCAGTTGAGACTAAAACCCAAGAACACTGCAAAGCCTAGGTCCTTTCTACTACAACAATTTACCTTCAAGGAAAGGTCAATTCACCCATTTAACTTTACTGAACACTCACAACAGGCCAGATCATGCAAAAATTTAAAACCAAGTAAGAGCCACTTAAAAAGGACCACAAGGAACTTCTCAAATTTGGAATCCTCTATGCCTTCAATGTACAAACAGAGTTGTTTCCCTAAAACAAGATCCTCTGAAGTTCAGTTTATCACCCCAATGCCAAGTCACAGTTTAATACAGATATAATATATTATATATATATAATATATACATATATATATCTCCCCCTCCCCAGTTGAGACTTGTAAGAGAAATTAAAACTGGGCTTGGAACAGATCCTCAGTGTGCCCATGTTCCATTTCTCCCCCACCTCAAAGCAAGGAAGGAATTTTTAACTAAATCTACACCTCAGACACAAAAGATAGGTCAAACCTTGCACAGAAACCTATGCACAAAAAGTGTTTCAGAGTACTTAGAGTCTAGAACACAGTAATTCCATAATAAATATTAGAGAACTCTAAAGACCACACATAGTTTCTTTAAGAGGGTTCCCCTTTAGAAGATCTGCCTTAAAGCTTACCTGGAGGGTTCTTCTCTTCCCTCTGCCCCGCACTCTGTCACTTTAATTTGTTACCTGCGTATCATCTGAGCCTCCTCATGTGTTCTACTCACTGTTGGTAGGTGTTTTACCCACATAGTAAATAACAACTGTTTCACAACTCACAAAGCACTTTCTTGAGCATCAATATCCTCAAGAGGAAGAGAGGCAGGACAGCATTACTGAGATAGATACTTTGGTTTCAAAAGTAGNTCTTCCCTCTGCCCCGCACTCTGTCACTTTAATTTGTTACCTGCGTATCATCTGAGCCTCCTCATGTGTTCTACTCACTGTTGGTAGGTGTTTTACCCACATAGTAAATAACAACTGTTTCACAACTCACAAAGCACTTTCTTGAGCATCAATATCCTCAAGAGGAAGAGAGGCAGGACAGCATTACTGAGATAGATACTTCGGTTTCAAAAGTAGTTCCACTATATACAAGCTTTGGGGCCCTAGGCAAGTTACCTAACCTCTCTTGAGCTTCAGTTTCTTGATCTGGAAAATAAATATTATAATAGTACCACTATATATAGGGTTGTTATGAGTGGTAAATAAATTACTATGCAATGTGCCTAAAATAAGACTTGGTACATATAAAGTATCTAATAAATATTAGCTATTACTATCATATCATTTTTATTTTACAACCAAGGACCATGATAAATGATCTGTCTGACCAGCAGAGAGCTGGGAGCTAAATATAGACCTTCTGACTCCAAATTCTATGCCCTTCATATTGGACCACACCTGGCTTCAGCTATTCTTGTCCAGACTAAGTCAACACCAACGGCTATCAGCTGGTTTCTCTGCCTTACCCACTCATCCCCTTTGAGTCTTCCTCGTCTTTGCAATAATTTACCAGGATAACTCTGGGTAGGTGACCATCTAAGCAGTCAGGCTGGAATGCTTACCCAAGTGCCTTCCGCTGCTTCGCACTACCTGCTCATAGGAAATGCCTCCCAGATACCAGAAAGAGGGCTCTCTTTATTTAGTTTTCCAATCATGTTGATTGAACACAGTTACTACACTAGTATACTAACTTCTAAAAAGCCAAGGGTCTTAACTGAAACTCATATTAAAAGGGACCCCCGAAAACCTGACAACACTTTGTTCAAGGAGTGCACAGATCTGAAGTAGCTACCATAATCAGATCTGGGTGCCTTTACTTTTATTTCACGGGCTTTCTCAGTCTTTGTCCACACAAACACGGTTTTTCAATAATTACAATTATAATGCAAATGCAACTTAGCATTCCAGTTTTTTCATACATTTCTCAAACAGTTACTTTGGTTCCTAGATTATATTTATCATTTTCAAAAGAAACAAGAAATCCCATTATATTGGTGCCATTTCCTTATTAAACTAGAGTTTCTTCCAGGCTGTATGATTATAAATCTACTATAAACGTTTTATACATGTTACTATTTTCTTCAATGGAATTATTTCCTTAATTCCTGGGTCAAAGAATAGAAACTTTTTAACAAGAACTTACTAATATGTACCTGGAGGCTTAAAAATATTTATACCATATGACCCAATAATTCTAATTAAAGGAATTTATCCTGAGGCAATACGAGATATATGAGAAAATATTTATGTATAAAGTTATTCATCATAGTATTATTTATAATTGTGAAAGCCTAGAAGTGGTATAAATGGTTATAAAAATTAAGATATACTGATGTGAGGGGCACCTGGGTGGCTCAGGTCATGATTCCAGGGTCCTGGAATCAAGCCCTGCATCAGGATCCCTGCTTGGCAGAGAGGCTGCTTCTCCCTCTCCCACTCCCCTCTGCTTGTATTTCCTCTCTCGCTATGTCTCTCTCTGTCAAATAAATAAATAAAATCTTAAAAAAAAATAAGATATACTGATGTGATTAGCACAAACCTCTACGACTATATAATTAAAAACTAATATTTAATGAAGAATAAAAAATATTCCTTATCTATTTCATGTGTTCTATTATCCAACCTTTGTAACTCTTGATACTCTTATTATCTCTACTTTACAGATGAGAAAACTGAGGCTCAGACAGGTTAAGTAACTTGCCTAAGGCCACAAAGTGGCTGACCTGACAGAACTGGAATTTTAGCCTACAGCACACATTCTTTTATGACAGCTGATTTTTATTTTCTTCTTTGTGCTTTTGTGGAGTTTCCAAATTATTGCCAAGACACATATTACTTTTGTAATGTAAAAAAACACAAAATAAATTGTTACTTTTTGAAAACTCAATTTGCTAAAGGCTCTTAAAGTAATAGACCCTCTATTTAAGAACTCTTACATATCAAAATATTTTAAGATACTCCCCTTCCCACCAAGAGAGTAGCAGCACTTCTGATATCTATTGATTTAGAAACTGTGCAATGACAGAAAAATAAGTATACATTCAAAAATGCTTTTTCTAGTATGGAATTTTTTTTTTTTAAAGATTTTATTTATTTATTTGACACAGAGAGAGAAATCACAAGTAGGCAGAGAGGCAGGCAGAGAGACAGGGAAAGGAGGAAGCAGGCTCCCTGCTGAGCAGAGAGCCCGATGCGGGCCTCGATCCCAGGACGCTGAGATCATGACCTGAGCCGAAAGCAGAGGCTTTAACCCACTGAGCCACCCAGGCGCCCTCTAGTATGGAATATTAATGACCACAATATTATTGGGGCGCCTGGGTGGCTCAGTAGGTTAAGTGGCTGACTCCTGATTTTGGCTCATGTCATGACCTCAGGTTCCTGGGATCCAGCCCTGCAGTGGGCTCCAAGCTCAGCAGGGAGTCTGCTTGAGGATTCTCTTTCCCTCAGTCCCTCCCCTGGCTCGTGTTCTCTCTCTCTCTCTCAAATAAATATATAAATCTTAAAAATAAATAAATAAATAAATAAATAAATAAATAACCACAATATTATCTATGGACGTGTGGACACTTTAGTCCCTCAAACTCTGGCCCATATGCTGGAAATCACTAATAAGGATCCCAGATCAACAAGTGAGGAGAAAAACAGAAATCACAACAATGGAAGTAATAATAAAATATTTATCTTTTCCATCGTTTTTATAAACTTATCTATTTTGAAATAGATAATATATTCCCATAGTTCAAAAACTTAAAAATATAAAAAGGTATATAGTAAAGTCTTCCTCCCACCCTGTCCCCACCCTGCCCAGCTCCTACCACACTACTATCCACCCCCTTCACAGCTAGTCATTTATGTATTCTTTGTGTATATACAATCAAATACAAATTTGTTTTTGCCCTTTTTTACACAGATGTAGCAATATTACACTTGCTTTTATATCTTAACAGTATGTCAGAAAGACCTTTCCAAACCAGTACATGGAGAGCTTTTTCACAGCTGTATAGCATTCCATTGTTAGTATATACCATCAATGATTATTACAGCAATCCCCTATTGATGAACATTTGGTTTGAAATAAACTTCTTTCATCTTCTTTATTTTTATTTTTTTTGATGGCGGGGAGGGGAGAGAGGGGCAGAGGGAGAAGCAGAAAGAAAACCTTTAGCAGGTTCCACACCCGGTGCGGAGTCCGAGCAGGGCTCAATCCCATGACCCTGAGCAGAAATTAATAGTTGACGCTTAACTGACTGAGCCACCCCAGTGCCCCTCCTTTATCTTCTTTATAACAAAGTATATATTCAAAGACATTTCTTGTATATCTTACTGATCACTACTCCAAAATATTGGAATGCTGCCTCTCAAATAGAAAACTACCCCACGGGCGCCTGGGTGGCTCAGTGGGTTAAAGCCTCTGCTTTCGGCTCAGGTCATGATCTCAGCGTCCTGGGATCGAGGCCCGCATCAGGCTCTCTGCTCAGCGGGGAGCCTGCTTCCTCCTCTCCCTGTCTCTCTGCCTGCCTCTCTGCCTACTTGTAATCTCTCTCTCTCTGTGTCAAATAAATAAATAAAATCTTTAAAAAAAAAAAAAAAAAGAAAACTACCCCAAAAATACTTACAAAAACATAACAAAAAACCCNCTCTCTCTCTGTGTCAAATAAATAAATAAAATCTTTAAAAAAAAAAAAAAAAAAAGAAAACTACCCCAAAAATACTTAAAAAAACATAACAAAAAACCTAGAAGTCTCTCACTAGGACGTATGCCCCATACAGCACAGACGCCAACAGAGCAGCAACAGGAGAAGGTGATGGCGGCAGGGCTAGTATGACAGCATCCACTGCAATCTCTAGAACTGGGGAGAGGACTGGCCCACACCCACTCTCTTAATTGTATGCCTGTACAGGGAAGACATGGTGTAACTAAAGGAGATCTCACATCTGGAGTCAGGGGACCTGGGTTTGAGCCTCAGCTTCATCATTTCCTGGCTATATGATTCTGAGCAAGTCACTTAAACTCTCTGAGTCTCAGGTTCCTCATCTGGAAAATTCTCTCACAGGCTGTGAGGGCTACAGAAGATACACATCTGAAAAGACTCTGTGAACTATGAAGTGTGATACATGACGCTCATTGTTATTTTGGGTCAATAACAGTAAAATAATTTAGAATTAAAAATATATTTATATATAAAACCTTACCAATAAGGGTTGCCAAAGAGCAGTGAGGTACTGTTGGTGTGAACCTGATAATAACCAAATAGTCTTCTTCGTTTATCTCCTGAACCTCCACACTACTTTCCGTTACCACTTCCAGTTCTTCTAAAGTATTGGGCTTCTCTGGGTCCCGGATAGTTCGAATCAAATCTAAAGAATCATCAGAGACAAGGTATTACGTTAAAACATGAATATTCTAGGGGTGCCTCGGTGGCTCAGTCGTTAAGCATCTGCCTAATCCAAACATGGACTCTTTTTTTTTTAACCAAATATTAACAGTATCTGCCCAGACTTTTCACAGAAATTTCCACAACCAGTTTCCTTTCGAGAAAACTGTTTTCTTGGATTCTTAATGGATCATAACCTGTTTCTTGGATCCAACATTGCAGAGAGAATGTAAGAATGAGGAGAGTGTCATAGAAGCTCCAGGGAAAGAAAGAAGTGACCTGTACCTTGGGAGACTGTGGTATCAGAACTTATGAAAGTCGAATCTGAATCAAGCCTTTAAAAATTTCAATATTTGACATTTAAGATGAAGGAAAGAAAAGGAAAAGAAGTTTAGGGGCGCCTGGCTGGCTCAGTCAGAGTGCATGCAACTCTTGATCTTGGGGTCATAAGTTTGAGCCCCACATTGGGTTTAGAGATTACTTTAAAAAAATGTTTTTAATTAAAAAAGAAATGTTTAGTTTGCCTGGAATGCAGCATAAGTGAGGATATAAGAGTTTGGGCCAGACCAACAAGGATCTTTTACAGTTAGCCACAGGCAATACGGAATAATCCTCAAGAGGTTCTGAACAAGGGAGGAACAGGGACAGCATTACATTGTCAGCAAGGAACTCATCCACTGGCTGGTAGACTCAGAACTAAGAGCAGAGCCAGGGATATCAACTGAAAATGCTGGGCCCAAAAGAAGCACATGACAATAGTAATGGAGAGGAGGGGACAGATGGAGAAGTAATCACAGCAGCAGAATCAACAGAATTTGACAATTGTTTGGGTGTAGAAGACAAGGAAAGGAAAAAAGGAAGATGACTCAGATTTTAAGTCTGTCTGGGAGAACACTGATAGAATGAAAAAAAAAACTGGAGAACACAGGAAGAAAGTTGAGTGGGGACTGGGAGAACTCGGCTCAATTTTATACATAATGATTTTGAGATGCCTAAGAGGGAACTCAGTAGGACGTTCCACCAAACACTGAACTGTGATGTAAGGTTTAAGAGAGCACCAAGGTGAAACAGACACATGAAAAGATGCTCAACATCACTCATCATCGGGGAAATGCAAATCAAAATCACAATGAGAGATCAGCTCGCACCTGTCAGAATGGCTAAAATCAGAAACACAAGAAACAAATGTTGGCCAGGATGTGGAGAAAAAGGAACCCTGTACACTGCTGGTGGGAACGCAAACTGGTGCAGCCACTGAGGAAAACAGTACAGAGATTCCTCAAAAAGTTAAAAATGGAACTACCTTACAATCCAGTAATTGCACTACTGGGTATTCACCCAAAAAATATAAAAACACTAATTTGAAGGGGTACACACACAACTATGTTTGTAGCCACATTATTTACAATAGCCAAGATATAGAGGGAGCCCCATATCCATCGATAGATGAATTTATGAATATATCTGAAGTATATGTGATGGAATATTATTCAGCCATAAAAAAGAATGAAGTCTTGCTGTTTGCAATGACATGAAAGGAGCTAGAGAGTATAATGCAAAGTAAAATAAGTCAAAGACAAATACCATATGATCTCACTCATATGTGGAAGTTAAGAAATAAAACAAATAAAGGGGAAAGACAGACAAACCAAGAAACAGACTTAACTGTAGAGAACAAACTGATGGTTATCAGAGGGGACGTGGGTGGAGGAACAGGTGAAATGGATAAAGGGTTTTAAGAGTGCGCTTATCATCATGAGCACTGAGTAATGTACAGAATTGTTGAATCATTAGGCTGTACACCTGAGACTAATATAAGCTATATGTTTACGGGAATTAAAATTAAGAATTTAATTAAAGAGAGAGAGAGCACCAAAGCTACAGTGGTTGATGAACCCATGGGATTCATTCACAAAGAATGAGCAGAACAGTAGTTTTCAACATTGGATGAACAATGGAATCATCAGGACTGCTTTAAAAACAAAACAAAAACTGATGTCTAAGCCCTACCCTTAAAAGACCCTGATTTAACTGATTTGTAGTACGGGCTGGGCATTAAGACTTTTTTTTTTTTTTTTAAAGATTTTATTTATTTATTTCACAGAGGGAGAGAGATCACAAGGAGGCAGAGAGGCAGGCAGAGAGAGAGGGGGAAGCAGGCTCCCCGCTGAGCAGGGAGCCCGATGCGGGCCTCGATCCCAGGACCCTGAGATCATGACCTGAGCCGAAAGCAGAGGCTTTAACCCACTGAGCCACCCAGGCGCCCTGGGCATTAAGACTTTTAAAAAATTCCTCAGGTTGTTCTTATGGGCAGCTCAGTTTGAGAACCACTAATGTAAAGGGAGAGACCCAAGAACAGATCTGTGGGAAGCGCCTAATTTAGGGATCAGAAGGAGAAAGAAAAGCAAGAAGTAGAGATGGAAGCGGGGGGTTGGAGTTAACAACATTAAATGCGGCAGAAAAATTCAAAATAAAGAGAGCAGAAAAAGGTCTTTGGATTTGTCACCCAGAAGATCACCTGTAAGAAAGCAGTTTCAGTAGAAAGATGAAGGCAGAAGCCAGCTTGCAAAAGGGGAAGTGAGAAGGGATTGAAAATGTAGTCCTAGGACTTTGGCAGGGAAGGGAAGGGCAAAGAACCAATAGTGGGTTTAGACAAAGCTCAAACAATGAAAAAAGTAAGGGAAATCTGAGAATGTTTTATAGCCCAAGAGGAAGGATCAAATAGAAGAAGTGAGACTGAAAGTATAGGTAGGGGGAGGGTGGGAGACTGGCAAAATAAGAAGGGAATGAGACCAAGGATGTGGGAGCCTGGGTTGGCCTTGGAGAGGACGAGATTTTCTTCTTATTCTGAGGTTGTAGAAATATATGGAAAAGGAGAATGATAGAGAAATGGTGAGGTAAAAAGGAGGGCACAGGAAATTCACATAGGATGGGCTTGATGTTCTCAAGTCCGAAATTTTGTTCTATAATTGATAGCACCTCTGTAATCAAAAATGCTACTGAGAAAAACAAATCAATCAAACTCTACCTTCTCCCCAACCACTCCTGGACTTATCACTTGATTAGCCACAGAATTTGAAAATGGAGGCAGGAAAGAAAAGACAAAGCTTCCTCTTCACAAGGCTCTATCACCACGGGGCTCAGGGAAACACAGCTTTTTAAAAAGAAATTTGCGGCCCCTCATCCATTTTCCCTGAAAGGCTCATTTATACAAGCTGCATTATATTCTTTAATATGCTACCTAACCCTGAAATTAAGTCTCACCCTTTATTAAACTTCTCTGCTTTTCTATTGATTTGAGAGATTTGGATTTATTTCTTTGGAAAGAAAGGTTGCTCTTCTCATATTACTCTCCGGATGAAAATTCTTCTATGGCTCTGCACTCATTCTTTTTATTTTTTTTTTTAAGATTTTATTTATTTAGGGCGCCTGGGTGGCTCAGTGGGTTAAAGCCGCTGCCTTCGGCTCAGGTCATGATCCCAGGGTCCTGGGATCAAGGCCCACATCGGGCTCTCTGCTCAGCAGGGAGCCTGCTTCCTCCTCTCTCCTCTCTCTCTACCTGCCTCTCTGCCTACTTGTAATCTCTCTCTCTGTGTCAAATGAATAAAAAAAAAAAAAGATTTTATTTATTTAAGAGAGAGAGTGAGTGAGAGAGAGAGAGAGAAAGCACAAGTGAGGAGAGGATCAGAGGGAGACAGGAGAAGCAGGCTTCCCACCGGGCAAGGAGCCCGATGCAGGGCACGATCCCAGGACTCTGGGATCATGACCTGAGCCGAAGGCAGAGGCTTAAACCCACTGAGCCACCCAGGTGCCCCCGCACTGATATTCTTTATACATTTAAATCTTCAGTATCCAGAGCTGACCTGGTATCTAAAATAATTTTTGACCACACTTCCACCCTTAACCACAAGCTCTATCCTGGAGCCCTGCCTATCTGCCATTCTCTAACATGTTCCTTTGTCACCGCCATATTTTTGCTCCCTTTTCTCTGCTTAGTATGCCTTCCACCCTCCATATATCCATAGCCTACTTATACTTCAAGGCCTAACTCAAATGACTCCTCTAAAGTTTTGCAGATCCCTCACTCAGAGATTACTATCTCTCCTTCTTCTGAATTTCTGTATGTCTTATTCAGGTCAGTGGCTTTCTACTGCATAAAATAAAAAATAGTATATTTTGGAATATATAGATCTCCCTCAATATAAGCTTTAGGACAAAAATCATCTCTCTTCCAAAGCTGTATTCCCAAGTGCCCTTCTGTCCTGAGATGCTGTAGACAGAAGTCAGATAGGACAGGAATGTGTCCGTTTTGTGGAGATCATTCCACTCATAATCATCTAGCTGGGGTTAAGTGCTCCCTCTAGAAAGAGAGGGGTAAATTAGATTGGCTCCAAAGATCTTTTCCAACCCTGGTCTCCTTCTCCTGCCCTATAATCGTTGCCCACATTTTATTTGTATTCTTATGACTCGATCTTTCACCCTCACTCAGCAGTAATAGTTGAACAGCAGTTGGAGCCAGTCTTTTTAGTTTTCAAAAACAATACTGCTTAAGCCCAAAAACAGGGAGTGATAAGGCAATTGTGAAATGGTGTAAAGTGCAGGAAGTTTGGAATCAGAAGACATGGGCTTCGTTTTTACTGTTTCTTTACCAGCAGTGTGACCTCCAGATAGCTGTTTTAACCATTCTAAACCTTTGTTTCCTCCTCTGTATGATGAACCTGGTCCGTGACTCTGTGTGTGTGTGTGTGTGTGTGTGTGTGTGTGTTCGTTTTTGCACTGCCATTTTGGCTGTGATAAGAAACTGTAAGTTTGAGGCCCTAGTACAAGGAGCCCGTTTTGTCCTCTTTTCTTGTGTACCTCTGTTTTTTTTTTTTCTTTTTTTCTTTTTTTTTGCACAAGAGAGCGTCTGTGACCTTAGGCCAGTCCCCAACTCGTTAGTCACCCAGCAGTGCTGGCAGGAGAAGGAATGCGTGTCCAAGGGGCTCGGGGACACAAGGAAAGGGACAAGTAATGCAATCAGTCCAGCTTTGCTTCCTAACCAAGCACCCTAAACGCCTGCTCTGCTCACAAGTCTTGAAAAGGCCACTAGGGCGTGGGGCAGACAAGGGAAATGAAGCGTTTAAGACCTCCAGGCTCGGCATAACCCCAGGTTTAGGAAGAGCCCGGGTCCTAGAAAGATCCACATTTCTGCGTGACTCAGGAACCCCAAGAAAAGGCTTCCCAAGCTTCGGACGAGACCCAGCGAAATCCGGAGTCTCTACCCCCAGCCCTCAGGTGAGATCCGCGTTACCCCGATCTCCACGAACAACGCCAATCACTACCCTGGGTAAAATTAATTACCATAAACTTCTAGCGCTTTCTCTTCCATGATCCGGGGCTGCCGGGCAGCTCCCCGCTCAAAGAGGCCGGAGAGCCACAGAACTCTGCTCAGCGTCCAGGAGAGCAGCCCGGACACCCGCTCCATCCTCACGCTCCGCCATCCCTGGCGACTGTCCCACCCGAGCCACCGTCTCTCAGCAGCGGGCCTCGCGATTTATCAACTTCCTGGTCTTCAAATGGGCCAAGACAAGCCGCAAGGTCCAGGACGGCAGAAAATAGGCGGGACCCGACGGAGTAGCGCGGAGGACCTAGGGAAGGGCCCCGCGAAGACTACAAGCCCCAGCATGCTTTGCTCAGTTTCGGCGGGACAAGAGAAAAAAAATCCCTTCCAACACGTGAGGCGCCTTGCGTGCTGGGACATATGAGACAAAGAGATGTATTCTGGTATTTGTAGTATATATCGGGTAAGAGAGGTTAGGTAACGGTCTGTTACCCGCCACTGTTTGCCTCATTCGGTGCCCTCGATAAGCTGAAAATGAATTCTGAAGAGTAGG
This sequence comes from Ailurus styani, assembly GCA_002007465.1. Lineage (NCBI taxonomy): Eukaryota > Metazoa > Chordata > Mammalia > Carnivora > Ailuridae > Ailurus > Ailurus styani. The sequence continues at coordinate 6,040,893 of LNAC01000018.1, read as the reverse complement.
GGAAAGGAGATGTTGACTTCTTTTGCTGGAGGAGCGTGTGCAAGGACAGTCTACTGTTGTTTCCCCGAGGGAGCCGCTTCCAGCCAGTTTTCTTACTTCCTAGTCACGCCGGAAGTGAGTTTCCGTTGCCGTGAAACGGAAGGTCTTGGGAGTCAGCTGAGGTTGGTTAGGTGTCGCCGGGGCGGGGAGGGCTTTTTGATTTTCTCGCCTCAGAGGCACCCAGGCCAGCACATTTCCCCACTATGCGCTGCATATTTCTGTCAGTCGCCTTCAGAGACAACTAAGAACGAAAGCGCTTTCCTTGTGCCCAGGATATCCAGTAGTGACATACTGGAAATCCTCATCCTAAAAAGAATGTCTTAAGTCCTCTCGTGTTCGTGGCTGTGATGAATGCCAGGAGCAAGGTTGATGATGTTAGTTTTCTCCATCCATCTCTCCAGGTTTCAAACTTTTATTGGCCGCTAACTTCGCCAGATTTGGTGTATAGGCACCGAGAATACAAAGATGAGAGGCGGGCCCTGCCCTCAGCTCATAGACCTGTGAGCGAACCGATCCCTGATGTTGAGGAATTTGCAATTAGAAACAAACCTTTTGTCAGACTTGATACCAAATGTCGTCTCTTCTCTATTGAAAAAAAAAGTCAGGATCACTGTGCAGAACTACCCTATGCTAACATATCCCGTTTATCTTTAAACTTCTGTTATTGTCTGGCTAATTTAGACTTTAGGCTCACCAGACAGGTGAATAGTTTGGGTCCCAGGAAAATTGTATTCAGCGTTTAAGAATTTCGCTGCCATCTGTTCCACTCCACTCCACAGCAATGAAGAAGATAGCCCTAACTTCCTTGTAACCAAATTTAGGACATTGAGGTCTCACCTCCTGTGAGGCCTCCCTACATCTCCGGGCATAACTGATACCCTCTCTCACTGTGCTCCCAGAGCACATTACAGCACTGAACACGTTGAATTCGTTCATTTACGTGCCTGTCTTCCTCAAGTGCCTAGTGGGTCAGGAGCTTATTTCTGTATTCCAAACGCATAGTAGGGTGCCAGGCACACAGTAGATGTTCAATATATATTTCTTGAATGACCTAACTGTTGTCCAAAGAACAGACGGTGAAACTACGGCCGCCTGTTGAGAAACCGCAATCAAAAATGTTTACTGAATCTCAGTGAGAGCACTGTGCTTGGCATAGGTAGGTGGCACGTAGAAGAGTTTTCAAACTCCTTTATTCGAACATCTTAAGAAGGCTGTTGGCTAAAGCTATCCAGAACACAAAGGGCCCTAGGAATCTGAGCAGCCCCTACGCAGCTAGCTCCTCCTTTTCTGCCCCACTACCCTTCTTGGTTAAGATCTCAGCGTCCCGAGGCCGGGCTCGGATTTGTTGGGTAGGAGCGTTGGGCCGCCCTGCCCCGCCCCACAGCGGCCAGGCCCCGCCCCTGAACCCCCTCCCTGTACAGCCCGCGGGGTTGGTCACGACGATCCCACTCCTCGTTCCTCCGGAACGTTTTGCTCGCGGCGCTATCTCTCTATAAAGTTGTTGTTGCGGCTTCCGCCGCGGGTGGAGGAAGATGGCGTCGGGTGGTGGTGGCTGTAGCGCTTCGGAGAGACTGCCTCCGCCTTTCCCCGGCCTGGAGCCGGAGTCCGAGGGGGCGGCCGGAGGGTCAGAACCCGAGGCTGGGGACAGCGACACCGAGGGGGAGGATATTTTCACCGGCGCCGCGGCGGCCGTGAGTTCCCACCCTTCGGGGCGGGCGGGCGGGCGCCCCGAAAGGGAAGAGAGGCTAAGCGAGGGTCGAGGAAGCTGGGCAGAATGGGCCCAGCGAGACCCTGCCTTGGTGACGGTAGTCGTGGCTTGAGAGCCCTTAATGAGTACCAAGATGGTAGAGGCCTGACTCCCAGCTCCTGGGGCAGATCGTGAGGAGCGAGGGGTGTGGTGGCTTCTCCACCCAAGTCCCTGACAGCGAAGAGACGCCCAGACCGGCATTTGGCCCTGCCGTGTGGTGACCCCAAGGACCCACGGTGTTGTTTTGTGATCGTTTCCTGGCTGCCTGATTTAATAGGTCAAGATAAGGGGATGGGATGCAGACTTTTCTTTCCCTAACCTTACTGCTCCTAGGATAAATAGTCTTACCTGGAGTCACTCAGGACAGTGACCCGCCCACAAATCCTTTCATTAGCTCAAAACTTGACCGTTAATTACCAAAGGCCCATTGTGGATCTAGTTTATAAGCATTAAGCTGACATCCTCTGATCTCTAAGGAAAATCCTGCCAGAAGTCGGTTGAAAAAAAAGGCCCTGCCAGATAAATCACTACATAGATGACAAGCTTTGTCCCTTTTAAACAGATGTATTAAAATGCAGGACCTCTGTGGGATTAAATTTCTAAATGTGAGTAGGAAATAGTGTTTCCCTTAGTAATATCCAGGTTTCCAATAAGAGGAAAAACTGATCTTTATCTTTGGAATGTGAAAATCAGTAATCAGTTCTGGAATCTGAAGATGTTTTGGGTTGTTTTATAAGAATACTGACTCATACCACTTGGTACAGTTGGTTCCAGTTTGAAAACTTCTTCAGGGCTAGGTCTGTGAATTTATGTACTATTCTATCTTGGATAATACTTGTCTTTGTAGTAGCTGTTCAGTATATAAGTGACTAAATAAAACAGCTTTAAATTATGCAGCATGTGTCTGAAAAAGGTTGAGGCTTGTTTCATTTATGTCAGAGGTTAAGTTTCTAGGAAATATCTTTGGTGACATCTTTAGGATTTTCCCTGTACTGTGTTGGGGAAGTGAATTCATAATCCCAGGGCAAAAAGTACTTGTTGATTCTAATTAACCTCTTAAACTGTCTAGTGAAGACTGTTATTCTAAAAAATAACTCTTGCTGCTAATTTAGTTTTTCTGTATCTCACTTAAAACAAATTTTTGGTCCTTTCCTTCGGTAATTCTCCCATAAGTCATGGAGAAGAGCTACTGATAATAACTACTGGGATGGTAGATATTCAGACCAAATATCTGAAAATAGACACTCTGGCATTGAAAGTGACTGGTCACATAGGCAAATGATGATTTATTTCCCAGAAAGTTCCCCGAAAGGGTGAGGAGTTGTTTTCTGGAGTTTTCTAAAAGAAGTTGAAGAGGCACTGATTGATTGATCTCAGATTGCTTTACAGAGGCGTCAGTAATTCTCACCTATAAGACTGTTTGAAAGTACTTTGCTTAATTTCCAAACAAAGAGAGAAGGAAGGAGTCAGAATCAACTTGTTCTACCACAGAAAGCATTATTTTTAGTTAGATTTTGATCCAGGAAAATTGAGTTGCTGGGGAAACTAAAATGCCACCTGTAAGCCATTTGAGCTCCCTGTTCTGATATTAATCTTCAGGAAGCCGACACTCCAAGATTTCTTACTAGTTAAACTGTGAATTTCTTGTTTAAAAGCCATTAAATACAAATTATATTCCAGTAGATGTTTTAGTTGTGAGCCAGTGTGAGCAGATAAGGGATTGCGGTGCTTCTGTGTCTTAAGGAATAACACTGAAGAACGAGATAAGAACAACAGCTTAGAAGGCTGGTTTAAATCCATCCAGTTCCTTTTACTTGGGCAAGGTAATTACTCTGTGTGGTTTCCCCACCTGTAAAATGTGAATAATAGCATTTACGCCCACCGTTATTGTGTGGATTAAACTTGAATATCTGTGAAACACTTGTGAAACAGTTGAGCATTGTAAACTAATTACTCGAAGAATCAAAGAACCCACAGAATCTAATAATGGGTTAGAAAGTTATATTTATTAACCCTAAAAATGGTTAATATAGTTTATCAAAATCAAACTAGTAATAAGATTGATTTGATTAAAAGTCATCAAAGTAGGCACTTAATGACTTCAGTGACATCTTATTAAGTTTACCTTCATATTGTGTTTTTTTGGGTATTGGAGGTAGAAGGAGTGGTATTAAAAAATTAGGGAGCTGAGGCATATAAAATTTAAAATTTATGGTATGCATGTAATTTCCTGGACATTGATGTAACAGCTGCTGTTGTTAATCATCCCATCTGCTCTCTTTTAGGGCCCAAGAGGCTTTGTTACTACAGTAATAAAAGTATGATTTATAATCAAAAGAGCAGCCCATGGGCGCCTGGGTGGCTCAGTGGGTTAAAGCCTCTGCTTTCGGCTCAGGTCATGATCTCAGGGTCCTGGGATCGAGGCCCGCATCGGGCTCTCTGCTCAGCAGGGTGCCTGCTTCCTCCTCTCTCTCTGCCTGCCTCTCTGCCTCCTTGTGATCTCTTTCCCTCTGTGAAATAAATAAAATCTTTAAAAAAAAAAAAAAAAAAAGAGCAGCCCATGATAGGCATTTCAGAATCTACAAACCATAGGTACCCAAAAGGGATAGATTAGAGTTCAAAGGATTATGAAAACAAATCTGAATTTTTAAAGGATTATTAAATCTAAAACAAATCTGAAAGCATTGCCTTAAGATTGAAAACCAGCTGGGAAATAAGATGATTCTTAAGAATACTTAAGACATTACTTCTTCCTGTTTCTTACTTTGTGGGCCTATCTATGAAAAGATTAAAATTCTAAATGTATTATCTGAATCTTTAACTGGACCTGAATCTAGGTACAAATCTTTTTAGTTAATACTTTTTTAGTTCTAGGATAGGATTAATTTTTCTCCTTAATAAAATGAGAGAGCCATTTTTTTGGCCCTCCTAAATCTTAAAATTATGTTAAAAAGACTAACTGGCATACATATTTTTGTGCCTCATTTCACTTCAGTGATCTTATTTGCATCCTTCTAACACTGAATGATAGAGTTGAAGCAAGTTCTTTATTTGCCCTCCTAGGAATTCTAATATGTCCATCTCTTTCTAGCAGTATGCCAGGACCACAATTAGATATGCCCTCTAAATGAAAGAGAACTGCAGAGGCCTTTCTCATCCTAAGAGGAAGGAGGAAAACAGATATATGATAACCTCACTTCAGATTTTGACCAGATCTGGTAACTGCTTCTTCCAATGATCTATCAGACCAATTAGAATTTTTTTCCACTACTCTTAATCTTGAATTGAAACCCTAATAGTTACAGAAATGGCTAGGAAACATAAAATAGAGGGGCACCTGGGTGGCTTAGTTGGTTAAATGCGAGTTAACCAACTCACGGTTGCAAGTTCAAGTCTTGCATTGGGCTCCATGCCCAGCATGGGGACCACTTAAATTAAAAATAAATAAATAAAAGTAAAAAAAAGAATAGAATAAAGAAATAGCAAGAGAATTAAAGTCATTTATTAAATACTTAGTCTTTGATTAATAAAGACTTATTTACATATTCTCACTAATGTTTAAAGCAAAAGAATAACATAACTTTTATTGGTATTCAGAAGTCACGGATAGCAAGTGGCTTCTGATTGACAGTGTTTTATAGACTGCAGGGAATTATATAAAGGTAAGTTATATATTAACCTTTAGACAGGAAAGGACATGTTAATTTTAGAATCCAGCCTACATCTGTGATCAATATAACATGTATCCTGAGGGAGAATAAATCAGGTTTTCTCTATTGTGTATAAAACATACAACAAAGTCTACCATCATAAACCTTTTTAATTTTACTGTTCAGTAGTGTTAAGTATACTTACATTTTTATGCAACAGATCTTGAGAACTTTTTCATCTTGGCATTCTGAAACTCAGTACCCATTAAATATCAGCTCCCCTTCCCCTCCACCCTCACAAGCCTCTGGTAACCACCATTCTACTTTCTGTTTCTATGAATTTGAGTAGTTTAGATGACCTCATGTAAGTGGGATCATGCAGTATTTGTCCTTTTGTATCTGGCTTATTTCACTTAACATAATGTCCTCAGAGTTCATCCATGTTTCAGTATTCATCAGAATTTCCTTCCTTTTTAAAGCTGCATAATATTCCATTGTATGTATATGCCACATTTTGTTTACCCATTCATTCCTCAATGGACATTTGGGTTGCTTCTACCTCTTGGCTGCTGTGAATAGTGCTACCACGAACACAGGTATGTAAACATCTTTTTCAAGACCCTTCTTCAGTTCTTTTATGTACATACACAGAAGTGGGATTGCTGGATCATATCATAGTTCTATTTTTAATTTTTTTGAGGAATCTCCCTACTATTTTTCATTTGTACTCTTTTTTGATCCCAAGACCAGTTTATTTCCTTTTGTGTGCTCATAGGATAACTTCTTTAGATCTGGACAGAATTTGGTAATTTTATTAAAATCCCTAAAGAGATTGATAATTTAGCTAATATTTTAGTTCTGTTCTGCAAAATGCATGGTGACCATTCCCAAGTATATAACATGTCCTCAATAAGTTTTTTGATAACATCCCTTCTCTATTCTTTTTTTATTATTATTATTCATTTGAGAGAGAAAGAGAGCGTGCACAAGCGGTGGGGGGAGGGACAGAGGAAGAAGACTCCCCACTGAGCAGGGAGCCTGATATAGGCCCAATCCTAGGATCCTGAGATCATGACCTGAGCTGAACCAGATGCTTAACTGATTGAGCTACCCAGGCAACCCCCTTCTCTATTCTTAAACAGACTTACAAAAGTTAATCTAGGTAACAATATAGTTAAACAACAGCTTACTGCTTAGTGTCTTTAGTTAATGGTGTCGTTATAGTAATTAGTCATGGATAATTGTTCCTCTAGTGTCTAGTATTTTCTATAGGCATATTGTCTCGAACACTTGTTTTTGGAGCTAACATCACATCAGGTGGTCAGATCTGGACTTAAAAGATTAGTACTTGGGTACCTGGGTTACTCAGTCAGTTAAATGTCTGCCTTTGGCTCAGGTCATGATCTCAAGGTCCTGGGATCAAGCCCTACGTTGAGTGGGGCTCCTTACTCAGTGGGGAGTCTGCTTCTTCTTTCTCCTTCTCCCTCTGCCCCTTCTTCCTCGTCTCCCCCCCCCGCCCCCC
>LNAC01000018.1:6007362-6026529 GCA_002007465.1 Ailurus styani | reverse complement strand
AAAAAAAAAAATCAGATGACTCTTTGTGAGATCCCCATACTGTTGGAGAGCACAAAAGTATGTATAGAAAATAAATGTGTATGTAGGAAGGTAGGTGACAATATATGAGGTAAAAAGGGAACTATGGGTTTTGCTTTTGCTCTAATATTTATTGTCTTTATCTCTGTACTAATTTTGTTGTTGTTGAAGATTGTGGAAGCACCTAGAAAACAGATCACTGTCTCTGAGTTAGTAAAACATTTAAGCATATATATTTAAGTATTAAAATATTTATTCATTAAACTTTATTAGCATAGAAAAGTTCCAGTAGGAGCATTGTTCGTTAATAAAAACCCTACATATTGGTAGCAGTTTCTTCCCCCGAGGGTGGCCCCAGTATTGGGATGGAGCTGTTTGCCTGGCAAAGTCAGAGTACCCAATGGATCTGTCATTTTACTTTGTTTTCTTGGGTCAGAAAAGGCCTGTTTCTGAGGAACAAACTCCCTCAGATTTGTTAAGGAAATGTTTCATAAAAGATTCCTTAAGTCAGGTCATTTAACTGATTTGGCCTTGGGGTTTGACTTCAAAACCCAGCAGCACCACACCATGGCTTTTGAAGCCAGATTCCCAGCATTTTGTTCATGTTCTACACAATCCAGCTTTGTTCACTCTGGTACCGGTCTGGGGCCCCACCCACACTTGTTTGTGGGTGATCACTGAGCTTTTGATAAAGGCCATCAACTGACTGTATTTTTTTTTTCAACCGACTGTATTTTTACCCTGTGCCCATTAGGCTAAGCATGACTGGTTTTTATTCTGCTAGCCTGGCATGGATGTGGTTGAAAATTGTGTCCATATAAGTTAGGGATAAAAAGATAACTTATATTTGTGAACAGCATTAGATGTAAAGTGTTATACCTTTCTTTGCCTGTCAGGGGGCCAGTAATATCTACACAAGTGTGTTTCTGTGAATAGTTTAGCCAAGGCCATACAATAAGCCAGGATGAGAGCTTGAATTCTGTACCCTAGCACAGTGTCCTGGTCACTAGAATGTGCCCCATCAGCATTTGAAAGAATAAAGGTCATCAAGTGAGAAGGAGAAATGCATTTGGACAGGTTCTTTAGAAAATTATCTGTATGTACACATACCCATGTCAATATCATGTGCTTTGGGGTAGGGCATTTCAGCAAGGTTATGGTGTTAGAAATTAACTCTGAAATGCATGACTTTATTTTAACTCTGTGATTACTTGGGCAGCGCTTACATCACTAATGATGATTTGCTGCTTGTTGAACTGGCTGAATCATGAGCCTGTCTCCGCTAAACACCTGTGGGTGCAACTGAGGGATGCAATAAAATTCACTTTCTGGGTTTGTTTTTAACAGTACTGTTTTACTCAGAGTATCTCTTCTTTTTCAGAGTAAGCCCCAGTCTCCAAAGAGAATTGCTTCCCTTCCCATCAACAATGGCTCCAAAGAAAATGGGATCCATGAGGAACAAGACCAAGAGCCCCAGGATCTCTTCGCAGGTAAGTATAGACTCAAAACCTAAACTGGGAGTCTTCTAAGTCACTGAATTAAACAAGGTTTTTATTGGAAACATAACCCATAAGGATACAGCTGTGGAAAATTACAAATCATGTAGAATATAGCCCCTGCCATCAAGATTCTGACAGGGTTATGGAGTAAGACCTAAACATACAGATAGAGTTAGGCTACTAAACAATGTAAATGTGGCAAGAACAATGTTAGAAATACTAAGTCTCAGATCTTCGTTTGAGATCAGACTAAAGTAGTGTCTAGTTTATGACCAAGACTCATAGTGAGAATTACATTTTTGTGTCATAATCCAAAATATATGCATACTTATATAAAACTGAAACAAAAATTTTATTAAGTGACTTACCTTTATTACTTTCAATACAATCTGAAATGTCCTATTGTTTCTTTTTTTTTAATGCTATTTGCATCCAATTGAATTGATTTCACAGTTCACCAATGAGCCACATCCTGCAGTTTGAAAAAGACTAGTATGGAGTGGGGTTTCTTAACCTTGGCACTATTAACATTTTTGGCCCAGTAATTTATTTTTTTTTTAAGATTTTTTTATTCATTGACTTCTTAGAGAGCATAAGCAGGGGGAGCATATTGAGACACAAAGAGTGCCATTGGAAGACTTCCTAGAAGGAGGACTTATGTAGGAGAAAAGATTCAGATGGTTGGGCAGGGGATTCAAGGTACACTTGAATGCCAGTCAGTAAACTTGATGGGCCAGAGCAGGGAGTTCTTAGAGAAGACAAGAACTTGAAGTGTAGTTTAGGAGGATTTTAGGAGACTTGAAATGTAGTTTAGGAGGATTTTAGTTTAGTTTGGTTTAGGAGAATTTTAGACATCAAAAATAATTACAGTTTGAATGTTCATCCTACTATCAATAAGAGCCATTGGCAATTTTGAATAAAGAAAGTGATAATGGGTAATGTAAAACATTACAGAAGACTGACCTAGTGGAGTTTTTGTTTTGTTTTGTTTTTTTAAGATTGTATTTATTTAATTGACAGAGAGAGACACAGCAAGAGAGGGAACACAAGCAGGGGGAGTGAGAGAGGGAGAAGCAGGCTTCACGCTGAGCAGGGAGCCCGATGCGGGGCTGATCCCAGGACCCTGGGATCAAGACCTGAGCCAAAGGCAGACGCCCAACAACTGAGCCACCCAGGTGCCCCTGATCTAGTGGAATTATATAAAATGGATAGCAGTAGAGAAAAACTGGATACTTGAGAAGGCAATCACAAATTTGTTCAAGAATGAAATGGCAAAGACCAAAAATAAGATGATGTAAATGAGAAAGGAAAGGAAAAGGAAAGGTGAAAATTTTTCAAAAGAAAATCAGCAGGGCACCTGGGTGGCGCAGTCTGTTAAGCATCTGCCTTCAGCTTAGGTCAGGACCCAGGACCCTGCTCAGTGGGGAGCCTGCTTCTCCCTCTCCCTGTGCCTGCTGGTCACCTTGTTGTGCACTTGTGAGCATGTATGCTCTCTCTCTCTGTCAAATAAATAAATAAAATCTTTAAGGGGGGGGATCAGCAAAATTTGGTGTTAGTGATTGGATATAATGGACATCCAAAAATGGGGATTGAAGATAGAGTCAAAGGTTTTAAGTCCAAGGATTAAGAAGAAAATGATACCGTTTTGAGAACTACATTCTAAAAGAAGAAAATAGGGGCACTAGGTGGCTCTGTTGGTTGAGCTTCTGACTCTTGATCTCAACCCAGGTCTTGATCTCAGGGTCCTGAGTTCCATGCTGGTGTGGGGGAGGAAAGGGCGCTACTTAAAAAATAGCTAGCTAACTAACTAACTGGAGGGAGGGAAGGAGGGAAGGATGGATGGATGTATGAGTGGGTGCCTGGGTGGCTCAGTTGGTTAAATATCTGCCTTTGTTTCAAGTCACTTAATAAGCCAAAGGTTTTAAATTAGAAGTATCTCCTATTTCATTTCCAAACCCATTTACTAACTTAATTATTTACTTAGGGCCTGCATGATCTGAATATCTTCAACATACTTCAGCTGGTTCCTTGCTCCAAAGAATCCTACCATCCTGAGATGTTTATTATGTGTACTTTTTTTTGTTTTGTGCTCTCACACCACGGTCAGATTATCTCTCGTCTGTTCCTGATAGGGACCAGGTTCCAAGAGGAGCCATGTTTGTAAACATGATTCACATTTAATGATTAGAGCATTGATCTAGGACTTAGTCATGCTTTATAGACCCCCCATCTCTGGTTTCATTTTAGTTCCAAAAGAAAGTCTAGAAAAGAAAAAGAAATAGGGGCAAGAAATAGTGGCTCAATTGGTTAAACATCTGACTTTGGTTCAGGTCATGATCCCAGGGTCCTGGGATTGAGCGCCATGTCAGGCTCCCTGCTTAGCAAAGGAGTTTGTCACTTTCCCTCTTCCTCTGCCCCACCCCCTGCTCATGCTCTCTCTGTCTCTTTCTCAAATAAATAAAATCTTTTTAAAAAATTAAGAAAAAAATAGCTTTCTTTGAATTCTCTGGGACTAAAATTGAATACTGATCAGGCCAAACCCTAATAGATATTTATGTTTTTGTTTTTTAAAGGAAAAAAAAGTCTTTGCTGTTTAAATTTTGAACTAACACCATTGGTCCAAGTTGAAAGTGCATTCTTTTTATTAGTCAAAAAAAATTTTGTCTGAAAATGGTGCCTAATGCTCTTTTAGAAGCCCCTCTCGGGCGCCTGGGTGGCTCAGTGGGTTAAAGCCTCTGCCTTCGGCTCAGGTCATGATCTCAGGGTCCTGGGATCAAGGCCCGCATCGGGCTCTCTGCCCAGCAGGGAGCCTGGTTCCTCCTCTCTCTCTGCCTGCCTCTCTGCCTACTTGTGATCTCTCCTCTCTCTTTGTGTCAAATAAATAAATAAAATCTTTTTAAAAAAATAAATAAGATTTTAAAAAATAAATAAATAAATAAAAGCCCCTCTCTAGAACACTTAGGGAATGAGTTTTTCTGCTCAACTGAGATTTTCCCAGATAGACAAAGGTGGCTCTTAAGCACTGTTTTCTTAAAGCTATTTTTATTAGAAAGATATTCAGATATTACAACATCTTTTCATCCCCTTTGGACAGCATGTATCAAACATAATCTTAGGGGCACCTGGGTGGCTCAGTCATTTAAACATCTTCCTTCGGCTCAGGTCGTGATCCCAGGGCCCCAGGATCAAGTACTGCATCCGGCTCCCTGCTCAGTGGGGAGCCTGCTGTTCCCTCTCCCTCTGCTGCTCCCCCTGCTTGTGCTTTCTCTCTCTATCTCTCTCTGTCAAATAAATAAATAAAATCTTTAAAAATAATCTTTGTAAGATGATCTGAAACTATAATTGTAAACAATTATTAACCTGTGCTAAAACTACATTGCCATCCTCAGGTGTGGCTAATAGTGCCTTTTCCCGGGTGTTAATGTGTTTGTAAGTGGGGCTGTTTTTTCTAGCTTACCAGTTTTCCTGACTTCCTTTGATGTCATTTTTTGCTATCCATACGCCTGCTGCCTCTAGCTGAACTTATTCTTTTCCAAACAATTATAATAGGAGTAGTTTATATAAGATTGGGAATAGCCCCAAGAGTAAAATAAATTGGTACACTGACTTTGTAGTCTTTTTGCTTAATATCTGGTTCTTGCCTAAATTTTAGGTAGGAGAGGATAGCCAAGTAGTTGTATTTGGAAATGGGAGAGATTGTTCCATTAAGCCCGTACTAGAAGGACACTTTCCGTGGTGCCAGGGTGGCTCAGTGGGTTAAGCATCTGCCTTGGGCTCAGGTCATGATCCTGGAGTCCTGGGATCAAACCCAGCATCCCACATCGGGCTCCCCGCTCAGGGGGGAGCTTGCTTCTCCAGCCTGCTGCTCCCTCTGTTTGTGCACTCTCTCGGTCAAATAATAAATAAAATCTTAAAAAAAAGGAGAAGAAGAAGAAGAAGAATACATCCCTTACCATCTCCCCCTTTATCCTTGTAAAAATTTCTTACTTTCTCTTGTTCCGTTCACTTGGGTGAGATTTCTCGACTCTTGCTCTCAGCTTGAAAATGTGTTAAGTATTAAGAGTGGTTGCTATTGTTTTTGTTTCTTAAGTATATATTTTTTAAAGATTTTATTTATTTATTTGACGCAGAGAGAGAGATTACAAGTAGGCAGAGAGGCAGGCAGAGAGGAGGAAGCAGGCTCCCTGCGGAGCAGAGAGCCCGATGCGGGCCTAGATCCCAGGACCCTGAGATCATGACATGAGCCGAAGGCAGAGGCTTCAACCCACTGAGCCACCCAGGCGCCCATTTCTTAAGTATAGAACTGAAATTTAGCCATCAAAGACCCTTTGATCTTCATTATAGAATGCCTTTTTCTTTTTAGATGCCACAGTGGAGCTCTCCCTGGACAGCACACAGAATAATCAGAAGAAGGTGCTGGCCAAAACACTCATTTCTCTTCCACCACAGGAAGCTACAAATTCTTCTAAATCCCAGCCAAGCTATGAAGAGGTGAGAATGTGTGCCTTTGATCTTGTTTCTTTTGGATTTTTAGGACTGTGCTGCCAGTCTAAAGTTCAGTTGAGTATGAATCTTGAGAAAATATTTATGACTTTTAAAGAAGACCTTTATGGTTAATGGACAGCCAGAATCCAATACCTCTTTTTTTTTTTTTAATCCAATACCTCTTTCTTGGGCAGAGTATCTGTCACCCAAAAGATAGCACAGAGTCTTTCAATGAACACTAATGATACTTGGTGTCTGAAGCTCCCATATTCAAGAGTTTACTCTTTTCTCATTCCCTCCTTAGCCCAACAGAGACAAGTCTTGCTAATTCTAGTTATTATACATTATGATCAAAATAAGGTTTTAAACAAATAGATGTAACAAAGACCTTTGAGCAGGCTTAAAATTGTGGAATTTGATTCATTGGGATTGTTTGGAAAGGACAAAGCTGAACACTGATGTATGGAAGGGTATAGTTTGATGTTGTTATACTGATACAAAGTAAATGCAGGTAAAATTAATAGCCTTTTTCATGTATTAACTCTCATGGTTTATCTTCTCTTTAAAAGCTAGAGGAAGAAGAACAGGAAGACCAATTCGATTTGACAGTCGGTATAACTGATCCTGAAAAGATAGGTGAGTGTACTTGGGATTCCTTCTGATGTTAGGATGTGGCCAAGGAAAGCATAACTAGCTAATTTCTACAGTTATCTCTAGGGCTGAATTAGCCAACATGAAGTGCTTCTTCATTATCTTTCCTGTACGATTATACCCCTTGCGATGCTTCTAAGGCCAGAAATAGCAGTTACCTAGTATTTTATTAGGCTTTTCTTGGCTTTTGGGGGGAGAATCAGAGATATTAAATACTATGAGAATCCTTTTTAAAAGATTTTATTTATTTTTATTTTCTATTATTATTATTTTTTTTTTTTTAGAGAGAACAAACCATGAGCAGGGAGGAGGGGAGGGCAGAGGGAGACGGGGAGCGGGTATCTTAAGCAGAGTCCACACCCAGTGCAGAGCCTGACACGGGACTCAGTCTCACCACCCTTAGAGCATGACCTGAGCCGAAGTCAAAGATCCATCTCTTAACCTCCTGAGCCACCCAGAGGTCTCAAAGATTTTGTTTTTAAGTAATCTCTATACCAAAGGTGGGGTTTGAACCTACAACTGTGAGATCAAGAGTTACATGTTCCACTGACTGAGCCAGCCAGGCACCCCAGAATCCTTTTTTAAAAACCCAAACATTGCTTTGTCCCATAGAGTTGATGAGATCATTTTACTCTTTTTTTGAAATTATAAATTCCATTTAAGCATCCTAAAATACATGTTCTAAAATTTAGGAGTACTGAATTTGTTTTTCCCCTAATAAATTTTGAATTCTTATTATGTATCATTTATCACTTGATAGCCTAAAGAAGTATGTAAGTCTGCATCTCTCTTTGATAGATAAAAACCAAAGGACCCAGGTTGAATTTTGGTCATATTTGGGGGAAGTTAGATTTTCAGAAAGCACGATGCTTGACTCTGGCCAGAACTTGAATTTTCTGGATAGCCTTCCCATGTTCCAAGATTGTAAAAGCGCTTAGTGAGTAGAGAGCAATAGGCCTCAACTTCCCTCGTTCTGTATATAGTCTCTGAAAGAAGAGGCTTTACAGAGCTTTTCCTCCTAAACAGGGATGGTGTTTATATGGTTAAGAGGAAAATGTAATTAAACCTTTTTCTGTTCTGAACTAGGAAGAGGAATTTATAAAGTATAATTAGACTTTATGCCAAATGTTTTGTCACTGACTGTTAACTTTGACTTTTCCTAGACTGTTGCACTGGTAGGGTGTTTATGAGCATCTTTCACAGTTTGCTCATCCAATAGCAGAGGAAACTGGGGACCAGCAGGTGAAATGCAGCTTTCCTGTCAGGTCACAGTATGGCCCATGGTAGAGCCTGGACCAGTACTTTGGATTACATGTGCGGGATTATTTTTTGCCTCTCTAATATTTTAAATATTCTATAAGCACATTTTTAAGCTAGTTATTACCTGCTTTAAATCCTTGGTAGAATAACAAAAAATTGTACATAAATAATACTAGTTTTAATATTTTGATAAATATTTTAATAAATAAATGATTTTAAAAATTAAATAAAAATCATCATGCTTAATAAACCAGGAGAGGGAGGAAGTATATTAGTTTCCTAGGGCTTCTTCAATAAAGTACTACAAACAGGGCGAGTTAAAACAACAGGAATATACTCAGAATTCTGAAGGCCAGAAGCCTGAAATCATGGTGTCAGCAAGGCCATCCTCCCTCTGAAGGCACTAGGGAAGATTGTTCCATGCCTCTCCCCTAGCTTCTGGGAGCCTCAGGCATTCCTTGGCCTATCGAGGTATCATTCTAATCTCTGCCTTCATTGTCACATGGCATTCTCTCTGGGTGTTTTCACATTGTCTTCCCTCTATATGTGTCTATCTCTGTCCATATTTCTCTTTATAGGGACACTAGTCACATTGAATTAGGGCCCACCTCCTCTGACCTCATTTTCACTTTATTTCTATAAAGACCCTGTTTCCAAATAAGGTCACATTCTGAGATAACTGGGGTCTTAGGACTTTCAACGTTTCTTTTTAGGGGGACAGAATTCAACCCATACAGTAATTTTAATTTCCCACGGATCAGATTTATTTAAATACAAATCACTTAGGTGATTAGCTTTCATTCCCTGGCACCATGGTCTAAATTGTTAGTCATGGTGATGCCAAGAAACCGGCTTAAGGCGTATTCGTATTCAAGACCTGATCTTAGGGGGATGCCCAGGTGGCTCAGTTATTTAAGTGTCTGCCTTTGGCTCTGGTCATGATCCCAGGGTCCTGGGATCAAGTCCCACGTCGGACTTCTGCCTCTGCCTGCCACTTCCCCTGCTTGTGCGCTCACTCTCTCTCTCTGACAAAATAAATAAATAAATAAAATCTTTACCCCCCCCAATAAAAAGACCTGATCTTGGGGTGCCTGGCTAGTTTAGTGAGTGGTGCTGCAACTCTTGATCTCCGGGTCATGAGCTTGAGCCCCACATTGGGTATAGAGATCACCTAAAAAGCAAACAAACAAAACCCCCTGATCTTTATAACAACACCTTCTATAGGCTGTTTATTCAACATGTGCTTCTCATTCCTACACACAATCTAGATAAGAATCCAGGGCACCTGGCTGACTCAGTCCGTGGAGCATGCAACTCTTGATCTTGCGGTCTTGAGTTAGAGCCCCACACTGGGTGTAGAGATTACTTAAAAATAAAACCTTAAAAACATTAATTAATTGGGGCGCCTGGGTGGTGCAGTTGGTTAAGCGGCCAACTCTTGGTTTCGGCTCAGGTGGTGATCTTAGGGTCGTGAGATTGAACCTGGCATCAGGTCGGCATGAAATCTGCTTCAGATTCTCTCTCCCTCTGCCCCTTCCAGTCATGCACACACGCACTCTTCCTCTGCTGAAAATAAGTAAAGAAATCTTTTTTAAAAATTAATTAGAATCTAATTTGTATATGGCATCTTCAACTTTCTGAAATTATTTAGGAAATTAACGTAAATTTAAAACTGCTATATCACTAGCCCATTTCCATATTTTATGAACTCTATGTACATGCAGGTATATTTTTTCTAATTGCCTCAGTAAAAGCAGCTGATATGCTGGCAAACTGAAGATCCTGCTTCGCTCTTACGTTTTATGTATGTTTGCACTTAGGCTTCCCTTTATTCTAGGCACTAAATTATGGAATTGACCTTTTGGAAATTTGACTATGACCTGTGAGTGAAATTGTGAATACCTCTTCTATAAAGTAAATTTAGATTTTTTTCCTTTTATAGTGATAAACATTCTTAGTAGTGTTATGCACTGTACCATAAGTGATTTAGAAGAGAACAGTGGTAATTGATAGGCAGTGATTTCTAAGGTTTAGCTTATGATTTCTGTTTCATACACCCCCTTTTGGTAGGATTAGAGAGGTAGAGAAGACAAGTCCTCTATTGCTGTATAATCTCCAGCTTGTCTGTGTACTTTATAAAAGCAGGCATTCCTAGCTGTGTCATTGAAACCAAGTTGCAGTATGGGACCCTGCTGATCTTGTACTGTAACTTCTTCCCCTAGGCCCTCTCCCAGGACCATTTCAGAAGCTTAAGCAGTTAGTAATTGTTGACCTAGGCTTTCCTGTTTGGTGTGGGGAAAGAATCGAGGGGTTGGGAAGGAGGGAACAAAACCAAGCCAAAACACCAGATTCTAGCACTGGAGCTTTGTCTGAGTCCAGTGTATGTCTTTTCACTACTCAGGGAGTCAATGGTGCCTTTATGTCCCTAAGTGGTCTAGGTCAGGACACTACCACAGAGAAAAACAAATGCCTGAATCCCAAATTATTTAACAGTCAAAGGCTTTTTCAGAAAAATAATTCCTGCAGGAAAGAGATTTGCGTGACATCAGGCAGCCGGAGCATCTTCCTGCCAGGCCCTTTGCTCTGGGTGAACATGCTAGATGAGAGAGGTCGGTGACCCCCAGCACCAGTGGAGGGGTCCGTGACAGTATTTCTGAAAGAGCAAACCGAGCCCAGAGCTAGCTTAGGGTAGAACTGCTTGTTTCCTTTTACATCACTTGCTTCCTTCTCCCCCTGCTGCTTTATACAGCAAGAGAATTGTTTGCTTTTAGACAGATGTGTATAACCGGCCCAAATATTGGCATGGTAACAACCAATGGATTGTCAGTATCCAGTGCTGCTTTGTGGAGGTTATAAATGGAGCCTGGCCTTGGAACAGGGGGCTGACTCTCTTGTCTGTCTCAACTTGGGGCCCTGCCAGCGTCTGTGGGGCCATGATATGTGACACAGAGACCCTAAGGCAAAGTAGGAGATTGTAGAATAGTATATAGAGCTGGGAGATGAAACAAGTATCCCTTCTTATACAGAGCTCCTGTGACTTATGCTTCCCGGTTAAATGTGAGCAAGATCAGCACTGCTTTGGTTTACAGAATAATCCTCTTGTGCTTTCTTGTTCTTCCACAGGGGATGGTATGAATGCCTATGTAGCCTACAAAGTTACAACACAGGTGAGTCCAAGGGACCCTACTGGTGACAGCTTAATAGATTTGGGTGTTTATACCAAGAAGGTCATCATTCAGATTATTTCTGGGTATTTCTTTAGTTTCTTTGCCAACATCCTCCTTCAAGTTTACTCAAGATGGAGCAAGCCTGCATCCCTTTGGTAATCTCATCTGAGCCTTTCCACTTTTCTTCCAGAGAGCTAACACTTCAGTATGAAACTTTGTAAGTTTTATTAAGACATGTGGTATATCTGATATATTCCCATCCCTCTTAGGACCTTTGTGGCGTAGAACTAGTTTGGTGGATTGCCCCAAACTATATCACCTGTTTAAAAATCATTAGTTCTTAGGAGGTTTCCTGTGTGGAGCTTCTTTTAATACTTTCCCTACCCTTTTACCCCTTGGGTCTGGTCTTCCTTTTTTATATAACATTAATGCATACAAAACTTACACAATGTTGTATGCAGGTTATGAAGCATAAAAAATGAAGCCCCGAACCTACCACCAGTCTTAAGATGAGTACCATTGAATCCACCTGCGTGTTTCTCCCTGTCATATCCCCTGCCTCACACCTTCAGGGCAACCACTCTCCTAAGTCTCTCATTTCCTTTATAAAGAGTGTTCACATATGTATCTCTAAACAATATACTGTTTTGCTTTGTTCTTAAGTTTCATAAAAACAGCGTCATGCTGAAAATAGTGCTTTCTTTACTAGCATTGTTTCTCAGACCCATCCATGTTTTGTGTAGCTGTAGTTAGTCCGTTGTGTGATTATAGCATAATATATTTATCCATTTTCCTGTTGTGAATATTCGGCATGTTTCCAGTTTTTGTAATTACGAACCATGACCTTTCTTGCACATGTCTGCTAGTAAACACCTGGAAGAGTTTCTCTAGGGTCTATAACCAGGAGTAGTTCCCCTAGGTCATAGAGCAAATGTTGAGAAAAGGGAATACAAACTTTCATTTTTGTTTTTGGAATACAAACTTTTTAAAAGTCTTTGTACCAATTTATACTCCCGTTGGCATATGTAAAAGTTCACCTTGATATACTGCTTTGCCAACAATCGGCAAGGACAACCTCCATAAATTTTGCCTACCTGGTGAGTATTAAATGATCTGTCATCATGATGTAGGCCTAGTCTTTTTTCTTAGAAGTCTCCTTTATATTGTCTCACTACTACTTGTTGGCCTGCCACCTGTGAGTTCTAGATTCAGTGATACTTTAGAAGTTAAAGTGTCTACAGTGTGGACATTTCATCTGATCCTCCAGCTTTAGTCTGTCTTTAGTTTTGCTGCTTTAATTCCAGCAGCCAGTACCCTTAATAAAACAGTGCAAGATGAATGGGTTATAGGTGACCATAGATTTCCACTTTAAACTAGACTTATCTGTTTGCTTTTAGAGCAAGGGTTCTTATCCCAGAAGTGGAACTGGAGTCGAATTTAATTAGTTGCCTTTATAATCCTGTACATTTTATGTTATGCATTTGAAATCGTTATTCTGAGAAGGGCTCTGTAGACTCCCAGACAGCCAGAGAGGACTGAAGTTCAAAAAGTTTAAGAATCTCAGGCTTGGAGAAAGTTATTTACCAGGAAGCTAAAGGATAAGGATCTGGGAAGTAGATCCGTAGTCCGGATGACTTTTAAGATACTTAATCATCTTCTATTTGAAATGAAATCACCTTGTGTTTTTTCTGTCCCCAAGACGAGCTTACCCATGTTCAGGAGTAAACAGTTTGCAGTGAAAAGAAGATTTAGTGACTTTCTGGGTCTTTATGAGAAGCTTTCAGAGAAACATTCTCAGAATGGCTTTATTGTTCCTCCTCCACCCGAGAAAAGCCTAATAGGTAAGCTGTGTGGTCTTTATTCTGCTTGGAATTTTTTCTTTTGCATTCTTTCTGCAATATACTTTCTAATTAGTACATGAGACTACTATTAACAGTGTGGAATCTTATGGTTAGGAAAGAGATATTTCCAATGTTTTCCTATAAATTACACGAGGTCTAGAGAAATAGCATGTTTTGACATGTTCTCTTTCCTTGGGTGCAGTAGGAGGCTTTGCTTTGAGCTTTCACAGCTGTGTGCGTGTGTGTGTGTGTGTGTGTGTGTGTTGTGTTGTGTTCATGTTTGTATCGATGTGGGTGTGTTGTGTTGTGTTCCTGTTTGAATTGGGGTGTGTGTGTGTTGTGTTCATGTTTGTATTGGTATCAGGAGTCTTAAATGATTCCTATTTCCTCCAGACTGAAATGTACTAAGTTGAAGGGGGATTGGTAAGGGGGGAAGGCGGGCTGAGGAGCCTTCTTATTGCCATCAATTGATGTTTATTAATCTATACTCAGAGTCCTATGCCCCCTTTTAGAAAATGTATAATGTTCTGCAAGTCCCAGAGTTTAGAACCTTCAGCACTTTGAGACTTGTTCAAAATATGACTCTCATGTAAAGAACCTTTTTTTCTTGCCTCCTCATGACATAGAAGTGTAGAAGTGGCCTTTGGTTGTTTTTGTAATGCTATTCTCACTGCCTTTCCTCTTGTGGACTTTTTTATAGGTTATTGTTTTTTTCTTAATTCATGATGACTTATTTACAGTTATTTTTACTTTTCAAATTCCATTTCAGGAATGACAAAAGTAAAAGTTGGGAAGGAAGATTCTTCTTCTGCAGAATTCCTTGAAAAACGGAGGGCCGCTCTAGAAAGGTAAGTGCCATATGACCATTTTCCTAAATGACATAAGAACAGGTGAGAAGCTGAAACTGAGACTTACTCATGAAACATTCACTGAAGTTAGGAGAGATGAGACTTGACTGAATTAAAGACTTCGCACCTCTGTAAGCTCTTTAACCTTTCCTAAGTCCCCGACCTTCCCACCTTAGGAACAGACCATCTTTTTTTCTTTCCTCATCCTGAGTGAACAGACAAGGATATTCCCTTGGACAGTCAAATATGAATGGCTCTGAGGTCTCTTTTTGAGCCGTTATTTTTCTTCCCTTTTTAGAAAAGTGAAGAACATGAATTTGAATGTGCTTATAAGCAGAGTCACACTTACGTGCCTTATCTGAGGACATCTTAAACTAATGGAAGACGTAGCCTTGCCTACAGTGTATGACACGCAAAACTTTGTGAGGCCAGGTTGACTAGCCAGATAACTGCTTATACCTTGTAGGTACCTTCAGAGGATTGTGAATCATCCTACCATGTTACAGGACCCTGATGTCAGGGAGTTCTTGGAAAAAGAAGAGGTTAGTATTATACAAACTGAATTTCATAATTTCTCTCTGCCTCTAGTGAAATGAAACCAGTCCATTCAACAAACACTTGAGTACTTTACATGCATTTACCTTAGTAAGAGACTGTATCCTAATTTGTAAGCCCTCAAGAATGACAGGTATTTTTCAGCCTTTGAAATAAAAGAAGTTCTACCTGTATTCAAAAGCAACTGGTTTTAGAGGTCAGACTGCAGCCTAGTTTTATCTTACTGGAACAACACAGCGATCTGTTTGGCAAGTCCTTTTCATGTCTTTCATAAGTTACTACTTGGCTCAAATTGAATGCTTGTTTTATGCCAGGAGCTGAGGGGCATTGGTTCAAAGCCAGTTACCACAGACCACAGAACTGCCATGCAGTAAAAGTGTTGATTCAAGTAGACAGTCTTTTTTACAGGCTATGCATAGGCTATTCATGATTGTGAAAAATTGGAGATGGCCCAGTTACTAACAGTTGAAGAAGTAAGTGAAATATAGCAATGCAACACTTTACTCTTATCATGAACAGAAAGTATACGGAAGTGTTTATGTATATTCATTGGAAATATACATTAAAAGAATTACATAGGGTGCCTGGCTGGCTTAGTTGGTAGAGCATGTAACTCTTGATCTCAGGATCGTGAGTTTTAGCCCCACGTTGGGTTTAGAGCTTACTTTAACAAAAAAAATTTATGAAAAGTAAAACTTGAAACAGCATGTATATATAGAGCTATGGGAAGATGTTAGTCATTAAGGATCAAAAGAAACATTGGACTAAAACAGTGTTGTATCTCATATGAAAAAACTAGAAGGAAGGAAGGAAGAGGGTAGGACCAACATTTTGTATTTGTTTTTTCATTTTGTTACTATGTTTAAATTTTTATTTGCATATAGTATGGATTACTTTCATGAAGAAAACAGTACTAAGTATATGGGTTTTCCCCCCGAAAATGAAATTTAATTACAATTTCTTTACTTAACGCAGAAATCTTTTCATTCCTCTGGGATTCCTATATCCATTTTTCTTTTTTAGTCCCTAATCCCCACTTCATACCCCTAAAACAGGGTTTGTCTATAGCAGCACTTTTGACACTTTGGGCTGGATCATTCTTTGTTCTAGAGAGCTGCCCTGTGTATTGTAGGTTTAGCAGCATCCCTGGCTTCTATCCACTAGACGCCAGTTGCACCCCTCCCCAGTTTGAACATCCAGAATTATCTCCAGCCATGACCAGATGTCCCCTGGGGGGCAAAATGGCCCCAAGTTGAAAACTACTGCCCTAACAGTCCTGAGCACTAGAATCTAATTTTTCAGCATGGTATACTATAAATACTATAGATTCTTTAGCATCCCTTCCATACCTTAGGAAAGTAGTGATAGGACTGAACCAGCCAAATTATTTCTAAATGTTTGACCTGCTTGGGTTAACAAGCTCATCCCTAAAACCTCAATCTGAATAAATAATGCTTCTGTCCTTAGACCTTTGTTTACTGAGGAAAATCCAAATGGAATCACAACACAGCTTCAAAGCTTCTCAAGACCTTACATCCAGCTGTGTGCAGAGTATGCTAATCCAAAGGATCTTTTAGCAAAAGTATGTTTGATATTTAAGCAGTTCATGCCTGGGATGATAGACAGTCTCAACATGAGGTCATCTGGCCATATAACAATCCTACTCTCATTTCTTTCTGCACACTATATCAAAAGCTGAAAATTTTGCTAATTCTGTTTAACACAGTACTTTGGTTTTTTTTTTTCTTTCAGTTACAGATGTGTCTAACTGCCTTTGAAAACAGTAATCTACAGTTCAAATAATTTGTTTAGCAAGTTTTGGGCATACCATCTGATGGATACTAATTCTTCTGAACCTAAAATAGGGGCAGCAGATAACATGCCATCCCGCCTTCTTGGTCTTATAGCTGCCACGCGCCGTGGGTACCCAGACACTGAGTGGCGCTGGTCTTCTCAAGATGTTCAACAAAGCCACAGATGCCGTCAGTAAAATGACCATCAAGATGAATGAATCAGACATTGTGAGTAGCCCTGTGCCTCTCAGCTTCCCCTGCTCCCTCAGTCTTAGGGCCAGAAGCCCAGAGGAGTCCTGAATTTCTCAGAGACTTTCCTTTTAAGAGAATTTAGTCCCTTTTTAAAAAAACTGCTAAGGAAATGCTGTGCTGGATGCCTGTATAAGTCCCCTCCATTAAAGATCTGGGCTTGTGTGTTTCAGTGGTTTGAGGAGAAGCTCCAGGAAGTAGAGTGTGAAGAGCAGCGCTTACGGAAACTGCATGCTGTTGTAGAAACTCTAGTCAACCATAGGAAAGGTAACGGTCTCGGAAATGCACTTGGAGCCAGGGGAATTTGATGTTCTCCAGTGAGCTGGAGATGGGAGGGCATCCTGTCCCTAAGCCTATCTATCAGCCATTCAAGTTGAAATTCTTAACTCACCTAGTCCTTGATGCCTCATCAAAAAGGTGTGCCCTGCACCTCCTGCCTCAGCCACTGTGAGCATTGTACTTTCTACCTGGGAAGGGTGCAGGGAAGTCGGCCCACCTACAGCTTCACCTGGAATATGGGCTTCAGTTGGTATGGTTTGAATTGGTGGCTTATATCCAAAGTGATGTCACACACTTTAGCTACGTGATTAAATGAAATTCATGGAAACCATGTATGTCTCCTAACCTTTGCCTAAGAGCTACTAAAATTTGCAAGTTTGAATGCTTTCCTTCTCCGCCTTAAACATGGTATAATCAGAAGTCGAAACAGGCAGAAAACTGTTAAAATGAAGACAATGTAAGGGTTGGCAAAATAGGGCCTAACCCATGGGCCACATCTGGCCCTCTGCCTATTGCTATGAGGTAGGAGTGGTTTTTACATTTTTAAAGTGAAGGGTGAAAAAGTAGAGAAAGTGAGACCATATGTGGTCCACAAAGCTTCAGTCCTCGGGCCCTTCACAGAAAACGTTTGTCCTGCTCTAAAACATATAAGACTATGCAGTGTGCGCATACATTCACTCTCTCTCATGCAAACAGACTACCAACAGTGAGCTTTAATGTGAAAATTAGAATCATTCCTTTGGCCTATTTGTATTAACTGGCCCCTGCTTCTCCAGGGCCAATGTCTGAGCTGCTTCTTCCAGGTAGGCCTCAACCTGGTGAAACTTAGGCCAGCAGGTGCCTCTCCCTCCTTGTGTGATCACACTGCACTCCGCTCACTCTATTAAGTCCACACGGCCAGGGTGTAAGTGACTGGGTCTCAGAGCCCCCTTGTTAGATACACAGAGGGCATCTTTGCTAAGACATGCCATGCAATGCCAGCTGACTTCTTCCTTTTCCTTATGAGATCAGAGGCCTCTCCTGTCTTCTTCCAGAGCTAGCGCTGAACACAGCCCAGTTTGCCAAGAGTCTAGCCATGCTTGGGAGCTCCGAGGACAACACAGCATTGTCACGGGCACTCTCACAGCTGGCTGAGGTGGAAGAAAAAATTGAGCAGCTCCACCAGGAACAGGCCAACAATGACTTCTTCCTCCTTGCTGAGCTCCTGAGTGACTACATTCGTCTCCTGGCCATAGTCCGCGTAAGCTTCCGTTTCCTTTCCTCTTTCTCCCCACTCCCGTTGATTTAATTTGTCTTTCTTTTGCTCTTCCCCTTTCCAAGACATTTCCATCCATTATAGCTGAAAATAGGTGTAGCTTTTTTCTACTCCCAAGAGAGAAGGTGTCTTATGAACCAAAAAAATCCATTTAACTCTTAGCTAGTTATCATGGAGTCATTTTGAGGCCTACAGCCAGTTTTTAAAATACATTTGGAGAAGAGACTACTCTTGAATTTCCAAGTAGGTCCCTCCTTATTGTTGAAGCAGGACAGTGCTCCTTTCTTCAAACACGTCTTATTATAGACCTGCTGTCCTGGCCCCAGGGAGCAGTGACTTCCTCAGTCCTTTGGTCCTTGCCTCCTTAACAGTAAGCGGTGGCTTTACCCTGGTAAAAGCTCTTGCTGGCTTCCACTTGTCCCTCTAATGTGGGCAGTCAGGTAACTACACGGAACCGGCTTGGCGTTGCATGGAGGAGTGTGGCCAGGGGGCTAAGAGCTTGTCACCAGAGTCCTTTGTGTGCTGTGCTGCCCACACTGGTAACAACACTGCACCCTGCCTCTCAGGTCAAGTACCTCACCTCTTCTCCTGGGAACCAGGGCAGTCTGGTTTCCCAAGACCTTTTAGAGCAGCCAAGGAAGCTTTACTGGACAGTGGTATTAGCTCTCGCATGGCCTCTCTGTGATAAAGGAAAAGAGCCGAGAGGGATCCTGACGCCTGCCCTGTAGGGCCTGAGTCTGCCCCCTGAACCGGCTTGGGACCAGGATGAACCTCTTGAGTTGGAACAGGGCCACCTTCACTCCCCATCTCCAGCATCTTCCCCACCAGGGAGCTCCTGTGTTGTCAAGAGCCGAGCCGCTCCCAGGGCTCTTATTTCCTCCATGGTAGAGTTGCTCAATGTAGCCTATGAGTTTGCTCATTGTCCTCCCCCTCAGCTGTTTGGTTTGCTGCTAACTGCAGACTGATAAGAGGCTGGAAGAATAACCTGCTTTGGAATTTGTGGAACTGGTCAGACTACAAGACTGGAGCGCCACCTCAGGGAAGCGCCCTCTCTGGGGAAGTTTTCAGAGGGGGGCATTGTTTGGCGTCTCAGGAGAGCACAGCTCTTGGATATGTGAGAGAGAGAGAGAGAGAGAAACACACACACACACACACACACACCCCATCCCCAGGCTGGGTGAGCCTCTGCACACACACACACACACACAACCATCTCCAGGCTGGGTGAGCCTCTACACACACACACACACACACACACACACACACA
>LNAC01000018.1:5976843-6006851 GCA_002007465.1 Ailurus styani | reverse complement strand
CACACACACACACACACACACACACACACACACACACCCCATCCCCAGGCTGGGTGAGAGAGGACCAGCCTAGAGCTCCATGGGGGGGGGCGGGGAGCAACATGACTGCGTGCAGAACTGTGAGCTGGGCTTCTCTCAGAGACCCTTTACCTGCCCTCCTCATAATCATGAGCTGAGAATGGGATTGAGGAGATGAGCAAATATTTCTTTTCTGCTTTTCCCTGAACCTGGAGCTGCACCAGTCTTAACCCAGAAGGTTCGGCTTGAGTCTTACGTGGTTACAAAGCTACCTTTTTACCTGCCCTTTGACACTGAGCTGCTAGGAAATTGCAAGTGAGCACAAGTGAGAGTCAATGCTGGGAAAGGTGAATGTGGTGGCATTTTACTCCCTAGGGTTCAAACCTTGGTAAAGGCCTGCACTAAGGAGACCTAGAGAACATCCAGGGAACTTCTGCAGTGAAGGAGAACAAATGAAACAGGGTTGGAAGGCTGGCCCCAGGTACAGATCTCATCTAGGCCGCCTCTTGAAGTTTACTGAGCCAGTGGGGGCGGGGGGCTGTAGGGTGGATGGTATGGTTAGGCCAACAACTCTCCTCTGTAAATGTGATCAAGGGACTGGAATGAGGGCAAACCAGCAAGTGGACCTTGGGGAGCTTCTTGTGAGCCTTAATAGCCTTCCACAGTTGAATGTATAGACAAGATGGAAGCCGTGTGTCCCATGGTAGCTGCAGGTATTTATTTAAAGATCTGTTAAGCTAACCCTGTATACTATTTGGTCTTAATTTAAAGGTTGCTTCCTTAAATTGGCCTTGCCTTGTATATCTTCCAGGCTAAGTCAAGTCTCCGGTTCTGTCATTTTGTTATAGGTCCTCTCCTTGTTTTCTCTGTACTCTGCATATGTGTAATCATTTATTGGTAATTATTAATATAATGTCAGCATTTTCTGTTAAATTATAAGCCCCATTAAAAGCAGAACCATGTGTTTCATTCCCCACTGTCTTCTTAGTTCCTGGCACATGGCAGGAGCTCAGGAGGAGTGTGGAGACCCATGGACTAATCTGAGGGAAGCAATTCAGAAGCCACAGTACTGGGCATTGGCATCAGGCCACCTACTGTGCCCCAGCCATCCAGCCTGGGGAGTAGCATGAAGCAGCATGGCACCGGCCTGCTGGAGGCTTGGAGAGGAGTCTTACCCAAGCTTGTGCATTTTGATGTTAAGCTTCCAGCTGGGCACTAACATGTGGCTGCAGAACCTGCCCTTGCTCAGTCCTTCTCTAGCACAGCTGCTGGGAGAGAGTACCCCACCCCTCACCCCGCCCCAGGCAGAGCTGGTGGAGCTCCTGCAGGGCTGGTTGTGCTCTTCCCCAACCCCCCTCCCCACAGGCTGCCTTCGACCAGCGCATGAAGACCTGGCAGCGCTGGCAGGATGCTCAAGCTACGCTGCAGAAGAAGCGGGAGGCTGAGGCTCGGCTGCTTTGGGCCAACAAGCCTGACAAACTGCAGCAGGCCAAGGACGAGATCTTAGAGGTGAGGCCCCCCAAGGCAGACCAGTGGGGGTATTCGACCCAGATGCTTGAACCCCCCGCAGCAAGCCAAGAGAGCTGTTTGAGTCTAAAGGCCGGTGGCTGCTGGGGAAGCCTCAGGAGTCCCGGTTTGCTCTTGTCCCATTCCACCCTGACTTGTCAAGTCAGAATCTCTGCAGGAGGGGTCTTGTGTGCCTCTTCAAAAAACTCCAAAGTGATTCATACATGCCCCTCTGGTGTTGAGAACAAAATTCAGTTTTCTGGAACTCCCAGCTCTGCTGGCGGGTGCCTGAACCAGAGGCTACGGAGTGTCAGAACTTTCTCAGGTATCAGTCCTGGCCTGGCACACACAGTACCTCTTTTCAAGCCAGATGGCCTTACACACTGAATCCCATATGGTTTCTGGTCTTACCCAGAGGGACAAAAAGACACAATGACCAATTCAGGTCTTCTATGTAGAATTGCTGTCCAGGGATAAAGACTCAGTAATGGTACCATAATATTAAGCGATCCTTTCTTTCCCCTTACTTCCCAGTGGGAGTCTCGCGTGACTCAGTACGAAAGGGACTTTGAAAGGATTTCAACTGTGGTCCGAAAAGAAGTGATCCGGTTTGAGGTGAGATAGAACATCCTCACAAGTGTGCAGTGCCTGGTTTAGTGGTAGTGTTGGTTTTGTTCACGTCTATTGAGTAGGGAGTTAGATGGAAGTGTTGGTGACTTGGTAGTTGTCGCAAACAGATGTGGCATGTGTGTGTGTTTACATGTGTGTTCAGAGGCAAAGTAGCTGTTCTGTTTTGTTGGACCAGAGCAGTTAGACATAGAACAAAGCTTGCAGCTATCCTATGTCCTCTGGTCGCCTTTCCTTTCTCCTTTCTACCTTCATCCCCCAACTCCCCCCCAACCAAGAAGAAAGCTTTGCAAGGCTTCATCAGAAACTGTTTGACTGGAAATTATAGCTGTTCCGGCTGCTGGCTATAGTTTCTGGGGCTGTGTTTGGCTTTGGTCAGCAATACACAGCACCATCCCATCAGAGGGGTAGGAGCAGCTATCTGGATGATCACTCTAAAATCCTGTCTCCTATAGAAAGAGAAATCCAAGGACTTCAAAAACCATGTGATCAAGTACCTTGAGACACTCCTATATTCACAGCAGCAGGTATGTAAGTTACGCATGACTGTCCTCCTCTATGCCTGCTCCAGAGGCCAGCTGCCTACTTTGGGCTTTGGTAACAGGATGGGATGGGCTGGCCCTATTGCTCTAACATGGAGCATCTAATAGGGTCTTTTGCTAAGCAGGATTGCCCAAATCCTACAAGAAGTTAGTTTTTAAGGACAAATCCCAACTCTCCCTATAACCCCGTGGTACCAGCTAACCCTGTTAAGGCTGAGACCCCAGTCTTTGTGGTAAACAGTGGGCCCCATTGTGAGGAGCTAACTGAGCTGGGCAAAGCTGTGGCCCCCACAGGGGTACTTCCTCCAGGGCAGAACCAGGACTGTCTTTAGCGATTTCCCTTGGACTTGATGCTTTCTCTCAGTCTAGAAACAGGTAAGGGCAGTGTGGCTTGCTGGACAGTCTGTCCCAAGGTCCACTCAGCCTAGTATTTCCTCAGCTTGGCCTCAGCTCCAGCCTCCCTTTAGGTGGCTGCGGAGTCTGGGGGAGTGCCATGGCAGTGAGCTTGCTCCCCTCCCAGGCTCAGGCTCTGCCACTAGGTGGGGGCACTTGCTTACTGTCCCCACTTCTTTGCAGCTGGCAAAGTACTGGGAAGCCTTCCTTCCTGAGGCAAAGGCCATCTCCTAATGGACCAAGGACATCAGAACCCACCTGCCTGACGCTGCCTTTTTATACACTGCCCTCCACCTCTGCTGGACTCCAGTGATGCATCCTGCCTAGCCTGGACTTGACCTCTTCCTCCCTGCCCCCACAACCAACCTGTCCCCATTCTAACTGTTACTTCATTTAGCTTCCATATATATTTTCTTACCTGAGAGAATAGTTTCTTGCTTTAAGCAAAAGACCCACACTAGGTGGTGGAGTTAGGGGATGGGGGTGGAGTATTGATATAAATATATAAATACAAATGTATATTTTTCAGGATGTGGTTAGGAACTGGGAATAACGTTTTCTGTTACTCCTGATGGTGCCATGAAAAGATTATGTAATAAAATATTTTAAAATCAGGTCACATGACTCAGAATGGTGGTGTTTTTTGCTTTAGGCGGCGGAGCAGTTGGGAAGCAGGTCCGGAATACTCTGAACCAAGAAGTTGCCCAGGTGTAGAGTAAGTTTCTCTCCATAGGAATTTACAAGCTTTTGCTGCTGCATCCCTGTGGAATGAGGATTTCTTTTTTTTCTATCTACTTCAGCTGCCTGCTCTGAGGGTCTCTTAATCTGTTTAATTCTTATTCCTACTTTTTTAAGGAAGGAGTTGTAAAGACCTCTCTTATAGTAAGAGAGACAAAATGGATTCTCCTGCAAAGGAGGCAGACTCTTTTATTCCTACTGTTTCCCTTAGCTGCCCAGGGCTCTCTGAGTCTTGTCCTTAGATAGCAGTCTTGTGTTCTGAACTTCTTTTTGCCACATCCTCAGCAGACTGATTCATGTGAAAAGTGTAAAGGGGTGATAAGGACTTAACACTTTTTCTCCATTGACAACAGAGTCAGGCATTCTGCCTCTAGATAAGGTGATCCAAGAGTTCCTAAATTTTTTGAGGCTCCAAGAAGCTTTACTGTCTGTTCCAGGAGGTAGCATGCCAACAAGAGACCGAGTGTTGTCCATACAGGCCAAGGGCATTCAAAGGGGTCTCTGTCCTGGCCTGGCCAGAGAGGCTCGAATCCCCACTGCGCTGTTGCTGGGCTTCCCCTCAGCTGTGTCCACAGCTGCTTAAACTGGCTGCTCAGAGTAGACCGTGGAGCTGCTCTTTGGGGCGGGGTTGGCAGACTGCCTGCTGTGGAAGCTTGCCACTCCCGGGCCCCCTGCCCCAGCCCCAGCCATGCCCATTTCTGAGGGTGCTCCACACCTGCTCTGTTAGTTCTCTTTGGTGGGTGGTCAAGGTTTGGGGAGGGGCATCCCGAGACAAGAGAATGCAGTCAACAACACTGCTTTCCAGTACACCAGGCTTGGGTGGAGGGGGGCAGGTATGGGGGGCAGAGGGAAGGGATGCACTGCGGGCAAGTATCTTTTTCAACAGGTTGATTTTTTTGGAAAAAGTCACTCAGTCTCTTCCTACCCCCCAGTATCCTCATTACCACCCTTGATTTTAACCTTCCTGTCTTTCTTGTGTGTTTGCTTTTGCCTAGTTGTAGTAATAATATACACAAAATATTTTGTATCCTGCTTTTATCATTCAACACTGTATTTTATAAGCATTTCTTCTATATTGTTATATATCTTCACAGACTTTATTTCTAAGTAACTTTGAGGCTTCCACAGAGTGATTGTACCATAATTCTGACTCATCCCTTGTTGTTGGATTCTTGGTTGTTTGGTAAATTTTATTTTATTCTATTATATTTCTTTTAGATTTTTTAAAATTTATTTGACAGAGAGACACAGCAAGAAAGGGAACACAAGCAGGGGGAGTGGGAGAGGGAGAAGCAGGCTTCCCGCTGAGCAGGGAGCCTGATGCGGGGCTCGATGCAGGGCTCGATCCCAGAACCCTGGGATCATGACCTGAGCCGAAGGCAGACGCTTAACAACTGAGCCACCCAGGTGCCCCTGCTTGTTAAATTTTAAATTTTAATAGAATTTCAGTCTCACAGAAAAGTTACAGGATATCACAAAGAACTTCCATATATCCTTTACCCAAGTTTACTGAGTCTTTACATGTTACCTTATTTGCTTTATGATATATATTATCTATATTTACATATTGTATTTTCTGAAACACTTGAGAGTAAGTTGCAGACATTGTGTCCCTTTACCCCAAAACCTTTAGTATGTATTTCCTTAAGAACAAGGATGCTCGGGCGCCTGGGTGGCTCAGTGGGTTAAAGCCTCTGTCTTCGGCTCAGGTCATGATCTCAGGGTCCTGGGATCGAGGCCCGCATCGGGCTCCCTGCTCAGCGGGGAGCCTGCTTCCCCCCTCCCTCTCTCTGCCTGCCTCTCTGCCTCCTTGTGATCTCTCTCCCTCTGTGAAATAAGTAAATAAAATCTTTAAAAAAAAAAAATTAAAAAAAAAAAAAAGAACAAGGATGCTCTCTCATAACTTAAAATCCTAAGTACAGTTATCCAAATCGGGAGGTTGGACACTGAAATAATACTGTGATACAACCCATGGTCCATATTTAAATTTTGTCACTTTTTCCAGTAATGTCCTTTATAGCGATTATCTTTTCCTGGTGCAAGATCATGTATTACATTTAGTTGTAACGTGTCTCTCTCAATCCAGAAGAACTTCACAGCCTTTGGTCCATTGCTTTGCATTACCTTGGCATTTGTGAAGAATACAAGCCAGGTATTTGGATTGCCCTTATGGTTCCATATGACTAGATTAGGGTTTTGCAATTAGGCAGAAACATCACAGAAGTGATGCATCCTCAGTGAATTTTAAGTTGGCATTGTCCCATTGAGCTGAAGTTAACTCTGATCACTTGGTTACTATTTTCCCTTTTGTAATTAACAAGGAATTTGTGAGGAGGTAGTTTGAGATCCTGTAATTATTTTGGACCTTGTCCATTGTGCTTTTCTAACTCCATAATTTGCATTTACTGATTGGCACTCTACTAAAGAAAAGCATCCTTTCTCTTAATCATCTATGTTTATCAGGATGGATGAATGGATTCCTGTTTTACTCAGAGTTGCAAGCCATTGCTTTGATTTACTTTGATTTTCAAATCATCCCAGATTTCTGGGAGGGTCCTGTGTCTTTTTAACTTGTCCCCTTCATTTTTGAGCACTTTTGTTACTTTCTGGCATCGTAAAATGTTTCGGCTTCTCTTGTATCTTCCTTGCCCCAGCCCTGGAATCAGCCATTTCTCCATGGAGTCTTGATTTCTTTTGATGGAGGATTATATTTAGAAACCACGGTCTGGGTGCTGAGAGTGCTCATTGCTCCTACAGTGTCATTGCTTCTAGGCCCTTGGTGGCCAGAGCAAGAAAATAAGGAAGGATAAAGATGTATAGCAGTAGTGAGAGAGATGGCATAAAGAATTAGATATTAGAAATCATGAACTCACACGGATACTTCCAGTCTAGCTCCATTGGGTTTATCCTAGTCTCCCTTTTCCATATCTGTAAGTCTCTTCTCCAAAGAAACTTATTTTAAAACTTTCTCCTTGCTTTGTTATGTTCCACCCAATGTCATCTTGATGAAGGTTATTTTTATCCTTTCCTTGGGATAGATTCTCTGGTTTCAGAACTTCCTCCTCAGCCTCTGGCATCCGAGGCTGATGGGCCCGTGCATTTCTGTATAGAGCTTGCAGACCTGGAAATTGCAAAGGCAAATTAAGAGTACTGAGCCCAAAGGCCTGCACAATTGTACAAAAGGAGTCATTCTATCTGGAGACTCAGGAAGAAGAAATCTGTAGAGGAGAGGATGCTTGAACTGTGTCTTAAAGGTGAAGAGGTGTTCGTCCCTTCTGCTGGGGCCATTCTGCTTCCTGCCTCCTGATAGTGGGAGGTAGGCACCTCTAGGGAAATGCAAGTGGCTCAGTGTGGCCAGAGTCGAGTCAGTGGGCAGCCTGCAGAGAGTGATGAGGAGGAAGCAGATCATACGGCTTGGTTCGACTTGTGAGGTGCTTGGAACATTATCCTGAAGTGTGGGGAGCCACTGAAGGGACTTAAGCAGGAAATAACAAATAACATGGTCACATCAGAAGGTGTGAGACTGGAAGCAAGGAGAGCAGCCAGGCTCATCCCAGCCAGGCGGATTGCTGAGGAGGGCAGAAGGAATGGTCTTGGAGCTCTGGGGAGAGGCTCAGGAGGTGGATGTGGGACCACTAGCATCTGGTCACTGAGGTGATGAGAGGCCTGAGGGAGGGCGGTACTAGCCTGACCTGCAGGTTTCTGGCTGGGATTTGGGGGTACAGTGAACCCTTCATGACACAGGTAACACAGGAGGCCAAGTAGGTTTGGAACAGATGGGAGCGGAACAGGGAGGACAGTAGGTGCTGACCATGTCCTATAGTGTAAGAGGCTCCTCTCAATGGGAAGGGAGGCTCGTGCTGAGAGGTGGGAGAGAAACGGCATGAAAGGAGCCTTAACTTAAAGATGGGTCACACGGAGCATGTTAATAAATTCAGAAGAGAGAAAGGGAATCACCATCAGAGCCGTGTCTGGGAGAAAATGCACAGAGCAGGGAGCCTCACTGCCGGGCAAGGAGGTGAGGAGGTATGGGGAAGAAAGATACAGTGGGGCAGAGAGGAAGGGTCTCCTGCCTGATAATTACAGCATTTTCAAATAGGGATATCTTGTTTTCCTACTTTGAGGCGAGTGGTTTAGAGAAGTGTGGAGAGTCTACACTTCCCCCGTTTCTCCTTGCGTTGTTTCCCCTAAGAATCTCTGGGCTCCAGAGTCTTGAGGATGAGGACTTTGAGCTGGAGGGACCCCAACATTCAATATGAATAGTCAGTGACAGAATAAGTGAGAAGTAGAAATGATAGTGTCACACAAAGGTATTTGTAACTTTGAGCTCTTTCCAAAAGACTTGCATTCTGGGGCACCTGGCTGGCTCAGTTGGTGGAGCGTGCGACTCTTAGGGTTGTGAGTTCAAGTCCCACATGGGGCATGGAGCCTACTTAAAATTAAAAAAAATTTAAAAAGACCTACATCCTGAGTGCACCTATAGGTGAGAACCCTAAAGAAAATCACGCCTTTGCAGCTCAAAGTTTAAAAACAGGGAGATGACAATGAAATCTGCTCAGGGTGGGACTGGGAACTGGTTGAGGGAAGAGCACAGTGATGTAATGAGTACCCATTGCTGAGCATGCTGGGGGTCCACATGGGAGTGGAAACCATGGCTCGTGAGGGGCATCAGGCCCAAGGTGGTGGGATTTCCCCACAGCAGCCTAGGGAAACAGGACGGAAGGGGAAGATGATGATCCCTCCCACAGCAAAGAAGAGCAGACCTTTGCTGCAACTGGCACTCGCTTAAACCGAACACTTTATCTTTGGAGACACTGGCTGTGGTTTTCTGCTCCACACTTGGAGAGAGTCGGGCCTGAGCTGAGCGTTAGAAACGGGTAAGAGCCGCTCACCCCTGTCTTCTGGCAGGATGGTGTGTACATCTTCCAGTGTCTTACGACACCAGATGTGTGGCTGATGATGGCTTTCTCTCAAGTCAGCTCTCTGAAGTGGTTTGTCTTTGTAACTCCGTGGTCCCCAGCAAAGACTTGGGCTCAAAATAGGTGCCACATGGATAAATGTTAAATCATCTCCAACTGCGGGTTCTACCGCCTGGCATTCAGAGCCTTCTGTGAGATGCTGCCGCTCACCTTTCCTGTTTTATCTCCTAGTGCGTCACAACGATGCCAACTCCTCACAGGAAACTGCCTCCAAACATGCTCTTTCCTTTCGTACTTCGTGCGGCCTCAGGAGCTTTTTATTAATGATGCACCCTATCTCTGCTCCCATCCCTCTCTTCAGTCTCAGAATTACACATGTCTGAATGGGAGTGTACGTAGAGATGGAGGGCTCTGGCAAATGTGTCAGGACATTCACGGGGAATTCCCATAGACACGTCTAGAAACCAAGTCCATGAAGGTCACTGTGTGAAGGTGCCCATCTTAGCATTGTTTACAGCTGTAAAAAACTGAAATCAATCTAAATGTACAGCAGGAAGGGATTAACTGAATTATGGTACATAATACATTTGGATAGTATAGTCATTGGAGATGATACATAGCTATATTCATTGACAAGGAGAACATTTTTAAGTGAAAAAAGTAGAATATAGAATTACATGTGTAGTCTGGTCTACCTTTATACAAAAGTATATGTATATGGGAAGGATGTTGATTGAAATGTTATCTATATTATTTAAAATTTTTATACCATCTTGTGGTGTTTGGAATTTCTATGTATTATTTTTATAATCATAAAAATTAAATGAAGTGTTTTCACTGTGGGAAAACAACACATCCTTTGAGGCCTACTTTATATGTACATTCTCCAGGAAGCTTTCCTTGATGCATTTTCCATTCTACCCCCAGACTGGAATGGTAGCCCTACCTCCTTTGTAGCTCGTTGTTGTCCTCTTAAACCTCTGGTCTTTCTCACTCTTGTGTGCATCGTTATCTCTGAGATGATCTCATTAGCCTCTGGGGCTCGGAACTCCTTAAGATCATGGACTGTGTTGTTCCTACCCATCTCCATGTTCACCCACAAAGGCAGCCTTAAGGGGGCGATGGCTGCCATTCAGCTCTGGCAATTATTGTTTTATGAGCTTGTGGGCCCAGATCTTAGGTTTTTGAAGAGATCCAGAAATCAGGCCTGATTTGGGTTTGGAAGGAATGGTGCTTAAGGGGGGGGGGGTGCCTGCAGGGTGGAGGGTGATTGCCACCTGCCCCACACTTGCCCCACACTTGCCCCAGACAGGACTCCTCCCCTTTGCCCTTGTCTGTTGTGGGAATGCCCTTCTGGCTGGGATGAAAGGACCTCGGGAGCAGAAAACACCCCTCACCCTTGAGACTGCCTGGAGGGAGCCAGGTGCTCAGCCTCCATCGGATGCACTTTGGGTCCAGGAAAACCACAGAAAACCACTGTCCAATCTGAGTTGGGACCTTTCCCTCCAGGGATGTAACCATTGTTTCCAAATGACTGCCCCCTCCACGCTTCAGAGCTCTCAGCTTCCTCTTCCATTTTGAGTGGCAGCAGCGGTGACCACAGGGCCCCAACCAGCAGGTCTCCTGGCAGCCTCACCAGAAATAACGATCAGGCACCTGGGAGGCAGGAACCTATGTGGGGGCAGGGTAATCTCTTCCCACTGTGGCACCTGACGATAAGAGATGTCATGTGTTAAGGGCCCACTCTGCTTTGGGGCTTTGAAACATCTCAAATCTCATCAGGAACTTCCAGGTGGGCATCACTATCTCCATTAAAAGACTGAGGCTTTGAGACCTGAAGCAGCTTCCCCAGGCTTACTGTCCCCCAACACCCCCGAACTCAGAAGGAAGACCTGAACCCAGTCTGCTTGACTCAGCTTGTCTGCTACACCCTGTCGCACACGTTCTAGGCAGGGATGGACAGGAGGAACCTAGATAATAATCAACTAAGTTGTTCTGAAAGGCCCAGAGAAAGCCACACAATAGACCTGTTAAGGACATGTTACCCACCTGACTTTTGTAGGCATGTGAACTTCTCTGACCTCTGTGAGGTCCTCTCTCCCCAGACATGCACAGCGTGTGGCCCAGTTGGGGAGCAGAAGAAGCTGGAACACAGGGCAGCAGCTTGGGTGAGTACCCCGCGGACCATTAGTGGCGGAAACTAAAACCTCCACTTGCTGAGAAACCACAGACGGCACCCAGAGCTAGAGTGGGAGGTGAGAGCACCTCAGTCCTAAACCTCAGGGCCTTGTGCGGCGGTCCCTCCCAGCCTCTGGTCTGGCTTTCCTGCTGGCCCCAGTGCTTGGACCCGCAGCTCTTCACAGTAAAGCCCCGTGACCTGAGGATTCCCGAGCCCATCTCCGTTCCCGGAACCTGAGCGTTGGGCACACCAGAGGGGCCGATTGGTTGGTCCCTTGACATAATCACTCTAAGTAAGGGGAGTTGGGAGCTGTTGTAGCACCAGAACAATCTTCCTGGGGAGCTGTGCTGCCTTCGAGGCCTCTGCCAGCGCCCCCTCCAGCCCTGGCAGTGTGGGTCGTGTCTGAAGCAACCGAGCTGTCCTTGTCATCTGGGCAGGGGGGAAGGGATTCCTGGTAGTGACATTGTTGGCTGGAGCCCCAGGGCTAGAGCCTGTGTGTCCCCTGAGAAGCACCTACCCTCAAACTTTGCTCTCGGGACTGTGGGAGGACACGCTCATCAGAGGTGCTCTCCTAACACAACCATTTCCAGGGCTCACTTCTCCTGCACCCCTCCATTTCCTCATCTGTAAAACGAAGAGTTTACACTCCTCTATAATTTAAGATGTTTTAGCACTGCCACTTTTTTAGACATCTACACCAAAGCCCAGTATTCAAAACATAAAGGTATGGTGTTTTATTAAAGATGTACCCATTAGGGGGCGCCTGGGCAGCTCAGTCGATTGAGCATCTGAGGTCGGCTCAGGTCATGATCCCTGGGTCCTGGAATGGAGCCCCACGTTGGGCTCCCTGCTTGGCGGGAAGTCTGCTTCTCTCTTGCCCTCTGCCCCCACTCATGCTCTCTCTCTGTCTCTCAAATAAATAAAATCTTTAAACAATTCTTTAAGAAAAAAAAAGATATACCCATTAGAAAGGCAATTAGTAAGAACTCAGAAGCTGTTAAGATGAACAGGATAGTTGCTGATTTACATCAAACTCTGCTCCCAATTTATTCTGCCGTTTTTTTGGTTGCACAATATCGACAAAATCCGGAAAATTCTTTTTTTTTTTAAAGATTTTATTATTTATTTGACAGAGAGAGAGCACAAGCAGAGGGAGCAGCAGAGGGAGAAGGAGAAGCAGACTCCCCACTGAGCAGGGACCCTGATGCAGGGCTGCATTCCAGAACCCTGAGATCTTGATCTGAGTCAAAGGCAGATGCTTAACCGACGGAGCCACCCAGGCACCCCAAAATCAGGACAATTCTGATCACCAAGTTAGTAGTTAAAATAGTTCATTTTTTAACCTAACCTTGCAATCTCAGGACACTGAAAGAGGAAGAGTAAGGCTTATTTGTGTTGTTTCAAAGTTGAATCAGCAATGTATTAGGATGAACCCTATGTAATTGCCTATATCCTACTGTTGTGACCTACAAAAACAGCAAATTCGTATAATTCAGTAAATAATAAGACCTAACATTAATTTACTCTGTGCCGGGCCCCTGCTAAACATTTTAGAAGCATGATATCTTTCAACCTACACCCTACGCTCCGCTGTGCAGATAAGGACCCCGAGCACAGGGAGCTGTGGGAGCTTGTCCAGGTGACCAGAGCCTCCGGGGTGAAGCGATCCTGCTGCCCTGGTTGGGCCCCCTGGGGCTAGTCCGCCTCCTCAGGCCGCCTGGCGGGAAGAATCCAGGCTCTGCAGCCTGAGGTGCCCACCAGCCCAGGAGCTGTTTGTTTTCTTAAAGGGCTTAGCCTTCTCCTGAGCACAGCAGCGGCTCTGCAGAAGCCCGGCCTGTGAAAGGGGCTTTGTGTGCCAGTGGCGGAGGGCCCCAGAGAGCCGGGGCCCAGCCAGGGCAGGAGCTGCAGTCCAGCCCACCTGCTCCATCCCCGGAAGTGGCCGGGGAGGGGACACCTGTGCCCTGGGCCCTCGCTGCCTCCTGCTTGGCGGTGACCCCCCTCCCCAGGGCCCTGGTGTGGGAGTCAAGAGACTGGTGCTTACAACGTGGCCCCCAACCAGGAGCAGCCACAGCGCCCCGGGAAGTTGTCGAAACCGCTCACAGCTCAGAAAACTGGGCTCAGAGCCCTCTTTGCAACTCAACAGGCCTTGTAGGTGAGGATGATGATGCTGCCTGAGAACCACTGCTCTATGATCTGATCTGGAAATACTCTGGCCAAGAAACCAGTGCTTTTAAGCCCCTTCCTCCCAGAAACTTGGAAATGAAATTCACATGTTAGAGAGTGATGGAGAAAAGGCAAAGGCTTGTGCAGTAAAACTCATTCTAAAAACAGCAGTCACTTTGAAGGTCTACACAGCCCTCATAGAGTGTGAGGAACTTAGCTCTGTGTTCATCTACCGAGCTGGCCAGTGATTAAAGTATACTGCAAATAAGCTTTTCCCTTGACTATAATACAGGTTTTGGAGTCTACAGTATGTCATGTACGCCTGTTTACAGGAAAATATCCTCCAGAACTGATCTCCCCAGAGACATCCTAAAATATCTCCAGACCAAGGATCTTGTCTTTCTTCATTTGGATCTTCACTCATGTACCATGGAACACGGTGGAATTAGGAGATGTGTGTTTACTACCAGATGTTTTAGAAGTCGGGTGCATCTAATCTCCCTGTAAACTGGTGATGAAAATCCATTGATTTGAGGCTTCTCAGGAGCACCTGAAAATTAAGCAAATAAGGTGGACGACAATCTGCAGAGAGAGAGAGGTGTACAACTCTGAAGGTAACGCCCCATAGGCCTTCCTCTAACTCCTCCCTCCTGCCTCTTTCCCAAGCCTTCCCAGGCCTCTTCCCAATGTCCTCCCCCCAATTCATTCACAGAGGCTTTCAACCAACAACTGTTTTTTGAGTGTCTCCTACATTCTTGGCACCGTGGCAAAAACCTCTGACAAGACCAGGTCCCTGGCCCAATGACAATGAGAGTCTGGGGCAAAGTCAGGAAAACCAGGGAGGCACACGATAAACAAACATCATATAATGGAAGACAGGGTGATAGGATAGGGAAGCGGTCAGGAAGGAAGGTCTCTCTGAAGAGGTTCAACGCTAAGAATTGGAATTTTTAGGGTAAGCCCACCAGATAGGTAAGGAGTCAGGGAAGAGTGTTCTAGGGAGAGAAAACAGCAAGGGCAAAGGCCCTGAGGCGGGAAAGAGCTTGTTGGGTTTGAAGAACTAGAAGGTCACTGTGTCTGGAGCCGGGTACACGAAGGGGAAGGAGAGGAAATGAGATGAGAGATGGAGGCAGGGCTGGGTCACTTAGAGCTCTGTAGATTGTGGTAGGGAGGGTGGGTTT
Source organism: Ailurus styani (assembly GCA_002007465.1). NCBI lineage: Eukaryota > Metazoa > Chordata > Mammalia > Carnivora > Ailuridae > Ailurus > Ailurus styani. The sequence continues at coordinate 5,992,585 of LNAC01000018.1, read as the reverse complement.
TGTTTTCAGTATAACGGGAAGCCTTCTGAAGGCTTGAAGCAATGGGTTGATGGTGGTTTGTGCTGCTAATTAGAGAATGGAGAGGGAGGCAAGGAAATCCACTGGAAGATCCATTAGGAGATTTAGCACTTTTCTGGGTGGTAGGAACAGAGACAAAGGGTGATCGTTAGGACAGGTGACCAAGAAGCTTAGAGGTCTCAGGGTCTTGGGAGAGGACTCCCTGGTCAGTAGACAAGGAGAACAGGGTCTCTGACTGATGGGGCTCTAAAGTTCAAGGGAAGAAATGAAACCCCAGCACTTCTGTTCATAGTGGGTCGTTTCCCTTGTGGGAAGTTTTAGCTTCCTGATTCTGGGGTACTTGTGTGATGGAATCTGGAGGGAGAAAGTGTGGTACTTAGTATTGGTGAGTCCTGCTTGCCCCCTTTGGGGTCATCCTCTCATCTTCTCTCTGAGAGCCGAGCTGGGGGTGAGAGGTAGACTTTCTGCTTCAGCTCAGAAGCACCTCTGCACTAGCAGGGGAGGAAGCGAGTCAGTGGTCCCGCAGTCACCAGCCCCTACGCCTAAGACAGGTGCTCTGCTTCCTCCTTCCCACCACAAGGCTTCCAGCCTGCCCAGATCTTTGTTGGGAGAAGTCAGAGGAGTCCTGAATGGGACTCTGCTGAATGGGACAGCTCCCTTATGGCTGAAGTGTAGGGGGCTGAGTGGGGGAGCAGAGGCCCTTCTTAGCCCAAGAGTGAGAGATTTCTGGATTAAATCCTGCCCCATACCCAGGAAGGCCCTGCCTGAGGGGGTGGGCAAGAACGGCCTAGTGCCCTCTCCCAAAGTCCCTCTTCCCCGTCTATCGCCCTGTGCACAGACACCACCCACCTCTGCCTCCAGGACAAGCCCACAAGCTGCCACCTTCTCGACACCTGCTTTGCTGAGGGTTTAACAGGGATCATCTCAATTTTTATACACTCTCCTGAGGGAGGCCTATTATCCCAATTTTGCAGATGAGAACAGGCCTACACAGTTCAGGAAAGCCAAGTTATCTGCCCCCCAAAGCAGAGCCCAGGTCCCTAAACTGCTTCTTCCCGGCAAACTGGACCTGAAGCAGGTTGGGGCTGAAAGATAAGTGAATAGATGAAAAAAAAAAAAACAAATGAATATAAGGGCTTGTGGATGCTGGGAAGGGCGGACATCAAAACCAGATTGTCCAAGCCTTTCCCAGGTGGGGCCGCCTTCCCAGGGTTCAGGTTTGAAAGGTGGAGGGAAGGGGATGGGGGGCAGCCTGGTCCCGGGGATGGGTGTGAGGACGCAAAGAATATATTTAATTGACCCCCAAGGTAGGCGCCAAGGTCTGCGCCCCGCCTCCTTCCCCGTCCTGCGCCCACAGACCCTAGTCCTTACTAGGCGCTCAATAAAGAGTAGGTGAAATTTTTTGCTCATCAGCATCCCTGGCAGGTACTCAGTAAAGACTGACAAACAGATGATTGTCCGACGAAGGGTCCCCACCTGTGGCCCGCTAGGCTCAGAGGGCGGTGCTCGACCCCAGCCTCCCCCGCACGCTGCCTAATCTGCCTCTCGCAGGACCGGGCGGCGCGAGGGAACGCCCGGGGCGGGGCCAATTTGGGGCGGGGCCTGCGGGGCCCGAGGGGGCGGGCCCGGGCCCGCTGGGGTCTGCAGTCTGAGCTGGGAGAGGTCCTGCCGGGAGCTTCGCGCTCGAAGGGGCTGGAGTCGGGCTGCGGATGCTGGAAGTTCACATCCCGTCGGTGGGACCCGAGGATCCCAGGCAGAGCCCAGAGAAAGGCCACATGGTGAGCGGGGACACTGGCCGGGAAGGGGCACGGGGCATTTCCCCGCGCCACGCGTAGTGGGGATCCGGCGCCCGGGCTGCGGCATCGGGAGCGCGGCGGGTCAGGCAGTCCAGAGACCGCCTTCCGAGGGTCTCCGGCCGCTTGGATTTGCCAGCGCCGTGGACGACGGTCCGGGTTCACGAGGGACTGCACGTAGCAGAGGGGCGGGCCCGTTCTCCCCATCTCCCCAAGTGCGTGGGCAGCGTGGGAGGGTCCCCGGAGCTTGGCGGGGCTCCCAGGCCGCTTTGTGCCTCTGAGCGCGGGAGCGCGGGCGCGTTGCGGGCGCGGGTCCTGCTGAGCTCTCCCGCGGGGCCTCACGCGCACCTGGCCGCCCGCCCGCGCCCGCCAGGTGTTCCGAGTGGAAGTGCTGTGCCGCGGGCGCAGGCACACCGTGCAGAGGCGCTACAGCGAGTTCCACGCGCTGCACAAGCGGGTGAGGCTGCGCCGCCGACCGACCGACCCCGGCCCGGCTCCTGCCCAGCTCCCGGGAGACGGGCGAACGAACTGCGGCCCCAGCCTCTGCCACCCCCAGTACCGCCCCAGTCCTTGGAGGGCTCCCTCCGGTCCTGGGCACAGAACTCCCTGCGGGCTTCTCGGTGGACGCAGAGGGGCAGGGCCCAACCTCTGCCGTCAATGCCAGCGCGTGGCCGGCCAGCCCTCGGGCGTTTGGGTTTGGGAGGAGGCTGGGTCTCTCTCGCCCCCGTCCCAACCATCACTCACTAGTGTCTGCCCCGGGGTAGAGCCTGAAGTCTGAGGTGGGGGCGGGGAGGACTGGGCGAGACTCTTGGGTGAGCTTGAGGGCTCAAGCAGAATGCTGTGATGGCACCGCGGTAACCTCCTGGCAGATCAAGAAACTGTACAAAGTGCCCGACTTCCCCTCAAAACGCCTGCCTAACTGGAGGAGCAGAGGACTGGAGCAGCGCCGGCTGGGCTTGGAGGCCTACATCCAGGTGTGCACGGGGCTCGCTCTGTTGCCCCCCAGCCTGCTGGACCAGAGGTGTGGCCCAGAGAGGTGGGGGGGGGTCACAGGAAGTGAAAGGACCCCACGTCTCCAGCATGCTATTTACTACCCAAGCCTCAATATTCTGAACAGTCATGGGTCCAAACAGCCCTCTCTGTATTGAGAGAATGGGATGAGGTAACAGAGGCAGGTGGTTTCAGTTCAGTGAAGGCTAGCTCGCTCTCTGCTTCAGTGTGAGAGCCTGTGCTAGCCTCAATGCTGAGGATTTGGGTGGGGACCCTTGCCCCCCTCTTCCCCACACAGTGATGCCAGGCTACAGGCCATGTTGGCTTCCTGGGCTTCTGACCCATGTAGTCACCCAGGGCCCAGTGCTTGGTTTAATGCTCTGCTCTCTTGAAATTCTTGGTCATTTTGGAAGCACCCCCCCACCTCCATTTTGCACTGGGCTCTGTATGTTACACAGCTGAGTCTGATTACAGGTTCCCTCTGATCCCCCCAGGGTGTCCTATACCTGAACCAGGATGTGCCCAAGGAGTTACTGGAATTCCTGAATCTTCGGCACTTCCCCACAGACCCTAAGGCTAGCAGCTGGGGGTGAGCGCCTCTGGGGGCCATGGCCGGGCAAGAGGGGCCCCAGTGCTGGGGGGACAGGGTCTCTCTGCAGCAAGCAGGTGAGGAAAGGTTTTATTTCTTATTTTTAGATTAATTTTAGAGAGAGCATGAGAGAGGAGGTCAGAGGGAGAAGCTGACTCCACGGGGAGTGGAGCCCGATGCCAGACTCAATGCTGGGACTCGGGGATCATGACCCCAGCCGAAGGCAGTGGCTTAACCAACTGAGCCACCCAGGCGTGCCTTATTTATCATCTTTGAGGAAAGGTTTTAGAGGCCAAGCCCCTTTCCTTCTTAGGTCTCCGGTGCGGGCCTGTTTCTTGAGACGTGACCTCCCTCATTAGCTTTCTTGGGGCCGGTGGTAGAGGGGCTATTTTCTGGACAGTCTTGGTTACCCCAGCCACCTCCGGAACTGAGCTTGTTACAAATAGCAGCAGTGGTCCCCTGGGAGGTGAAGTGCTGGGCTTGCGTGTCTCCACCCCTTCCTCACGCGCGCACCTTCACAGCCCCCCCCACCCCCAACTCCCACACCAACCGCAGCTCACAGCCCGTCTCCTCTTTTCAGCGCCCTGGGGGAGTTCCAGCCCAATGACTGCAGGCAAGTCAAAGCCCCTGCCGCCCTGCTCCTGCTGCCCCCTAGTGGCTGTGCGCCAGGAGGCGGCCTGCTGCTGTCCGGGGTATCCGCCCCGCCCAATCCCGGTTTCTGTTGGTGCCTCCCGGGGCCCATTTCCCCACCCACCTTTTCCTTTTTGGGTGTTTAGTAATCTCAATCCCTAGTCTCTCCCCCTGCCTCTCCATCACTGTTCAGGACTCTTCCCTCCTAGCTCCCAGCTGCACCACCGGCCTGTCATCAGCTTCTGCATGGATCCCTACATTTGCACCCCATCTCCAGGTAAGGAGGGGGGCAGGGGCTCTGACCTCTAATCCACCTGTAGGGCCTGGGTACCAGTATGGGTGTCTGGGGTGAGCCTGCCATTTTCAGCTCAGGACCTCTAGGCAGCATGTCGGGCCTACTGTCTGCCTTTGGGACCACAGACCTCTGCTGCTCCTATAGCCTGCTTTGTGTTCTTCAGAAAGCAGATGTGGGGAGATAAACTTAGCTCTCCTGCTCTCCATCCCTCACCAACCTGACTTTACTAAGATAATGTGAACAGAATGTGAGGACATGCCAAGGCCTCGTTTAGGGTGGCCAGCTGTTACCTATGGCCTTGGCAGAGTCCTCTATTCCTGAGGAGGGGGCTGAGCCTATGGACTCAGGAGCTCAAGGACCTACAAGCCCGAGGCTAGGCCCACCCCCATCTTTTCTTCCCTTCCAGTCCCCTATGCTCTCCTCCTGTTTTCTTTCTGTCCCACAGAGGCTCTGCCCAACGTGGTGGTGAAGGGCGTGCTCCAGGGCCTCTACAGCTTCAGCCACAGGGCAGCTGAGGCTCAGCCGGAGGCATCTTGTCACCCTGCTCCTTTGCCAACGATGCCCTGACCAGCCCAGAGGCCTATGGGCCACCTGCCAGGACAGACACGTGCCTCAGTGCATGTGCCCCCTTCTCAGAGGAGGCTGGGTCCCCCTTGGCCCAGACCCAGGACTTACCACCCCGGGTGTCAGGGCAGGGACAACAGGGGACAAGGAATAAAGGGAGAAGTCCATTCAGAGGTAGGCTATGAAAAGATAGAGGCGTATTTCTTCCCCTCCATGGGAATGGGGTGGGGGACAAGCAAGGGTTAGAAGGAGCAAAAGCTCCTGCCTGCTATTTGTGGGTTCAGACCAGAGCCCCAGAAAAGGGGGCAGGCACCCCCTGCCACAGCAGTCCCAGACATTCTCGGTCAGGGACTTGAGCAGGTATTGCAGGCCCAAGAACCCAGCCCACACAGTGCTTATAAAAAAAAAAAACCCACCTTTTTTTTAATTGGTCAGCATTGGTAGGACTTTTTGTTACAAAACCAGGCTGGTAGGTAGGCCTGCGGAATGTGCGGGGAGGGGTCCGCTCCGTCAGAGGCCAGCACGGGGGCCAGTGCAGCACGGAGCCCTGCGGCGGGCAGTCTCAACCCGTGGGAAGGCAACAGGGCCGCACAGATGGTGGCTCAAAAGGGAGAGGTCCTGGGGGCTCTACTCCTTGGCGATGGCGAAGGGCTTCTCCACCTCGATCTTGCCACAGTCTGCGATCGTCACATCTTTCAGGGGCTTGTCCCGACTGTCGGTCTTGGTGCTCTCCACCTTCCGCACTATGTCCTGGGAAGGGAGAGCAGAGATGAGTCAGGAGGTCCACCCCTCAAAGGAGAAAGGCCCCAGAACCTGGCCGGGGAAGGCTGAGACCCCCATGGGATGAATAGCAGGCAAACCTCAAGGCCCCCAAATCCTAACGGAATCCTAGCTAGGGAGAGCCCAGCTGTGACTCGAGGAGGCAGGAGTTCTGATCCTCTGCAGTGGACCTGGCTGAGCTAAGGGCGAGGAGGAAGAGGGTGGCTGGGGGAGTGGGTACCAAGTGGCTTCTTAGGGACGACAGTGTGGACAGTGTGTTCGGCTGGGTCCTACACAACTGAGGGTGGTGTGAGCCTCTCACTGAGCAAGTGAAATGGAGGCTCCTGCCCCTGTGCAGGCCACAAGAATTGAGAACTTGGGGGCATAGAGACATAGGGTGGTTCCTGATTCCCTCTAGGTTTGTACACATGAACACTGGGAACCTGTGGGTTCCCTGCTGGGAAAGGGATAAACTATGTGGCACCCCTGCCCGGGGATGTCCGTTTCCTGGTGAAGGTTGTGCAGATTTAGCCCTGCCCCACAAACTCACCATGCCTTCCAGAACTTTGCCGAACACCACATGCTTGCCGTCTAGCCAGGCTGTCTTAACCGTCGTGATAAAGAACTGGGAGCCGTTGGTGTCTTTGCCTGCATTGGCCATGCTCACCCAGCCAGGCCCATAGTGTTTCAGCTTGAAGTTCTCATCAGGGAAGCGTTCACCATAAATGCTCTTTCCTGGGAAGAAAGAGTACAGCAAGGAGATGAGTTGGCCCAAACCAAGCAGATCTTTGGGGTGAGGATTCCAGGGACTCAATCTGTCTCCCGTCAGGCCAGGCTCCAGTGGATGATAAGGACATAAAAGCTGTCCACCTTCCTACCCTCTGGTCTTGGAGCCAAACCATGCTGACAGACCAAGTGGGGCATGAGGCCAGATTGGTTACTTTGAGAACATAATTGAGTGGCTTTTAAATAAGGCAAAGATCAACAGCTACCCTTGCCTATGGCCTCAGAGGTCTGCCACAGGAACTTGGAGGTACTCTAGTAGAGAGAGGTGCTGTGCGGGGGGACAGGGGAGATAAGAACTCTCCAGAAAAGGACAGCTGTGGCTGACCAGCTTTTCTTCCTCACAGCACAGAAGATAAATGAGTGGGGAGCGGGTGCCACTTGGGTTTGGATAATCAAGAGCTTCTTAACCATGAGCACAAAATAAAAGCTTGTTGTTGATGTGTGTAGTGTGTCTGCCCGTGAAGGGTCTGAGGCCCGGGCACACGACAAAGGCTGCTGGGCAGACCGGGCCACTGTTTCAGAGATCCTTATACCTAAGTTTCCAGAGCTGCTTCCAGGAGAAGTCCTGCCCCCTTCTTTCTCCCTGTCTCCTCTCGGGAGATTCACACTGTGTACTCGTGACAACAGGCCCTGGAGAAACCCAGAACAAGCTTCATTTTGTTTTACTCAACACCTTTCAAACTCACGTACAAAACCTGTACCTACGTGCAGTCACTCCTGGCTCAGGTGCTGGCTAAGAGTGTCTCCTTGGTGAGAGTCCTCTTTGTAAATCTCCAGCGACTGTAGGGTTTCCGTTACTGCCAGAAAACCCCCCATCTCCCTCCTTGGCTCTCATCACTTTCCCAACACAGAGTCCCAAATTCACATGGAATAACTCTTCATTTTAAACTCAACGTATTTCATAATGTTTCCCTCCAGACTTCAGTTAATTCTGGCAACTTTTCCTTTGCACAATGTCCATGTGGCTCCGACACACATGATCTAGTCACCCTTCCTCTGCACACTCCGGCCACCCCCACTGCAGTAGCAACTAATGCTCAGAGTGGGAACGGTGTACGCCCGGGAAGCGTCGTGAGCAGTTTCCACACAGAAACACGGTCACGTTATCTTCCCTCAAACTCCTTTATTCCCGGGTCTTCCTCCCATTCAAGCACTCCGAGGACCCTCCCTCCACGGAGGACAAACCCAGACCCCATGGCCGGCCACGACCCAGCACTCTGGGCCCCCGCGTGCTCCATGCTTTCCTTCCATCTCTGAACCCCACCTTCAGCCAAGCTCCTGCCACAGAACAGAGGCGGGTTCACCTTAGCCCTGCCTCTGTGTCCAAGTTCACCCTGGCCAGGACACTGCACAAATCTTCCCTCACATGCACGAGGCTACTACTGACCAATTTGGCCAAAGCGACGCCTCTACTTGCTGACACCTTAGCAATGGCCAACTTACCACACGCCGGGCACCTACCCTGCAGCAACCCAGCTCTTCCCACTCTTCCTTTACACAAGAGCAAACTGAAGCTCAGAGGACTCGCCTGCCTGAGGTCACAAAGCACGAAGATGGCAGAGCTCACCCAAATGTGTCTGACCCCGTGCACACAGTGCTTTGTTTTAGGTCTGCTCCCTCAGGCACCGCTGCCGACGGCCATCACTCATGTTCCGTACTGTTCCATAGCTTCTGTGTCCTGTTCCCCTGGCTCCTCCCATCTAGACAGTGAACAACCTGACAAGAGCCTGACCAAGAGCCACTGACCCACGGGTTTCACTTTGCTTCCTCTCTCCCAGGGGGGACCCGGAGAAAAGTCACCAAGCCTGTAGGCCCTGACCGGCAGGGCCTGCTGGTGGGGTGAGAGCCACATAGCCCTCCACCATTCTCCTCCCCTGTGTCCTGGGGTCCCTGTACAAAGAAGGCTGCGGCCGGTCCCTGTGCGGGTGCGAGTCCTGCCTCCGGAGCTGGGTGAGCAGGAGGCTCGTCTGCCCAGCACGGCCCAGCCCTCCCAGCTTGAAGCCTGCTGCCCAGGGGGCCCGAGGTTACCTCCAGTGCCATCTCCCCGGGTAAAGTCTCCACCCTGGATCATGAAGTCCTTGATCACACGATGGAATTTGCTGTCTTTGTAGCCAAATCCTTTCTAGAAAAGGGAAGGAGAAGGTGAGAGGTGGCATGAGACACCAGGCAGATATTAGACCCTCCAGCAACCCAGCCCACTGCTCCTGCTCCCAGAAGAGACACCACTGCTAACCAGATTCATCATTCGACATGCTGAGTGAGCAGTTACCAGCAGGCCAGGCGCGGAGCACACAGACCCAGGAAAGGCTAAGAATGCACACTCCTCTGCCTTTATAAATTCTACTCCACATAATGTCTCCACCTTTCCCTGCTCATTTTTCTCTAATCATAACAGATGCAATGGGACGCCTAGGTGGCTCAGGCGTTAAGCATCTGCCTTCAGCTCAGGTCATGGTCCCAGCGTCCTTGGATCGAGCCCCGCATCAGGCTCCGTGCTCTGCGGGAGCCTGCTTCTCCCTCTCCCACTCCCCCTGCTTGTGTTCCCCTCTCTCGCTGTGTCTCTCTCTCTCAAATAAATAAATAAAATCTTAAAAAAAAAAATGCAAGAAGGTCAACCAAAAAAGTTACCTGCTGAGTCACTGCAGAGTTGGAATACAGTTTTTTGATTATTTTTTTATTCTGATTCCAGTATAGTTAACATACACTGCTATATTAGTTTCAGATGTACAATATAGTGACTTGACAATTCTATACATCACTCAGTGCTCATCCTGATAAGTGTATTCTTAATTCCCATCACCTGCTTCACCCACCAAGCCCTGCCCACCACTCACCTCCCTGCCCCCGCCTCCGCTCCCCTCCACCAGTTTGTTCTCTAGAGTTAAGAGGAATACAAACTTTCTTAAACGGGGCACTCCTGTTTCTTTAAAACCTGGGAAGCTCTGGGCCCCTTACCCTTAAGAGAAAGTTCTGGTGCACAGGCCACAAACTAGTTTCCACGGATATGTTTTCCCTGATTACTGCAATGTCTTAAAAATGAAAATTTTTCTCAAAAAAAAAAAAAAAAATCTGTATTTCTGGAATTAGTTTAAAACCTCCAGAAAGGGCGCCTGGGTGGCTGAGTGGGTTAAAGCCTCTGCCTTCAGCTCAGGTCATGATCTCAGGGTCCTGGGATCGAGGCCCGCATCGGGCTCCCTGCTCAGCGGGAAGCCTGCTTCCTCCTCTCTCTGTGCCTGCCTCTTAGCCTACTTGTAATCTCTCTCTCTCTCTCTGTCGAATAAATTTTTAAAAATCTTAAAAAAAAAACCTCCAGAAGATAGGATAATACCAGGTTCCCAGAGCTGCAGGACAGCGGTCAGCTGCTGGTACTCAGTGAGGGCTACTGCTATAGACCGGCCACGCGCTGCACTTCAGTTCGCTGCCAGCTCTACTTGCCAACTTTACTTGAGTTCAACTACCTCTGTTCCAGCCACTTACCTCTCCCGTGGCTAAGGCCACAAAATTATCCACTGTTTTTGGAACAGTCTTTCCAAAGAGACCGATGACCACCCGGCCTATATCTTCATCTCCAATTCGCAGGTCAAAGTACACCTGAGGAAGAAGACCAGTTCAAACCCAGCCTTTTTGAAGGGGTCTTGCCAGGGAAACCAGGGCCCCAGAAGTTACTACCATGAAGGTGGTACAGAAAAGAGTCATATTTCGAGAGCCGTGGTTCTGAACCTGATTTCAGTGGTGACAAAAACCCTATGAGAATCTAATGAAGGCTACAGATCTTTTTCCTAGAAAATGTTTGTTTGCACTCCCTTGAGATTATAAGGTAGCACACAACCTTTAGTCTACATAAATAATGAGGGCAGATTCTAGAAATACCAAAAAACCATAGGAAGGGAATTTAACTCAGCATCATGCAAGTCTGAACTAGACTGCTGTGCTCTTTAATTGCAAGTGGGTAACATCCGGCCCAAGTAAAGAAAAGGATTCACAGTTTGCCAGACGTGGTCCCTGACCATTTCCCCAGCGCTGGACGGTATTCGCAAAGACTGCTCTGAGGCTGACAGTGCCAGGCCCGGCTGCATATGCCGAGCGCCCGCTCCTGGGTCAAGGCAGGGGCTGGGGTGTCGGGGAGGAGCCAGGCATTCTCTGGTCTGAATGAGCAGGGCTGCCCGGACGCCACGAGGCCACAGCCGGGAACCTAGGGAGGGGCTGAGTCAAAGCCCAGGACACCCAGGCCTGAGCTCCGGGAGCTTAAATGCCTCGGACACCGGTGACTTGCGGCGCCGAGGCCGGAACGCGGACGACCGGGGGTGGGCCTCCCCAGGCAGGTCGGGACAGGGGAGGACGGACCTTGACGGTGACTTTGGGCCCCTTCTTCTTCTCGTCGGCCGTGGAGGGACCCGGCAACAGCAGGAAGAAGACGGTGCCCACGATGAGGCCGGCAGCAATGAGCACCTTCATGTTCCGCTCAGAGACGCGCAGCATCCACCGGGCGAAGAGAGCGCGGGCCCGGCAGCCGAGGCCCGGAAGAGGGTGGGGACGCGTCGGCGTGGGCACCGGCGCCACCACCGAGAGACACTGGGGGGGAAACCGGGGCTTCTGTCCGCCTCCTGGCAGGAGGTGGTCCCTATTTCCCCCCCCTGGGTCGGCGCCGGGTAGTAGGGCCCCGCGGGGGGCGTGGCCCGGCTTGCCGTCAGCGCCGGCCGAGACGCGGGCTCGTAGGGGGCTGCCACGTTACTGTGGCCTCATTGGCTCCCCAACTCGCCAGCGCCCACCAACAGGAAGAGGATCACGGAAGGCGGCACCGCCCGGAAGAGCACGCGGATTGGGTGTCTGAGAAGACTACAAACCCCAGCATGCAGAGCGGCCTCTCCCGAGGCCCGCCTTGCCTTCAGGGAGGGGAAGTCCTTTGGAGGGTTAGTTTATGTTAGAAAGTCCGTGGATTGGGGGAAAAAGCTCTTGTTATTTTCCGACGTGGGCCAGTTAAGCATTAGCCACCACTAGTTTGGGTTTAAGTATGGTAGCTTCCCAAAATTCGGGGCATGCTTCTGCTAACCCAGATTATTACCTTATACTGCACCTTCTACTTGTCTTGCAAAACTTGCTTCAGAATCTTTCCTTTTTGACTTAGTACCTGTCACTTTACTACCTGTTTTTCTCTGCTCTGTGCTTGTTGTTGTATGAGTCAATGCACACTTTATTTATTGTATACTGGTTCTTAACTTCCTTTCTTTACCTACTTTTCCAAGTAAACCGTTTCTTGGTTTTTTTTGTTTTGTTTTGTTTTTGTTTTTGTTTTTAGATTTTTATTTATTTGACACAGAGAGAGAGATTACAAGTAGACAGAGAGGCAGGCAGAGAGAGGAGGAAGCAGGCTCCCTGCAGAGAGCCCGATGCGCGCCTCGATCCCAGGACCCTGAGATCATGACCTGAGCCGAAGGCAGAGGCTTTAACCCACTGAGCCACCCAGGCGCCCTTGTTTTTTTTTTTTTAAGTAGGTTCCACACCCAGCATAGGGCCCAGTACTGGCTTGGACTGCCTACCGGAAGATCAAGACTTGAGCTGAGATCAAGAGTCAGACACTCACCCGACTGAGCCACCCAGGCACTGCCAACTAAACACTTTTTTGCGAGCAACGGACTCTGTTGCATGTGTTGCACTTATTTTGTGTACCTCTCCCCCAACACTGCTGCAGGGCTAATTTCCAACAGACATTGGTTGCAAAAGCATCATATTAACACGGAGGTGGGAAATTAGTGTGTGTGTGTATGTGTGTATGAAATGGCCTGAGGTTCACTCTTTTCTAGAAACCTCCAGGTCAGGGATAGTCGTCAGATGCTCTCACACTTGTTGTTCCTGTCTACTACAAATATACTTCATCACTGGAAGTCTTACCCAGAAAAATAAAAATTACACACACTTTTCTAAGATTTAGACCTATGACATTATTAAATGTTTTTAAAACCAGTCTCCAAAGATTAATATGGAAATTCTTGGTCTTCACAGCCTAAATTATAGGTAGAAATGGCTCTGTTTCAATTAGCTGAACCCTGCAATTTGATCTCTTTATGAGATCCGGACCTAAGTTGGAGGTTATGCATGGCCACTGGCATTAACTTGTCCTTACTTACACTGAAGTCAATGCAGCTACGCTGCAAAGCTTCCACAGGTGTCTCAGATAAACACAAATAACATTTGCTGTTTCCAATCCTCACACCTCAATCCGGACCACCTCAATCTGGTAACGGTTCTTCTAGGTAAAACTGTTGCACTGAGACGACTGATCTTCCAATCCTCCCACTCCCATCATTTTTTTGGTCAGTCCTCTTTCGCCACTGACTGGTCTGATGCTGTCCATAGCCACTGAGAAAAATGTTTACCAAACTGTTTTCAAAGTAGTCTTCTCCACGTGAGGAGCTAATGCTAAAACGGCATAAAAGCAGCCTCCTCTGTACCTCCACTACTTTTGAAAGGAAAAAAAAAAAAAACCTTGATGGATAAAGTCTTCTAAATGTGAAGTTTTTCCTCTCATGATGATCTTAAAACATGTCTTCTGCTTACTTACCTACCATTGAAAAAAAACAAAATCATTAAGTAGTAATCCAGTAACAAAAAATTAGAACCAATCATGCCAATTGACAGTTGTTCTGTGACCATACATACACAATACACACACTTGTGATTTTATAATTGCACATTATAGTTTTATCCTCTATCTGTATAGACAGACGGTCAATTAGTAGAGCAGAATTACAAAGCTATTCCAAAGCTGTTCCACAGAGTAGATCTTAACTTCCTGATGTTCTACCACCCAAGAACCACAGGGACACAGAAACCAGTATGTGAGTCATGAATGTCCAAGTTCTGTCAGGAATATGTAAAGTGACTGACAGGACAGAGCAATGTTCAACCCAAAGGAATGAAGCAAGAATGCCAAAGTACCAGGCCTTATTTTCATTCTTCAGAGCTCTGAGTCATATCAAAGTTAATTTTAGCTGGGTTCTTAGTTACAAACAAACCAGGGGAAATTAAAACCAAACCAACCAACCAAAAAAAATTAGTCAAGAAAGGTAAGACATTTTATTTTACATACAAAAAGGGTGCAAACTGAGTCCTTTCTCCCCCAAACTGGGGAAGAGGTATACTTAAAGATCACATTTGTTTTCCATGGTGCCCTAGGAAATGGGCTACTCTGAGATAACATATCAAGACCCATTTCCCGTTTTTTTCCCCAAAGAAGGCTACTTCCTCTGCAGAGGAGTTTCTCCCAATGGTGTACAAATCTCTCTCCTGGAGGAACCACTTCAAATACACTTGAAATTGACATTCATTTTAAAAAATACTACAAGTTTCATTTTCACAGCTGAGCTTTGCGACCAGTGCCAGGGTTTATGAAACATCACATATCTAAATAAAACAAAAAGTAAAAAAGAAAAAAAAGCATTTAACAATAATCAGACACATCCACACAGCAATTAAAACTGATTTCCACAGCTGATTTATACATCATCTAGTCTTTAAAAAATTGCAATCAACATCCCAACATCTTTTTAAAAGTACAATGGGGAAAGATTAAAGAAACAGACAAAATAATAATATAATAAATTAGAGCATGTAATATACCCAATGGGAACTGATGAATCAACATTACTTTCCATTGGGGGGGGTTATATTTTTGGTTTCATTTCTTTTCTTTTCTGCTGTTTACTCTTCTGCTCGATAAACGGGGCTCATTCCTAGAGCCGGCTTGCTGTGACACTAATTCAAGAAGCTCACTTGTTACTTGTTTACTTCTGAGAATATTCAGTAACACGTGTTCCCAGCAGCCTGGGCTGTAAGTCTTTATGATAGTGAAATGCACAGATGAGAATGCGCACGAGCAAGCGCACGCACACACACACACAGGCATACAAGTGCAACCACATATACCCACCTGTAAATATATTTCCCCCCCAAAGAAATGGCTCATCTCTCCTGAGACATTCCTAACAGACTGACAAGCCTCTTAAAAAAAAAAAAAAAAAGCTTTCGGTGCAAGGGCTGGCCTGGGATTTGGTCTGGAGCTCATGAAGAGGAACACTGAAAATGTCTCACCTGCCCTGAAAGAGGGGGTTTGCAGGGAAGGGGCAGTCAGGACAGCTGTCCTCTTGTGTGTGTTATCGGGATGAGTGCACTGCACCTCCCCTTATTACCATGGATAACCCTCTGCTCTGAGACTTTCAAGGTGGTGATGGCACTGGAAATATGATTGTGAGGACAAAGAGGAGGAAAGTAACAAAAGAAATTCTGTCCACAGAACTGAGGTTTCTTTCTAATGTCAAGTTTGGTAATGAAACTAAAAATATATGGAGTACACACGTTCACTTTTTCCTTTGTAAGCTGATCTACAAATACTGGAGTGGACTTCCTGGTTGCTTTTTAAGGGAATCTGTCAACTACTGCTGTCTATATCCAGGGAACCTACTTACTATTTTGAATACAATGGAGAAACCTATTCTTTTGCACTCGGTCACCTGCAAAAGTAGTTATGAGAAACCTGTTTTTAAGACTGCTTAATTGACTGAAGACTTTCAAGATTCCTTATTTGTGACTAAAAACTGCTCAAAACTCTGCAAACCCTCACAACGGCCATAGTTTCCTCTTTTTCTTATTCAGAAACAAGGCCACTCCCCTCCCCCCAACCCCAAACAAGACAACGAAACCATAGGAATCTCATTTCAATTCCCGCTGACCCATCACAGGAAGACTGGGAGTCACTGGCCATCAATCTCTAGACAGGGCTTTCCCGGATGCCTGGAGTTGGCAAAAGGGAGAACCCCAGAGACAAGTGCCTGTTGCTCTTATGTCCAATCCAGATGGGCTGCCTCATGACGGTGGCTCCCTAAGGGTTGCTGGAATTCATCCACCCACCTTGGGGGCAATGGCGGGGATAGTGGCAGTGGACTGGCAAAGGCAACATTGGCCAGATGGTGCTCCAAGCCCCTGATCCGAGGGACTCCAGCCCTAATGTGGCTGACACTGGAGACGATATTGTCAGGGCCAACTCACTGGGGATGGAAAACTGGTTTAAATGTGGAAATGGGGGCGCCTGGGTGGCTCAGTGGGTTAAAGCCGCTGCCTTCGGCTCAGGTCATGATCCCAGGGTCCTGGGATCGAGGCCCACATCGGGCTCTCTGCTCAGCAGGGAGCCTGCTTCCTCCTCTCTCCTCTCTCTCTGCCTGCCTCTCTGCCTACTTGTAATCTCTCTCTCTGTGTCAAATGAATAAATAAAATCTTAAAAAAAAAAAAAAACTAGAAGAATCCTTTCTTTGTTAAAAAAAAAAA
>LNAC01000018.1:5881747-5976755 GCA_002007465.1 Ailurus styani | reverse complement strand
TCGAGGCCCACGTCGGGCTCTCTGCTCAGCGGGGAGCCTGCTTCCTCCTCTCTCCTCTCTCTCTGCCTGCCTCTCTGCCTGCTTGTGGTCTCTCTCTCTGTGTCAAATGAATAAATAAAAAATCTTTAAAAAAAAAATGTGGAAATGGAAGAGGTGACTGGGATACACAGGAAGCAGGTGGAATCGGGAGAGATGCATCAGAGGAATACGTTCCTTTGAGATGCTTTCTGGGCTGTTTTTGAGAAACACAGGCCACGCTTGCTCACTGAGAGGGGGGGATAAATTCTATCTTTTGCATACAAAAAAAGTTAAGGCTATGATCTTTAGTAACCACTCTGACACATTACCATCACTGCGTATTTCTGACCTTAAAGATGGTTACTTGCACTGAGAACCAACACTGCATGCGCACCATCAGCGTACACTTTCAGTGAACTAAGTTGGGATAAAGAGGTGATGGATCCTCTGCTGCCTAATGGCAGGAGCTGTTTCTTTGTACCCAGAGTTCACGAACATAAACAGGCAAATCAACACCACTACTGAAAACCCCAAGATCCTGCCGTCTCCTATTGCCCCTGCGTGACAGAGTGAAATGGAGCTTTAACTGGAGGTCAGCCTAGTCCCTTGACTTGTACGTTCTTAGACCCTGTTTACTCCTAGACAGACCCAATACAGCAGAATGTTCATTAAGGCAGTCACGAGAGCACAGTGGCTGCTGGCACACTGCCTGCCCTTGTAGAGGAGTCCAGAGTGAGATCCCTGGGAAATGGCAGGTGTGTGCGGCAAGTGCTCAACCCTTACAACGCCCAACTGCGCAGACGCAGGTCATCCTCTGGGCACACAGAAGGACCGTTTATGCCTGGCTGGGTCCCTGGCCTGCCTGCCTCAATCTGCTCAGGATGCAATGCCAGAGGGGCTGCAGGGCTGGGGAGAACTCCTGGTGGCATGTATTAAGGGTTTTTTAATGAACAGATGCTGTTAGTACTTACTGCTATCTCAGAAGCGATTGCATCAATCCCAAAGAAAAAGATCCCTAGGCACCATGTTGTGAAATGGAGAAAGCTCAAAAAACTGCAATGAGCGGACTGGGGTGGCTGGTGGGTGGAGGGAGTACCCAGCCTTGGGGGGTCTGGCTGAGGCACAGCACTAAGGAACAAGAACAAAAGGGTGGAGGAGGGAGGCCTGATGTGCTGGTGGGGATGATGCTAATGGCCAAATTATTCCTTAGGTAGCCTTCTTATTCACTTTTTATTTTTCAGGAAGATCGCAATAGAATCTCTCAGGGGTCTGGGACCACCTTGGAGTGCTAATGGCCTTGGCTGAATCACCATGATCCTTCATTATGAAAATCGCATACCTAGTAAGAGATTTGGGGAGGGGGGGCAAAGAAAGAACAGTGCATTAGAAACGACCCCCCATAACTGCTTAGGTTTAAACCCCTCAAGAGCTAGCCTTTAAAAACATTTAAGCCCCCAAAAAGTCACAAACCCAGCTGCAGGGGGGCCTGCCCTGAGCCAAGCTGGTCACTGCCTTTGCTTTTTTGTGGAAGCAGAGGTGGGGAGGCACTTAGTGGGTATGGAGTGCCAGGATGCTAGAGGCTCTGTCACCATTTTCCCATGCCCTCCTTTTAGAGAGAGACAAGGGATAAGGAAGTTAAAGATTCTATACAGGAAGTTCAAGTTGCCCAAATGCCAAATGAGAAGTACGTTTCCACGATGGTGCCTTAACCACTAGGTAATATCAAGGAAGCAATATTCGAAATCCTTGTGGAAAAGGGATGTGACACAGTGTCTCCCAGCCACTCTGTTCTGTATACAGGAAAATTTCTTTTAAATAAATGAAAGATCACAATCTACACATAAGCTAAGCAGGTCTGAAGCCGTAAAGTGGTATTTCCTAGCCAAGACCCAACGGCAGAAGCCCAGGAACTCTGATCCATGAGACTGCTGCTAATTCTGCTCCATGTGAGATACATCAAGGGACTTGTCAGGACATGCCAACTACCAGAAAGTATCCCCACATCCTCCAGTCCAAAGGATGGCCCTCCATCTCGAGCCAGAGGCAATGATTTCTGTGTTCCCCAAACCACCAGACTCAGTCACCAGCCACTGGTCCTCCATGGTTAGCTCTCTCTAGTCCCAGACACAAGGCCTTGTTCCCTGACGTAAGTGATTCTTTCTCTTCTATCACATCTGGAATGAGGTCACTGTTTTTGCATGAGCTCAAATGAAAATTTGAGCACAATAAGATTAACTCCATACATTGATGCCTTTCCAAGCAGTGAATGAAGAACCAAGACCCTTCATGGAAGTAGGTTCGGTGACTACCCCACATGGGAAGGCAGACAGTGGACTGGGGAAAACATGCTCTTGATACATGGCCATCTTATTTGGAAGGAGTCTACATCCAGTTGAGAAGATAATTTCAGACCTTTCATTTAAGTGTCCTTTCCCCCGGAATTTTCCAGGACCAACCAGTCTTATCCTCCTGTTCACGACAGCCCCACACGCTCAGTCCTGAGCCTGCTGCTGTGGACTTACTAGGCAAAGATGTGCAGGTGCTTTCTGGTAAGGCAGGCCAGCCCAAATGCTATCACTCAGCTACTGGGGCAGACAGTACATGCTGATTTTATTTCCTGGCCCTATGATGCCAAATCCTGAGGTTCTTCTGGCAGTTGGAAGGCAGGTTCACTTTCCTCCTCTTCTTGTCCACTAATGGCAATATGGCAGTGGCTCTTTCATCACTAATTCTGTCTCCCAAGTCACTAAGGAAGTCACATGGCTATCTAGTTGGAAGTCCCTGGCAGTGAAGGAAACCGATTATTTCCAATTTTTTTGTCAAGCATCTCCTTCTCCTGGTCACAGTCTGACCTGGCTGGCTCATCCCATGTGCTGGAGAGCAAGGCTGTCCAAACTGTAGGCTGATGAGGTCAAGAGGCTCTGGTAGGGACATTCTTCAGCAGTTGAGAAGATGAATGAATATTCAAGTATGTTTCCTTGCCAACCTGAGTGTTTACTCAGAATGACACAAAGTTTGGCTTCTTCTCTTCTGGGTGCTGCAAACCCAACTTTTTCCACTGAGCATGTCCTCTGGACCCATGTTCTCTCTGAATGGCTTGGCTGGCCCCATCCCCCTCAAAACAGAAAAAAGTGAAACTCCCGATATAACCAGACACAATATGCATCTGCCATGTTTTTTGTTAAAAAAAAAAAAAAACCTAAAAGTGCAATAAAGTCAGTTTTTTTTTTCCTTTGCTCAGAACAATTTGCATTGTCCTACTACCGTCTGGAGAACAGAATTCACTTGTCAAGAGAGCAAAGAATGCCAACACGCGGGGACAGTAGACTGCAGATTTCTCACAGCTTGTGTCCAACAGTGTAACTTCACAGGAGGGAGCGGGGGAGGGAGGAACCTGCACCCCGTGGCCAGCTGGGGATGGAGGCTGCACAGGCACAGAGGAGGAGGGAGCCATAAACTGCCAGGCACACCTGGTAGTTGGAGAAGGTTCTTCTCTGGCCCAGGCCTACCATCTCCACCTGCCTTCTTGGCCACACCCCCAGCCTCTGGAGTTCCTTCAGCAGACAAAGCCTTTAACTCACTAGCTTTTATGCTGGAGAGGGTTGAGGGTGGGACAAGAACCAGGAATAAACTACCGGGGAGGGAAGAGAATAGTAGTCCTTGAGTTTTTGTGAATGACACCTTCACTGTAAACAATAGGAAGGAGAGTCAACCAGGCAGCCCCAGGGGCAATTCAGTGGAGGAGCAGCAGCTCTGGGACCTGCTCAGAGCTTTAGGCAGGCGGGGGTGGCCAATGACCCACTGGGCCCTGGCTGCCCGCACTGGCTCCTTCTGGGGGCATCTGTTTTCTTCTTTTTGGTTTGGATCTCTACCCTCCCCCACAGAGGAGTCCCTTCCAGTGAAAAATGGCAGGAGCTGCAGGTGCAATCAAGTTAGAGTCCCCAGGGCCTGAGGACTCCAGGGAGGCACTGGTCACTTGTGGCGCTGGGCAGTCTTCTTCCTTTTCCTCTTAAAGAAACAGCAGCACCTGGAGCACAAGGAACATCGCAAGTCAGTGCGGGAGGCGTGCAGCTTCTGACAGCTTCTGCCTGCTTCTGCTTACTGCGGGGGTGGGGGGGTGGCTTTTCCCCCTGGCACCCACCCACAGGGCCACCCCCGTCTATGGCGCAGACACTGGAAGCAGTGGGCAGTGTTTGCCAGGAAAGCCAAAGGAAACAGCTGCTTCATTTCAGTCTGCAGCTACTAACCCTCATCAAGAGGCTGCAGGCTAGGCAGAGCCGCACCAGGCATCTTTGGAAGGAGGAGCAAGCGGCTTGTTTCCCAGTCTCCCACTCAGCCCACATAGCTCATCTTTATCTAGAACAAGGCTGGGGGTCCTCAGGGCTGCCTAAGGCAGAGCAAAATGATTTCATGCAGCTTCAGTAGCCAGCGGGTATGGAGCTAAACTGAGGCAAACAAATCCCCCACAAAATATGACTGGAACTCTAGCGGGATCTCATGAGGCTTCCAATGAAGGATTAAGGATTCTCTCCGTCCCGCAGCCTTATCTCCACCCTCACCCAGCCTGAGCAGGCAGGAGGAGCCCGAAATCTAGTAAGAACTGTGAGCCCAGATCCCCCGACTGAAACCAGCACAGCCCACTCTCTGCTCGGAGAGGACCAGTGCCACAGCCCAGGAGCTGACCGCAGGCAAGCGTATGGCCTCAGGGTCCCAACTTAGCTCCAGAGCCTGGGGCTGTGGTGCCAGACAGGGTTAAAGGACTGGTCCTTGTGTAGGGTGGAGGTCAGGGCCTGCTCCCCTCCCCCGCCCTCCACCAGCTGCTCCCTGGGGCAACAGCCACGGGTCCAACATCCCCTCCTTACTCCTGTCTCTGGAATGGGGAGCAGCTCTCGCTGAGGCAGTGACTAAGTCCAGGAGGGGGTGATGAGGTGGCATGGCTGGTGCAAAGGACAGGTCCTTCCCAGGAAGCGGACATGTGGGAAATGAGGATGTGAGGGCCAGAAGGTGTGGATGAGTCAAAGATGCCAAATGGTGGAAGGGAGTCAAGCTGCAAACTTGACCCTTGAAAGGAAAGCTTTTCAGAGAAAACTCTCTGGTTCTCCTGCTTCAGTCCCTCTGGGTTTAGTGCCAGGGCTAGTCATATGAAAATGAAAAACTGTTGCTTACTTCCCATACCCCCAAATTCTCCACTGTTGCTAAGATTCTCTCCTTTTTCAGTATGACCCCTTGGTATTTCAACACCCAATGGACCGGTCATTAAAAATTTGGAGGTCTTGTAGAATGCAGAAACAGACATTTATACAGGTAATGATAACCTTTAACCATATCTGGATGCAGCAAACATGAAAATTTTTGGAAAAAGGATCTTCTTAAGGGGGTCTTAAAGATTTTCTGAGGGTATCAATGACTTCTGTGAAATACTATTTTAAGTTTATTCATTATGTAATCTCTACCCCCAGCACGGGGCTCAAACTCATGACCCCAAGATCAAGAGCCACGTGCTCTTCCAACTGAGCCCGCCAGGGGCCCCATGAAATACTATTAATGGGTGTGAATACAGTCACTAAACAAATAGCAGGTGTACTTGGAGGCTGAATAAATTCTTTTAAGTAAAAATGACCAGTGCTTTTGATTAAGACTGTCTTCTCCTTGGAGAAGGCTTCAAGAAAAAAATGGTCTTTTTCTATTATATATGCTTTAGAAAATGGACATTTCCAAGTTGAAAGTCCTGAAATTAATATTAAACAAGGCAAATTAAATCTCATGAGAGCACCAGTATTTCGGCAGAGTTATTTGTTCCCTGTCAACCATAATTTTCAGAGATATCACTAACATTTAAGTCAATTTCTATTCTTTTTTTTTTTTTCTGGGGGGGGGTGGTGCTAAAATGAGGATTTTGTGTTTTTACTAAGAACAATCACAATGAAGTCTGAAATACTATTTTGGTCCATTTCAAGTTATACTATTTCACTTTACCTCCTTCAAGGCAAGTCCTAAGAATTAACGTCTGCTTACAAGCACATCATAACCTGACATGCCGTGCTGAATTTGCCTGACCAGAAGGGAATGTGAGCTGTGGTTTTCAGACCTCGATGAATTTTTCCTAGTTACTGCAGTTAATGCTTCAGCAGTTGCATAAGCTTTTCATAATTCTAACCACAAGGAAACAGGCCCCAGAATCTGTTCCTCGACCCTCAAGTTTCTGTGGTAACTACTAGCATCAGGGCCTGTTAAACTGGGTCAGACCCCAGACCAAGCCCACTAACTCCATACAGATGTCTTACTCTCAGAAGAGAAGCAAGGTGAGTGATGAACCCTTCTTGTGTTGTAGATTTTCTTCCAGTCGATTCTTTAATTGGATGACCAGAAGTTCTTAACATGCTGGAGTCAGAATCAATCTAGTCTCCCTACTCAGAAGCCACCATGTGCTCTTCCCCCAGACCTGTGAGCCACTACCTTGCCCACACTGTTCTCTTGCTACATCCTGGCCCTCTCTCCTTCTGCTACCCGTTTGCCACATGTCTCTTCTTGAGTATTTTTTTACATTCTTCCCTTGCTCTAATACCTGGCTCACGGCCCACTGTATCTGCGAAGTCTTCCTGTCCATAGTGACCTCTTGGAGGATAATAACAAGTGTCCTGGAGAACTACTTGTCCTTTCAGGTATATATGTCTTAACTCTACAGCTAGATGGCACCTAAGCTTTTTGGAGTACCTAAGCTAGATGGTACCTAAGCTCTTGGGAAACCCCCTAGAGTTCCAAGAGTTGGATGAGCACACAGCAGGCCCTGTATCTGCAGTCAGGATTATGCGACTGACATCTCACAGGAAAAAATAGACTATGACAATGTCAGATTTATACAGACATGTTTGTTAGATAAACAGGCCAAATGTACTCTTCAGTACCATAAGACTACAAAGTCTATTTCCATTAAATCCATTTGTTATCTTCCACATAGTCCTATCCCTGGGGCAACTTGGCTTAGACCGCTGGGGTTCAGAAATTGGTGTCCAACCCAGTCCCTGAAGACAAATGGAAACAAGGTGATCACAGAGTCCAGCAGGCTGTTACCACCATGAAGAACACGACCCCATGCATGCAGACGATGTGGGAGAGTTCTCATTCTGACTGCAATAGAACAACTTGCTCACGAGCATCTGGAAGGCCACAGGCAGCAGCTAAGAAGAAAGCTGGCAAGGGGGCTCTTTCTTGTAGCAAGAATGTGTCTCACTGAACATGGATTCTTGAGGGCTTCCCCTTCCACGTAGCTCCTATTATTCCTAAGAATGCATTCAAGGAACCTTTTCCAGGAGTGGAAAAGAGAGGCTCCAATATCTCATTAGCTGAGTCGGCCCTTGACCCACTGAATGTACTCTGACAGGGAAAAAAAAGAAAAAGACAATAAACGAAAAACAAACAAACAAAAAAACCCCAAACAACAACAAAATGTCCATTTCTCACCCCAAGAAGGAGATCTTTTTGAAAGACTCATTCTACAGATGAAAGATCCAGCTGAATCAAAAAGGAAAGTCACAAATTTTTCCAAAGCAGCCAGTTTCCAGGTGAGAGACCAAGCTACAGAATGTGAGATTATCTGGCAACAACTGACGTTATGAATGATAATCTAAACAACTGATATAGTAAACTTGTCCTCCTGCTCCTGTCCCTCTCTGTCTGATCGTCTCTGGTCTATTAATTTGGGAGGCAATTCACTCAGCTAAAAATCGAAAGATAATTTTGGATACTATGGGATATTGTTTGACAGGAGGAGACAGCAATGAGATGGGTTTGAAAGGAAAGAAGGAACAGAGTAATTCCTGGGTGTAGGCCTGCCCCATCCCCACCTTGTGGATCTAGTTCCCCAGTCTGGGTGGTTATGGCACAAGGCGGCGTATGGAAGCCATTCAGTGTTCCTAAGGCACTTTGTTTGGCTTTGCCAATCCCAGCCTAGTCTGGTCCGCTCCCCTAGCATGTGGACTGGAGAGAGGGACTCACCACAGGTTGAGCATTTTCAGGCAGCTACAGAGTGTGTAAAGAGAAAAACACAGAAAGGAAGAGAGAAAGAGAGAGATATTAGTCCACAGAGGTGAGATGGAAGCGACTCCCTGTGAGCCATGCAAACATGCAGGATGTGTCTGTGTTTCATTTCCTCCTCTGTCGAGGTATGGTGAGTACGCCCAGGCCACTCGGCCCCCACGCTAAGGTGGAGGGGGCAGGAGCCTGAGAGAAGCATGGAGGAGGGAGCTGGGTATCTCGGTGAGGGGAAAGGTAAAACAGAAAGAGTTGGTGGGAGCCCCAGAGTGGGTTTTCCTGGGCAATTTCCAGAAAGGTAGCAGGAGAAAGAGGAAACGATCCTGCCTCTAAGAATTCAATCAAGCACCAAGCGAGCCATTTTGGTTCTCACCCAAAGTCTTACTGTACAATGTGAGGCTGACCTCCCAACTACTCTGAGGGAAAGAGAAGTGCTTAGCCTTTCTATAATTCCGACATGCCCGCCCAAAGCAGCTGGCAGTTAGCTCTCCCTCTAGAGGGGGAAAAAGGCTTCAGAAACACTTCATTTTAGTAGAAAATGAAGCAGACCAAGAAGGGTCACTGCTCTGGACTAAGGTAAAACTGCCAGGAGAAGGGCCTACATCCCAGTCTTGTTAATTCCCAGGAGATAATGCTAAGTTACAGTTATAGTCAGTGGCTAACCAAAAGCTCCTATTTTTACCATAATAACCATCAACCAAAAAGCTGTCTTGCCTCACCGCCCTTCCAATCATATTTAAACAAGGACATGTGTCCTATCGCCAGAAGAAAAGGGCTGATGTTCACTTCGTATACAGAACAAAAACCAAGACCCTGTTATCTCTCTCTTCCTTCACACAAAACGAGCTGGGTGGGAACCCAAACTCAAAAGCTTGGAAGTGAAGGTTTCACGTATCTCCCCAGGCCCTGGTGAATCTTACAGAGGCAACAGCCCTTTTTTCCCACAAGCAGGCTGCATGGACAAACGGCATCACAGCTGCGTGCAATGAAGGGTTGTTTGGGACGTCTCGTGCTTCTCTAGCTGTGACTTCTTCCCATGAAAATGACTGAGCAGGTGGATTCACGGCTACCCCCTCCCTCCAAAACACAGAGACGGCCAAGAAGAAACACACATGGCTGTGCTGACAGTTCCCTGGGCAAGATGGATTGGTAGCTCATGAAATCACTAGGGGAATCAGCACACAAAATCCCCTAAGCTTTGAGCTTTTGGATGACATTTGGTCAAATAGAACTGCTCCCCTCTGGTTTCCACACATTTCAGAAGGCCCAAACCTGGAACTAGTGGCAAAGAGGCACAACAGTCCTTTTTACTAAATGGGGAGACTTTAAACGCTCTTCACATCCTAGAGCTTAGATTATACCACAACAGAATTCACCGCATCTCTTTGTGTGAATAGCCCCCTACTTTACACAGGACACAAACACCACACTCACATACACAATCAGTTTACACATTTACCAAAACGAAATGAGAGAAAGGGTTCAAAAGATAAACCTGTACAGGACATACTATAAGACGAAAGCCCATTCAATCTTGGTATTCCAAGTACACTATTAAATCCAGAACTAAATGCCTAGCCTTCAAAGTAACAGCCACAATAGGAACTGGGAGTGAGGTGGGGTGGGAATGGGTATAGCCATCTTTCAAACCCAGGCAGCATTTAAATCAGAACATGCTTAATGCCCTGATTCCCAACCTTGGCCATACATTTGAATCATCTAAACTTTAAAATTTCCTGATGCTCAGGCCATAATCCCAGATAAAAGCAGAATCTCCGGGACCAGGATTCAGATACACGTATTTTCTAACTTGCCACAGGTGATTCCAAAGTGCAGCCAAGGCTGAGAACCCAGAGGATAAGGAGTACTACTATACTGTTTATTTCAGAGAATGAAATTTTGTCACGGAAGCTGAAAAACTGTGAGTACTATTAAAATCTCCAAAGTCTCTGAGAATAGAGAGCATGTTTTCTTACTAAAAATGGTCTCTTCCCAGCATTAAAAACTCCCCCTGGCTTCCTTCCTTCTAAGGGCCCTACAGAAAGGAGAAGAGAGGCCTCTGAAGCTGCCTACAGTCAGCAGGGACTTGACAGGAGAGAGTCCAAGTGATCCTTGAGTTGCTTTTTAGCTACTGGGTAGGAATCCCCAAATCCTGGCTTTCTGAGGAAAGACCCTCCTGGAAGCAAAGTGAGCTTATCAAACGGATGGGCAGGAGAGCAGAGGAGTGGGCAGGCGACAAGCATGCAAAGTGTAGCTGCGAGAGAGAACCCAGGTCTCGACTGGGCTCCCAGCACTTTACACCCAGAGGTGTAAGCACATTCTGGCGGGTACTGAGGCCATCTGGGGCCCAAGAGAGCACCTGGGACAGTGTCACTATTTGTACGTTGTCTGTTTCTGAGAACAAGATACTGGGATAGCCTGAATGTTCCCAAAGGGTTTATAAGAATGGGCACCCACATCAGGCTTGGCAGCAGTTACTGATTTGGGAGGGACTCCTCTCTTCCTACCTCATGTCTTCTTGGAGTTTGGAGTTTCAGTCCGTATTAGAATTTGGGATGGGGCACAAAGGGAAAGAAGTGATAGAAACACTGCTTTTGCAGCAGACTTGGCAGTTCTTTCCCCTTCCACCCCATATGCTAAGAGTTTAACCACACACCATGCAAGAGCACCAAAGGGCTGGTGGTATGGGTAGGGCAACGCATTCACAGGCAAGAGAAGCAGAAAAGGGGGGGGTCACCCCTCCCCAACAGTGTGATCTCCTCTCCTCCCAAGGCTCTTCCTCACAGGTGTAGAGACTATCTTGCCTATCAGAGTCTCTCTGACTCCAGAATCATTTAAGTGAGAACAGAATGGCCCTAAAACCCTTGCTCCAGGGCTATACATGCAGAGTTCTTAGCCAAGAACCAGAAATCAAATGCTGTTAAGTATGACCCATGATTTAAGATAAGCAGATTTTTCTCTGGATCCCACAGGGAGCAAGAAGCTCGAAGGACACAAGAGGCTCGTGAGTACTCTCCATTTTAGCTCTTATACCACGATTCTTTCAGTTCACTAGGCCTTTTGCCCCACGTGGACTAGAAAAATGGGATGCTCTTCCCAGAAATCACAGCTAAAGAAGGGCAGAAGCAGCCTTAAGGTATCATGCAAAAAATAAAATGGTCAAAGGAACAAAGCTGAGGACACAAGCATGAGAAATCCAGTCTGAGATGAGCAGCACATAGAAAGGAAAAGACAGAGAAGACTTTTCAACCTAGGACTCAAGAGCCCCCTTGAAAGATAAACGTACTTAGCTTCCTCGACTACCTCCACCTCGGCGTGAGCTGTGATTGGTGCATTGGAGTGGGCTCCCGTGGGGTCATCGACATTCAGCTCTCCGTTGGTTGAGCTAACCACCTGAAACAGAAAGACGGAGTGTGACAGACACCATGGCAATAGGAGCCTCCTACCAGCACCAGAGAGGGCCTCTAGGGGAGATCTAGTCTCTGACTTAGGTACTAACCAGGTAATGTCTGGAATGCTTGTCTTCCTGAGCTGAGGGGCCAAATGTCCTCATTTAGGTCAGCTTCCGAGGACCGTATCATGTGAGAACACAAAATGCAATGACATAATTGTGTAATAGTAACTTCCATACTGAACGCCTACTCTGTGTCAGCACTCCGCTACACTGTGTGTGTGTGTGTGTGTGTGTGTGTGTGTGTAAATTTAATCTTCACAAAAAGCCTGTGAAAGAGGTCATGTTGCTCTCTTTAATTCTACTTCTCTCAGTTTCTTATGCTAGAATTATAAATAGACTCATTGATGATGTTGAAAAAAAATTCTAAAAAGGAAATCAATAGTGGGCATCAGAAACTATAAGCAATCACACTTTCCTTCAGAAATTTCTTCACGGCTTTGACCACTGGTTTGAAGTTACTCAAACATCAAGACTGCCATATCCTCTCTGGTGAGAGGGCAGATGGTAAGGAAACGCTTTCCCTTGAAAGACCAGTCTTATTTCGACAACCTTTATTTCAGGTTCACTGTCATCCCATTTCTCACTGATGGTCCCCGAATTGTAACTGAAGGCTCTCACTCCTGTCATCTGGTTAATGTGGACCCGATCAGGCTTCTCTTGCTTGTGCAGCTGCTTCTGTCACCTGGTTTCATTTCCAGCACATGATTCCTGCTTACGTGGGTGCTGGGAAGTGGGAAAAGGGACCCCGCTGGACAAACCACTCTGCTGTTAAAGACCTTGGCTGAAACATGGGAGAGAACCACAAAATAGGATAAACGGTTCGGATATCATATGCCCTCGGGTAAGTAACTTCATCTACTCGAGACGGTTTCTTACAGGTTGATGTGAGAATTACACAAGCAAATGCACCAGATGGCGTCTGGGAGGGGATGTGGCACACGACATGGTAGCAGAGCATACACAGTAACTAAGATCCGGGCTCCAGGGTCAGGCAGCGCTGGGTGTGAACCCTAGCTCCACCACTTACTTGCTGTGGGTCCTCGGGTAAGATCCGCCATCTTTCTGTGCCTGAACTTCCTAAGTAAAATGGGGAAACAATGCTGCTTACACCTAACAGGGTTACTGTGCAGACAATCCACACCAAGTGTTTAGCCCAGTGCCATGGTACATGGTAAGGCTCAGTAACTGTTCATACTACTGTTATTCGCCCTCCACAAATGTTTATTCTTATCTCCCTCTCGATCTGGGGTCCTCACCAGCAGCTTATTTGAAAAAACTTCAAGCATAGTCATGAAAAGGAAGGCAGGAGGAAATGTTTAGAGCGAGGGCTCTTTGGGGCACTTAGACAAAGAATAAAGGGCACACAAGGTAAACACTACTTAGCAGCAGTCTCTACTTAGCATTATCTCTAACCCAGAAATATTCATTGTTCTCATTGATGATAATACATGCTTTAAAGAATTGAAACAGTGCTATATGGCTAGTCCAAGAGCCCTACATTAAATTTGGATGTACCTAAGGGGTCTGCTAGTTGTCAAATTTAGCATCTCTCATTAATGGAACCACTCAACCTTATTTATCCCCTGACATGACAGAATAAATATTATATACGTCATCTA
Source organism: Ailurus styani (assembly GCA_002007465.1). Lineage (NCBI taxonomy): Eukaryota > Metazoa > Chordata > Mammalia > Carnivora > Ailuridae > Ailurus > Ailurus styani. The sequence continues at coordinate 5,963,633 of LNAC01000018.1, read as the reverse complement.
TGTAATATTCTTGCCAAGAAAAAAAAAGTTTTATCTGAATCTAAGTATGATGGCGGGAAAACAACAACAACAGACAAACCCAAAATGTGGGACTTTCTATAGGACAGCAAGCCTGCACGCTTCAAAACAGACTTCTCTGAGAAACTTTTTTCCCCCTTTTAACACAGGGCTAAGTGTTAGAGACTAAAAGAGATTAAGCAACTAAGAGATTGAAAGAAACTAAAGGGGCATAAGAACTAAATGCCAATGCAAACCTCATTTAGGTCCTGGACCCTATAAAATCAATCTGGGGGACAACTGGAAATGTGATAAGGACTGTAGATTGGATATTATGGAATTACCCCTGGGGAAATTAAAAAAAAATTATGGAATTACTATTCAATTTCTTAAGATATGCAGATGGTATTGGTTACATGAGAGAGTGTCTTCGTTCTTAGGACATGTCAACTAAAGTATTGTGAGATAAAATGCAATGATGTTTACAGTTTACTTTCAAATACTTTACAACACACTCTCCCCTTCCCCCCCCACACCACCACCACAGAATGAAAGACGTGGCAAAATCTTAATAATCATTCATCTACATTAAGGATACGCACAGGTTCATTTGACTGCCACCACCACCACCACTAACTTCTCCATAAATGTGAAAATTTCAAAATAAGAAGTTGGGCAATAACAGCAAAAACAACATGAGAGGAGTGAAGGTTCACAGATTAGAGAAGCACAGCCTCCTCACGCTAATGCTGTCCTGTTAACTTCCTCAGCCTACATTTATTTCCTGGGGCACATTCTGGCTGCATGCTGGTAAATTCATTCTGCCAGCACAAGGGCTAGAGGAGAAATTATTCTAAGTTTCTCAATGAACAATTCAGGAACTGGACAAGATGTTGAAGAAAATGTCTTGGCCTCCACTGAGACAAAGCAGGAGTCAGCAAGCGTCACCGCTGCCAACTGCTTGATGACTTTGGGTCACGGCGCCTGTCCACAGTGTTTCACGTGTCGTAGGCTCTCTAATTCCTCTTTGCTATGAATTGCCACTTGGCTCATAATCAATGTCCTTGGGCAATCTAAGGAAGTAGAGGTTATTTCCATTTTATAGACTGGACATCTTGTCTATATCAATGAGTGCTTGATCTCAAATGAATCAGGCACAAATGGGAACTTAATCACCAGGTGTCTAACTTTTAACCTAACTATACCTTAAATATCCGACAAATCTAGGTCTTTAGAGTCTCCACTTTGGAGGTTGGAAGGACAGTCTGTCAAACCACTGAACTGCTTTGCCTAGACCTGCAGTAGAGTAAATGCTCCTGTAGGTGCCCAGAGAGCTGGACTCCAGGCCTCACTCCAACCTCCTCTGTGAGCCCTGGTTTCTAGTTCTGTATGACCAGGCTGACAACTTTGGCCCTATCTACCTCATAAATACTGTGGCAGTTCAATACAAGGATGTTGAGGAAAATTGTAAAAAAACAAAAAACACCAGAAAACCCCCCCAAAACAATAAAAACAACCCAAAACACCCTTATGAATGTAATGAATTATCAGTACCTTTAAAAAATATTTTACTTATTTGAGAGTGAGCGAGCGAGAAAGAGCACAAGCAGGTTGATGGGCAGAGGGAGAAGCAGACTCCCTGCTGAGCAGGGAGCCCGACATGGGACGAGCCAAAGGCAGCCGCCCAACTGACTGAGCCACCCAGGTACCCAAATTGTTAGTATTTTAAGCAGTATCATTTTCATACACTTTACACTGAATTTTAGTATAATTTCATCAAAAAATAAGCTTATCTGTGTACCTGGAATGCTGAAAGTTATTTTGTTGTAGTCACTATTAAAATTAATCCAAATAGGGATGCCTGGGTGGCTCAGTTGGTTTAGCAGCTGCCTTCGGCTCAGGTCATGATCCCAGGGTCCTGGGATCAAGTCCCACATCAGGCTCCCTGCTCAGCAGGGAGCCTGCTTCCCTCTATGCCTCTGCCTGCCGCTCTGCCTGCTTGTGCTCTCTCTCTCTCTGACAAATAAATAAATAAAATCTTTAAAAAAAAATAAATAAATCCAACATTCTTCTAGCTATATCACATAAGACCAAAGTAATTAATATCTTAAAGGACTAGCCTAAAAGAGATTAAGGTAAAGTGCTATTTTAAACTTTAGTTCTTAATATTGGTAACATCTCTTTTATTAAGTTATTTAATATTTTAAGTAAAAAATTTGAGTTACTAAGCTCCATTTTTCAAAACATGACCATGAAGAAAAATGTGAGTTACGTACCAAAGGAAGCAAAACTGTAGCCGATAGTCAACATTTCAATCCTACTTCTCACAACTAACATACGTGGTAGTTCTGTACTTTAGCTTCCCTAACTATAAAATAGGTATACTATTGACCTTAACAAGAATTATAATTAAAAATTATAAAGATTTGGGCGCCTGGGTGGCTCAGTGGGTTAAAGCCTCTGCCTTCGGCTCAGGTCATGATCTCAGGGTCCTGGGATCGAGGCCCGCATCGGGCTCTCTGCTCAGCAGGGAGCCTGCTTCCTCCTCTCTCTCTGCCTGCCTCTCAGCCTACTTGTGATCTGATCTCTCTGTGTCAAATAAATAAATAAAATCTTTAAAAAAAATTATAAAGATTTGAGCAAAGTAAAAGTTAAATGTCATTCTTAGGTCTCATGCCTTTGCTGGTTCCGGAGCTTTCTAGATATTTCCTATATATTTTAATTTAAACAACTCTGGAGTCATCTTTTTGAAAAAGAAAAATATACTGCCTTCTTGAATTCAGATCTTCCACATGTGGAAGATCTGTGGAAACAGCGGTAGGATGGGAACCATGGAAGGGGGGACAGGGGGTCTGCTTATTAAATAGGTTAGAATGGGAGTGTCCATGTGCCTTATCAGAGCAAACTCTTCTCATCTTGGTGCTCTCCACTCCTGACCAGGGTTGTGGTGTCTGCAGGTCATTCAGGTAGGCTAAGCACGGTTTGACCATATTACCTCTGGAAATGAGACACCTTGAAAATATGTGGGTATCTGTTGTATTAGGAAAGTATGGCTGATTTGGTTTGCAAAAAGCATAGCCTTTATGATTATACATAAATTGGGGCTCCAATAAAAGAGGCAGATGTACTGAGGAGCACCAGAGCTTAATGTATTCTTAGGGAAATGGTACACTTGCCTATCCCCTATACAAGTGTCAAGGAAGCTGGCAGAACTAAGTTTATAGGGAGTAGAGGGAGGTTGCATTTTCCAAAAGTGCTGCTAGAGACTCTAATCAACTCCAATTTTAAAGACAACTGCTTGCAATGGACAATAGGAAGCACTGTCCAAACGAGCACCTCTGTGTTCTAGGAACACAAATCTAGTAAACTGTCCAGATATGCTTGATTATGAGGTATTTTCCTTTTAAAATATTTAATCTTTGGATTTTCCCCTAATTAAAAAGCATGTTTACTGTAAAAAAATTAGAATATTAAAAAAGACTACATAAAAAGTGCAAGTTTCCAGAGACAACATAACATGGACATGACTAGTGGGAAATTCAGTATATCTTCCTTGAGAACAAAGTTGTGCAAAGTATTGACATAACAAGACAAGTAGTAAATATTTTAGGCTTTGTGGACTATACAGTCTGTGTGGAAACTACTCAACTCTAAGCATGAAAGCAGACATCCATAATATATAAACAAACAAGTATGTTTATGTTTTAATAAAACTTTATTTATAAAAACAGGCAGAAGGGGGATTTGGCCCACTGGTTGTGTTTGCCTTCCCCTACTCTACATTGTTTCTTTTTTTTCTTCTGCATACACTAACATATATGTATATTATCCCCCCCAACACACACACACATATATTTTCATGTATGTGTGAAAATAAAAATGGGGCCAAATTTCATATATTGTTTTACAACTTGCTTTTTCCACAAAACATCTTAGATATTTCCCACAGGACCCAGAGATCTCTACCCACTGTATGGAAGTATTATGTTTGTTTCGTTAATGCCAAATTTCATTTTACTTTTTAGTAAATGGTCAACTAATAAAAAGTTAGTTGTATCAGACTTCCCGGTATTAGAAACAAGTAGCAACAAACATTCTAGAACTGCAGCATCCATAACAGTAGCTACCAGGCACATGTGGCTGCTGAGTACTAAAAATGTAGCTAGCCCAAATTGAGATGTTAAGAGTAAAATACACGCTAGATTTCAAACACTCCATTAAAAAAAAAAAAGCAAAATATCTCATAATATTTTTCAAGATTTTATTTTTAAGTAGTCTCTACACCCAACATGGGGCTCGAACTTACAACCCCAAGATCAAGAGCTGCACACTCCACCAACTGAGCCACCCAGGTGCCCCTCTCGTAACTATTTTTAATACTGACTACATGTTGAAGTATTTTAAACTGGATTAAATATATTATTAAAGTTAGTCTGTTTATTTTTACCTTTTTAATGTGATTACTAGAAAATTTAAAATCACAAATGACTCATTTCCTTTGGCAGCATTGTTCTAGAACATGTGTCTTCAGTATCTGCGCATTTCTGAGGAATACTTATCTGAAAATGGATTCACTGAATCAAAAAGTGTAGATATTTAAGATTTTTAAAGAGAGTGCCAAATAAATCCTCTAAAATAGCTGTAACTCAGATTTCAACAATACCAGATGGATGGGCTATTGAACTTATAAATTTCTGCAAATGTGATAGATGAAAACTGATATGTATGTATATGTATATAAATTCTTTCTACAAGGACTGGGGGGACCTGAGTAGCTCAGTCCGATAAGTGTCTGTCTTTGGCTCAGGTCATGATCTCGGGGTCCTGGGATTGAGCCACACATTGATCTCTCCCTCTGCCCCTACCCACCCTACTAGTGCGCACACACTCTCTCTCAAATAAATGAATAAAATCTTTTAAAAAATTATTTCTACAAGGATCATTAGGAAAAATAGCAGTATTTTCCCGACTCCACTATTTCCTCTCTTTTAAAACTGATTCCTGGGTGCCTGGGTGGCTCAGTGGGTTAAAGCCTCTGCCTTTGGCTCAGGTCCTGATCTGGGATTGAGGCCTGCACTGGGCTCTCTGCTCAGCAGGGAACCTGCCTCCTTCTCTCTCTGCCTGCCTCTCTGCCTACTTGTGATCTTTCTCTCTCTGTCAAATAAATAAATAAATAAATAAATAAATAAATAAATAAATAAATAAATAAATAAATAAATAAATAAAACTGATTCCTTTGGTTTTTTTTTTAATCTTTATTGTTGCTGAATGACACGCATCTTGATTCTTGGTTTTTAAGCATTATATTCACATTTTCCATCCTTCTGGTCTTCCATATAGTTCATATAGTAATTCTGACAAGATCAATTCTTAGTTTTACATTAACTATTTACAGCTGTGCCATGAAGTATATACTATGGTTCTTTCCTTCCCTGTATAATTTCTTATTCTCCTTAGAGTTAATCATCTTTTTGTTTTCTACTATTTCATTTTTTAAATCTTATCTTTTAAAATGCTTAACTGAAGTAGTTACCTATATTAGTCTCAGGTGTACAACATAATGATTTAACAATGATATATATTATAAAATGCTCACAACAATAAGTGTAGTTACCCTCTGTCACCAAAGTTACTACATTAAAAAAATTTTTTTTTCAAGTAATCTCTATGTCCAACATGGGGCTCAGACTCACAACCCTGATACCAAGAGCTGCACGCTCTACCCACTGAGCCAGCCAAGTGCCCCCAAAGTTATTACATCATTGACTATATTCCCTGTGCTGTATTCACATCCCCCAATTTATAGACCCTCTATTTCGCCCTTATCGAAGAATATATCTTTGGTTTTGTTGGGGATGGGGAGAGCATCTAGGGACCTCTGGCTTCTTAGGAAACAGACTTTTAACCACTCTTCTCTATTTTAGCACATGCCCCTCCACACCAACTTCTCCTTATAGAAGGCCAACTTCTGAGTCTTTCGGGGATTACCCAGTGACAATAGGCTCTATTGGCTCAGGACTCAGTTTTCTTGGGACTCCTAAGTCATGGAATAATTGCCCAGCATCTAACATTTTGTTGCTGTTGCCTTTCCTGTTTTCTCCATCCTTGTATGGATTCATGCTTTTCAAAAAAAAAAAAAAATCCCTTTATCATTCTTTTAGTGCTGTTTCAGGAGGAGGTGGGAGCAGAGGTGTGTGTTCAATCTGTCATTTTTACCTAATTTTTTTTTAACAGAACCACAGCTGTCTCTTGACTTCCTGTGAACAACACAATCTTCAGTGAATCACTCCATGTAAAAAACATATTATAGACAATCAAGCCTATTAAGATGCATTTCTATATGCAGAAGATTTGTCTATACCTTTATATGATTTGGTGACTCTGGGTTTACTTGTGAACCCCAACTGGTGGTGTCACTTAACAGTCTGAGAGACACATTTGGATTAAGATTATTAAAACAGTGACATGTAAGAAAAGTAAAGAGACAAAGATGTTCTTAAGTACTAGAGACAACAGAGCTTCAAAACAGTCCAAATGAAATCAGAAATAATTCTCTAAGACCACACTTACTCCAGAAGGAAAAAAGAAACAGCCCAACCTCTTGGGTACCCCACTCAGAAATGGCTGACTTAGACCACTTAACACTCTCACCTTATGAGCTAAGGCACATACGACCATGGAATGAGCTACATATGCAGTCCTTTATCTGAAAACTACTTATTTTACACATATCAAGTCTCTAAAATTCACATACTTGACACTAACACACTTCTACCTTGACATTATTTTTATGGTTTATCATGAGTAAATCAAGGTACTAGGATTAGTTTACCCAGAAATCAGTATCAGAAATCATATAGATGTTTCTTAGTCAATGACAAAAACCAACAATCATCTCAACAAGTGATTCTTACAAGTCCACTGAGGCAGAAAATCAGCGCACAGATTTCAGTTAATTATACAAGCAGCTCAACCTTGCCGGAAGTCTCCTTCCAAAGGAACCAAAGTTTCAGAAGCATGTCAACATTCCACCAGCCAAGCTGAGAAGGCCAGGAAAGGGCAATAAAGGCAGTAAGTACCTGCACTGATCCCCCATGGCGGTCTGCAGCCAAGTGAGACGTCAGGTACGAGGTATTGGTCTGCCGGCTGGGCTGGATTTCCCACTCTCCTCGGCGCTCTGACGATGCAGTCTGCTCAGGCATTAGGAAGCATGAGAGCAAGATATGGAAGGAAAAGTGAAGCAACAGCAAGCAATAACAAAATCAAGTACATTAGTGTCCCTGAGGGTTTTGTTTTCATTTTGGATTTTAAACTAACAACCGCTGCAAAGCACTGAGAAAAAGTTAGCTTGGCTACATTTATTTCAGCCTAATGAGCCAATACATGACAATCTACAGCACACCATCCTCACCCAGACACAGAAAAACAATAATTACCAGGGGGAGGGGGGAAGGACACCACCACCAAAAGCTGGAATCAATTTTAGCTTCCATATTAGTAAAATTCAGTAGCCACTAAGCAGACCGAATTCAGAATGTTAATATTGTTGGACAAAGGAACAATCATACTTACAAATAATTTCACTGATTAAAGATCTACCTAAGTAGACAATAGTCAATATAGAAAATTCCTACCATTAGGAATCAAGATAATATGGCTGTTCCTTAAATCGGGAGCCCACCACTCTCAACACAGACCTCTACAAGACTTTGAACTAAGATAAAACGAGCAGTGGCAGTGGCTGGAATATGCTTTCTTAACTAGGAGAATGAAAAAAGTCTATCTCCAAAACAGGCTCACAGGTCAAGAAATATGAAAAGTTGGGGGGTGGTAAGGCTACAGTGTTTTCCTGATTCCTCTAGCTAATGGCCTCTAGTCTGGGATTAGAGACAGTTTTAGATATGACTACTATGAATTGCTTTCTTCTAGAAATCAAAAGGCAGATCTTTCCCCAGCAAAAGGAGGGCTCCCAATCCATAACTTTTTGGGTTCTGCTTTCAGTTCTGCTGTCATTCAGGCTCTCTTCATTCCTTCTTTACCTGTTTTTTAGATCTCATACTATTCTGATCTTGCTCATTTGTGATTTTTGTTCTGAAGAATCTGTTTAGGTGCCTCTTCCCCTGTACCAGATGGCTGAGGAGGTGTTAACATCATGATGCTCAGCTGTAACAGTCCTAAGGCTCTACAAAATGAAAAATGAGGAGTTGGAGAGGCAGCAATGAGGGATTAGTAAATCAAATTTTAATTGCTGCTGATATAAACAACAGCAGGGGTTGGGATGTGATATTGCTGCTCTGTGTGAAAACCAGCAAGGATGCAATAAATCTTAGAGATGTTCACAACTATCAATGCTGTATTTTATTTTATTTTATTTTATTTATTTTTTTTTTTAAAGATTTTTATTTTTATTTATTCNTTTTATTTAAAAAAAAAAGAAGAAGAAGAAGAAGAAAGGGAAAGGAAAGAAGTAGTGGTCTGTGGCTCATATTCAATCTCCCTCTTCTGTATCTCATGGACAAGAGCTGTTTAAAGCTCATTATTAAAAAAAAAAAAAAAAAAGCTCATCTATAAGTCACCAAAAAGGCTTTTTCCATTAAAAAAGCAAAACAAAACAAACCAAAACCTGAGCCTCATGTATCAGCTACAACTTCATCTTTATTAATGGAATATGAAGCCACATGGGTAATAGCAGTGTAAAGAATCTTGGCCATATTTTCTGATATTCCTCAGGGAATGAGCATAGTCTGTACAGAGGCAGCTGTATTAACTCACTTACTATATTCTCCAACAAAAGAGGGGCTTGGTTCTACACTGCTAGTCACATTTGAGAATCAAAGCTACCCCAAAAAACCTGCCCTTCTGATTATTTCTGTCAACAGAAGTTCAGATGTTTCATTTTCCAAAATAAAGCTATGGTTTATAACAGAATCACAACTTTTATCAACTTATTGACAGTATGCATACCCTCAGAGCACTTAATCTCCTACCTTTTTACTACTAGAGATTTGATAATAAATCTGGTTTATTTTGTTTTTCTAAGTAATCTTAGAATTACTTAGAATTACACCCAACATGGGGCTTAAACTCACAACCCCAAGATCAAGAGTTGCATGCTCTACCAACTGAGACAGCCAGGTGCCATGAGAATAAATCTGTTCTAATATTATAAGTAATACCTATAACTATTATCCATTAGTGATATCTTCTTCAGTTCCTCTAGGACTTTAGTTTTTTAAAATATATTTTTAAAGATTTTATTTATTTATCTGAGAGAGAGAGAGAGAGAGAGAGAGTAGGAGAGAGAGCGTGAGAGGGGAGAAGGTCAGAGGGAGAAGCAGACTCCCAATGGAGCTGGGAGCCCGATGTGGGACTCGATCCCCAGTCTCTGGGATCATGACCTGAGCTAAAGGCAGTCGCTTAACAAGTGAGCCACCCAGGGGCCCAACTTTTTATAATATTTAAGTAGGATATTTAAGCTCCTAAACAACTATGAAGAACTGTCAGTTTTCAAAAAATTTAAATGTTTAAGCAATATCCAGACATTTATAAGCCATTTGGGGTTGTTGTGAGTTCTAGGGTACATAATTCAGTGTGATTACTTCTTGCATGAATGCTCTCTGTTTTGCACTTGTTTTTAAGGCAGATAAAGCTGAAAATGGAAAGAAATGTACATAAAACACTCATGCTTTTAAACAACAAAATCTGGACAGCTGACCAACTATCATTTCCATTTTCATTTCCATTTTTACTGAAATACATATCTGAAGTCCGGTCTGATCCCACTGTCTGATTCATAGGATTGTGTACCTATTTATATTCATTCTAGTTAAATACAAAATTAGTTGGAGGAATTAACATTTTTGTGTAGATTTCGAAAATAGCAAGACATTTTCCAAAGGCCTAAAAGCCACACTCCATTTCCATTATCAAAGCAGTGTGTTATTATCCTTTAAAAAGAGAAAAACAATGGTGAATGAAGAATACAGCGCATGATACTACTGCCCTCCAATGCCTTCTATATCCACTGAAAGCAACAAAACCAAGAGACAGATGTGAACCAGGAGTTGGTGGTTTATCACACTGGGAATTACTCTTCATCCTAAGATTAACCTCTATGGCTATTCTCTTCTAGAATTTAACGGCTAGAACTGGTGTAGAAAGGGTCATTTGCCAGTTTTAGAAAGCAACTGAGGGCCCAGGAACTAGATGAAACTGAGGAATGTCAACAACTACACTATTGTGCTAGTGCACCTGAAAGGTATTCTAGGCAATGCTGTGTACACAGTTATGATTGGGCATAATCAGCACAGGATATAGTCATACTAAACAAACCAGTAGAGGAGACTGGCATGTAAACTCTTCACTCTCAAAGACCACTCATGCACACATGTCTATCTAACAGACTATCAGGAGCTTCCGTGGACAGAAAAGTCACTCAGCAAGGTCAATCTCTCTGCATTACTTGAAAGGCAAAGGTCCACATGGAGTGTGAAAATCCCCAAAGGCAGGAGCAGGAATCTCAAGCAGTGGGAATTCCTTGGGGGAACGCTTTAAAATCTTCTGCTGTGATTGCATTACCTGTGTGGAAATGCTTGGTTTACTATCCCGTAGGTGAATGTGGAAATAAGACAGCAGCGATCCAGCATAGCATATGTCAAAAACAAAGCTAACAACAATTACTTAAGGGGAAACTCAGAGGGGCCTGGTGTATAAAGTCAAAACTACCACCTGTGCTTAGGGCAGAGAAAATGAATGTCTCCCAGTAGTCACCTGGCCAGGATTACTGGACAGACAGTGGAGAGAAGGACACTAACAAGAGGGCAGGAAAATACAGTCTGGAAACACCTGAGATACCACTCCCATCTATGGCTTGGACATTATTTCCAATTCATACTGGAGATAAAGCTCCTGTTCTCAAGCAAAAGGCAGGCAAACATTTTTCTCCTGTTGTAAAAAATAAATCACTGAATCCTATTCTTTATATAAAGCTACACAGTTACTTCAAAAGATTAACTGATTACATTTATAAGGAACTTTCTCCATTTCATTTACGCCTCCCGAAGTATTTTACAAGGTGCCACCTATATAGAACATTTTGGCCTCCATGTCAGTCTTCTAGGACTCATTATATAATTACAGTCTTCAACTATAAGTAACTAGAATAGAGACCAAATAGTACCAAAAAGTTAGTAATGAATACACTAGGTTACATTCTGTCTTACCACACTTTCAAGATTAAAAAAAAAAAAATTTTTTTTTTAAGGTATATGGGGTAAGACAGAGGTAGAAAGAATGGGGCAGGAAACATCTCAAGAATTTTTTTGGAGCATATTAGACCTTGATACAAAAATTTTAAAAGCTCACAAGTTTGCTGAAGTGTATACTTTAACAAAATTAAAAACTTCCTTCTGTTAAGCTCATGAAATACAACCAATTTCCTATGCCAGACAGGGATTACTCCATGCAACCTGTCAACCGGGCAAAAAATGCCTTCCCGTATTCTACAAACTTGATATCAAATATCAGGGATGTTTGAGAATCGCTGATAACAGCCTAAGAAGGGATTATTCCCAAGCCAATACTACGCAGGCCCACAGAGCTAGTAATATCAATTCTATGATGCTCTGAGAAATATCAGAGGAACCATTCTAGAGGTCTGAAACTCTACTCAGATCCTGCCCTATTCTTTTTTTTTTTTAAGGATTTTATTTATTCATTTGACACAGAGAGATCACAAGTATGCAGAGAGGCAGGCAGAGAGAGAGGAGGAAGCAGGCTCCCCGCCGAGCAGAGAGCCCGATGTGGGGCTCGATCCCAGGACTCTGAGATCATGACCTGAGCCGAAGGCAGAGGCTTTAACCCACTGAGCCACCCAGGCGCCCCAGACCCTGTCCTATTCTTATTGGAAAGGCTGTAAGACACCCCACCCCACCCCTCCCAGCCAGAGAAGGATAACTTATCTAGGTGGAATTTCTCCAGAATCTCCTTCCTACAAAGGAAGTGCCTCAGAACATAGGATGTCTGCTGAAATATACAACATTTCAAGACTGCACAAAGAAAATTTTCAATACAAAATAGAGAATTAGAGCAGAAGTGAGTGGCAGCAATTAGGTGACAGAATGGGAGCAGGTAAGGTAAAGACTGTATTTCAGTTTTACACGTCCTTGTTTCAACGTCCCCCTTGAGGTAAAGGCCCCAGAAATGAGGCGGGACAGCCCCATTCTGCAGAGAGCTCTATGCTGGAGGGTGACAGGGATTGTATGCAATCTCTACACCCAAATTCCTGGTAAATGGGAGGTAGCAAGTTAGGAAATTACAGACAGGTCAGAGGGAGGCAAACTCTCTCTGAGCACACTTATCTGCCCCTTCAACTAGCCAACTGTGAACCTTGCTGAAAATGAAGCAGTACTCTGTCAGGGGAAGGCAATGGAGAATTAATCAGCTTTTGTTTTTTCTAAAGCTACTGGACTTTCAAAATATATGAAGATACTCATTTCAGGAAGATCTCCGACTATGTTGGCTGGTCAGCAATGTGGCTTAATCTGCCCTTTGGAAAAGCTATGCTTATAACAGGCTTCTTTCATTAAGCATGGCTACACTAAGCCACACATACTTTTCTAACGCTATACATTCCTTTAATCTCTTGGAGTCTAGATACAACAAACAAATATGAACCACTTTTTTTTTTAAGATTTTTAAGTAATTTCCAAATCCAACATAGGGCTCAAACTCACACCCCTAAGATCAAGCATTGCATGCTCTACTGACTAAGCCAGCCCAGTGTCCCTCAACCACTCTTTTACTGGGGCACATCTTCAGAACTCAACATGATTTGACCCTTTTAAGTTTTATTGTTCATTTCTTGTGTGTTTAAAAGGTATTGAAGTAGTTTAAATATGGTTCTTCTAGAAGGATGAGGGATCAACTTTTTTTGACACTTGATTCATATTTTCCTGCCTACTCAAATTGAGAATTTTTAAGTAACAGCTCACCTCGTAGAAAATGACAAAAAGTAAGTTCTTTCCCTGAAACATATACTGTGTATATAAAAATGAGTAAATACTACTCAATATTATCATAGTAGGATGCCATTTCTGGCAGAGTTTAATAGTTCTAGATGGCCAGGGGCACCTGGGTGGCTAAAAAGTGGGTTAAAGCCTCTGCCTTTGGCTCAGGTCATGATCTCAGCATCCTGGGATCGAGCCCCACATCGGGCTGCCTGCTTAGCAGAGGAGCCTGCTTCCTCTTCTCTCTCTGCCCGCCTCTCTGCCTACTTGTAATCTCTCTCTCTCTCTCTGTCAAATAAATATATAAAAATCTTTGTTAAAAAAAATAGTTCTAGATGGACAGTCTGACTCCTTCCAACCTCAAAACAGATCTGTTCTCCCTAACCTTCTAGGTCAAGTACCCCTTCTTCATATGCTGACGGAAAATCTACATAACTATCAAAATTGCTTAGATTTAGAAAGAACAGGAAGCATACTGCTGCGTGCACATCCTAATCAGTGCAATATTCTATATTTAGCATGTTGAACAAACACACTGAATAAAACCTTCAACAGTGCAATATACTGCACTCCAATATTAGATCTCTGGATAATGGCAAGACTTATTTCCTGATCACACTTGATCAGAGAATGCAAAGGGAAGCTTTGCCAGGTAGAAAGAGGCGGAACTATTTTTCATCCCCTTCCTGATGGATGGTAATGTAGAATTCTTTAGAGAGGAACCACAGCAATGGCAAGATTTGCCATCTTTGGATCTGGGAAAGGACAAATACCAAGGAGAAAATGACAGAAAAGACAAACCCACCAGGAACTTTCTGAATAGATCTAGCTTTATCAGTATTTATTCTATCCAAACTCATGATTTAATTATAGTTGTCTAGCTGGGTGATACTTATATTTAAAAAAATTGTTCTTAAGCATCTGATATTAACATAGTTATAAAAGACAGATACAATATAGGTGAATTTAAATACAGTTCTTTGGGAACCATATTTGGGATCTATTACTGGGAACCAAACATTACTCAATTCAATAAACCTACAATTTAGAATAGCAAACCAAATTTTCCCTGAAAATTCTCATTGTAACGGAGAACTAATACAATTGCCTGAGCTTACTCGGCAGCAAGACCTGCTGTATTTTTTTGAAAATCCTTCCCCTTCAGTCGACAATGTAGTCCTACTCTGGCTGCTAAAGGAGGCAGAATGGCTTTTTGTGGAAATAGAAAACAAGTCGGAAGAAAAGCTTACAAATTATTTTTCACGGAAGGTTAAATAAAAATCTGTATTTTAAATGAACATCTGACTTCATCTATGCTCCTCATTTGACGGATTCATTCATTCCAACAATTATTTATCAAGTGTCTATTCCAGACATTGTTTTACGTGTTAGGGAGATAGCAGTGAACAAAACAATAAAAATCTCTACCCTTGGGCGCCTGGGTGGCTCAGTGGGTTAAAGCCTCTGCCTTCGGCTCAGGTCATGATCCCAGAGTCCTGGGATCGAGGCCCACATCGGGCTCTCTGCTCAAGCGGGGAGCCTGCTTCCTCCTCTCTCCTCTCTCTCTGCCTGCCTCTCTGCCTACTTGTAATCTCTCTCTCTGTGTCAAATAAATAAATAAAATCTTAAAAAAAAAAAAAATCTCTACCCTTACATACAGGCTTACATTTGAGAAAGCTGAGCGCCGCCCCCTCCAAAGGTTAAACGTCCTATGGGCAAAGCCTTGGGCTAAGCTAAAACCAAGTTCAGAACTCCTCTTCTTTCTCCTCCTACTCTAAGTATGGGACTAAACAGAGCCTATTAATCACCAGGATCACTCCACCACAACTGAAGGGCAGATTTACCCAGAATAAGGAGGCTCTGCAGGCACAATCATCAATGTCATCTCCATGCTCTGACTTCCAAATATGTCACTATTGTTTTGTTTGTTTTTGAGAGCCCTCCTCTGCCTGCTAGCCATCTTCAGCTAGAATACATACAGTCTTAGTATTTGAAACTCAAGATGCCTTAATTCAAACCCCACGTAAGTTTCTCCCTCAACTTCCCCATTTCTAGTAATTGTGCCTCCAAATTATTGGGGCTTCAAAAATCTCAGCAACAGCGCTGACTCATCCTTCTCCTTGACATGCATGTGGGCTGCCAAGTCTGGTAGATCATACCCTTACATCATTTCTCAGTTCTAGTTTATTTCCACAACTATAGCCCATCTAGGCCCCCCTTACCTCTGAAGGGGATGCGCTGTACTTTTGTACTTCTGTTGTCTCCATGCTAGCTGCCAAGCTACAATCACCTTCTATGCCAAAAGATTGCTAAAGCAAAGTTTTGATCTTATCAGCCCTCAGTTCACTAACCTTTAATATCTATTCCCTACTGAAATTAAGTATCAACTCTCCTGCCCAGTTTTCCAGGAACTTCATCAAATGGCTCCAAGATATTTTCCTAGCCTTGTCTCCTTTATTCTCAATATGTATTTTAGCAAAATGAACCTGGTAACTTGTTGCTCATATTTCCTTTTTGGTTGGAATGCCTCTTTCATTCCCATGTTACTCTTTGAAGAGCACTTCAAATGCAGCTTCTTCCATGAAACTCCGTCAAGCTCAAACTAGATGAAATGTCTCCTTCCAAACTCAGATGATGGTAATTTGAAACTTGGGATGCTTCGCTGTTCTGCCTTGGGTTCTAATTTTCTGGCTACTTGGCATATTTGCTTGTCAGTTCTTTGAGGACAAGGATTCCCTAATCTTGGTAGCCCTAGGACATACTTTCACGGGGCAGGTCCTCAGCTAGACTTATTTAGTCAAAGTTATTGAGAAAAAGTTAGCTGCCCCTCAGGTGAGGTTAATACTTGTCAGTATCTCTCAAAGAGAGACTTTACTTTCTTCTTTTGCTGATTTCAAAATTGAAACGAATCTGTCTAAATAAGAACATACACCACTTTCAATTCCTGCAATTTTTCTTAAAAAATAAAAAACAAAACTCCCTTGGGCGCCTGGGTGGCTTAGTGGGTTAAAGCCTCTGCTTTCGGCTCAGGTCATGATCTCAGGGTCCTGGGATCGAGGCCCGCATCGGGCTCTCTGCTCAGCAGGGAGCCTGCTTCCCCCGCTCTCTCTCTGCCTGCCTCTCTGCCTCCTTGTGATCTCTCTCCCTCTGTGAAATAAATTTAAAAAAAAAAAAAAAACACTCCCAAAACATAACAACACAACCCTAAAGATGGAACAAAAGCAATGAGACCACATAGACACAGTGTAAAGGCAGAAGAGACACCAGAAATATATTTGCCCACAGGGCACAGTGCAGAAAGAATTCTACCCAGAAGGATTCAGAATCCTGCTGGGAGGAAGGTATAAAATTTGCAATAATGCGGGACTTTCGATCCCTTAGCAGCCATGGGATACTAAAAACCCGAAATGGAAAAAAAAAAAGAGAGAATTTCAAGATTCAGTTCCTCAAAAAGAAGCTTATTATTGCTTGGCAGATGAGATTTCTTAATTACACACACTGGTTTAATGACCCTTCACTTAAAATTACACTGAAAATTACTGTACTTTTACTCAGATACTAGGTATGACCATATTTTTCACCTTGGCGATCTAGGTTTTCAACATCTCTTTCTCCCATACTTTTAAAATCCACTCAAAACAGCAACGTTGATTAAGAATTCACTGAAGCAGAAAAGACAAGGGAAACCTAAAGGAAACACCTATTTTAGTTTGAAATATTCTGAAAACATGAGTGGGCAGATACGCTGATGACACTGACTTCACTGACTACTTAAATTATTTTTTTCTTTCCATACCTTTTCTATTTAAATGCATTTTTTTCTTTTTTTTAAAGATTTTATTTATTTATTTGACAGAGAGAGAGAGATTACAAGTAGGCAGAAAGGCAGACAGAGAGAGAGAGGAGGAAGCAGGCTCCCCGCCGAGCAGGGAGCCCAATGTGGGACTCGATCCCAGGACCCTGAGACCATAACCTGAGCTGAAGGCAGAGGCTTTAACCCACTGAGCCACCCAAGCGCCCAAATGCATTTTTCATTATAAGGTAATATAGCTTCATCATAGAATAGTTTGGAAAAATATTAACCACAATATTATCAGTTTCAACACTCCTGTTAATATGTTGGCATTATCTCCTCTCACTGATTTTTTCATTTTCCCTTCCCCTCAAGGGAAATCATGATATATATCTAACTTTGTACTCTGATTTCTTCATTCTACAAACTATAAACATTTTCAGGTTGCTACAAGTTTTCCTAAATATTCTTTTAAGTGGCTACATAATATTCCACTGAATAAATGCACTGTAACTTACTTTATGATATGATAGTCCAGTTTATCTGATAAAAGATTTGAGCTAGATCCACAACCATTTCCTTTAATTAGATAGGTGGATCACTTCTCAAACTTTGTTTAAAATAGCACTGTAACAATTTTACATACATAACTTAATCTATATCTTGGGTTGTTCTATTATGATTGATTTCAAGAAGTAAGATTTTTCTATCAGAGAGTACAGTAACGTCATCCAATTACCTTCTAGAGAAATTTTTTTTTTAAAGATTTTATTTATTTATTTTCCAGAGAGAGAGAGATCACAAGTAGGCAGAGAGGCAGGGAGAGGGAGGGGAGGAAGCAGGCTCCCCGCCGAGCAGGGAGCCCGATGCAGGCCTCAATCCCAGGACCCTGAGATCATGACCTGAGCCGAAAGCAGAAGGAGGCTTTAACCCACTGAGCCACTCAGGCGCCCCCTTCTAGAAAATTTTAACAAACTTAAAATCTAGAGCAATGTAGGACAGTAGCTAGTTTATGCACTCAGCTACACTTTTAACAAGGGAGTTCCAGGGAGAACAATTGCAGAAGTCAATAATATTCTGTTGTCAAATCAGAAGTCAGTCAAATTAAAATTCTTAACCAACTACTCTGGTTAAAGCATATAAATATGGACCAAATTAGTATACACAATTTGCTAAACCACATCTTTTTGTCTGTCTTTTAGCTACTAATACACAGATTTCCTTCCTTTATACTTTTTTTTTCTTACCAAACCATACATTTTGCTAAGAGTATGTACTTATGGTGAGTCTATCCATTATTTGTATGTGTACTTCGCTGTACATATATGTGTATGTACTTCTATATGCTATTTTTTTTCTTTAAAGATTTTATTTATTTATTTGACAGAGAGAGAGAGATCACAAGTAGGCAGAGAAGCAGGCAGAAAGAGGGGGAAGCAGGCTCCCTACTGAGCAGAGCCCGATGTGGGGCTTGATCCCAAGACCCTGAGATCATGACCTGAGCTCAAAGCAGAGGTTTAACCCACTGACCCACCCAGGCACCCCTCTATATACTATTTATTTTATTTTTTAGGATATCTATATGCTATCTTTAATCTATGTGGTTCCATATGTACATCTGAGATAAGTGTTTTTGCATTTTATTATAAAAATATCTGAATATTAAAAAGTGAGGTCAGGGGTGAGGACAACAAGCTAATTTGACAGGTGATAACGTCTCTGTGTGTGTGTGTGTGTGTGTGTGTGTGCGCGAGCACATATCTGCTTAATAGCCTTTGCTTGTTTATCTACTGGGGTCCTCAAGTTTTCTCTTAGCAATGTACAGCTGACCCTTGAACACTAACGGGGTTAGGGGTACTGGCCACTGTGAAGTTGAAAATCCCCACAGAACTTTTGACTCCCCACATAACTTAACTACTGATAGCCTACTGTTAACCAGAAGCTTTACTGATAACAAAAAGTCGATAAGCACATATTTTGTATGTTATATGTATTATATAGTGTACTTACAATAAAGCTAGAGAAAAGAAAATGTTACTAGGAAAATTGTATGAGAAAATACATTTACAGTACTGCACTATCTTTATTGAAAAAAAAACCCCACATATAAGCAGACCCACACAATTCAAACCTGTGTTGTTCAAAGGTCAACTGTACGTGATATAAAGATGAAAGCTGTCATATTGACTTCCCAATAAGTGACCCCTTTCTTTCAATGTTGTCAAATCTGTTGATTTTTATGTGTTTGCCTCTTCTGCCTTCAGGCTGAGAGAACCCTCTCATACAGAACACTAGTGTCTCAACTAAGAACACTGAAGGACTGATGGCATGGCTTTCTCTGGAGTGGCCTAAAGCAAAGCTGAGTCTTCACTATAGGTCCATCTCAGATCTTGGCCAGCTCTAGAATTAACTTGGGGGCAGGGGCAGAGCGGGAAGAGAGTGCCAGTTTATGCCTAGGTCAGCTAGAAGTCCAAACTACCCACTCTTCTTAATCAGCAAAAAACCCCTCAGCATTGGCAAAAGCACCACACTAGACTGCAGCTCAGACCCAAAATGGGCTACCCTGTTCATCCTGTACGTTCAGCAGGCCTTCCAAGCCTGTGGCGGACTCCCCTCTCAGCCAACAGACTTGGACAAGCCCAAAATCTCTAGACTGGATACTTCATGTAAATCACCTGGCCGCATTCCAGCACCATTACATAGCCCCGAGGAACGCTGGGGCGCCGCAGCACATCCCTGAGAAAGGGCAAGTCCTTTGTCTTCGATTTCAGTATATACGCCAAAGCAGAGAAGCTGAAGAATTTCAGTTTTAGTATCAGCCATGAAGAGGGAGAATGTCTGAAACAAGGAAGGCCCACCACGTACCTGATTTCGCAGAGGCTGCTGTGATGGCCGGTCCCTGTGTGTGTGGCTTTCTCGAGTTATTGCAGACGCACCGGAATCTACGTGAACTGACCCTACTGGAGTAGGCTGGAAAGACAGAACAAAAAGTCAAATGGAAAACAGGTCCAAGCTAATGCCTCCTCAAAGGAGAGCATCATTCTAATTCTAATAAAACAGTAGTGATTATTATTTTCAGCCACCAAGGGAAGTTCCCAGTCTTCTTCTCTTCTGTTTATCTGCAAAAAGGAGGCTGCCTGATCCTCAGTAGCTCATTGGAGAGTAGCTTACCTTGGAAAATAAGGAAAACATCCTACAGTGATGTGTTAGCATGCTCTCAGGCACTGTGGACCCCTGGCCAGGAGAGCCAATTCAAGAGTTTCCTAAGGTTCTGGGTTCTACTCTTCCAGAAGTCAAGACCTTCACAGCTTACATAGCACCAGCTTCTAGATCACTCAACTGAAAGTTCGTCTTCAGAACTGGCTTAAAAGTTCTGATACCTTAAGACATACGGGGTCATAATCTTAAAAATATGTGAAGGAGTTGCTCTTACTTCCTGACTCTGGTAACTGCTACCTACGGCATCACCCTGAAAAGGTTGGCAGATGTAAAGTCTACCGTCAAAGGAATGTTTTTCTCATGGACTTAAGCAGAAAGTCTGGCAAGTCCAGGGTGAGGAGCACTGGTCTGGGGTGAGGAGGTAAAACAGGATACTTACAATAGGCCTCCCGACCCAATCGTAGGCGTAGTCAAAG
Source organism: Ailurus styani (assembly GCA_002007465.1). Classification (NCBI taxonomy): domain Eukaryota; kingdom Metazoa; phylum Chordata; class Mammalia; order Carnivora; family Ailuridae; genus Ailurus; species Ailurus styani. The sequence continues at coordinate 5,943,201 of LNAC01000018.1, read as the reverse complement.
GTGTAGCCTTTCCTTTCAAAGAGGTCGGTGAATAGGGTCCGTAAATATTCATAGTCAGGTTTTTCAAAGAAGTCTAATCGCCTGACATACCGCAGGTAGGTTGCCATCTCTTCTGTAGAAAAGAGGTGAAAGGCCATGCTCATGAGCTGAATGCTTCCCATGGCGAGAAGCTCTGGGCCAAGCCAAGAATATCTGGTGTACAAGACAGTGATAAAACCTGTCTTGGTCTAAATGACAATAAAAAGCAATGTGAATTTTCTGGAGAGCACCCTCATCTAGAGATACCAAGTCATGGTCTCCACCTACTTCAAAGTTTCAGGCACACTGGCTGGAGCATCCTTTTAGCATCCTACCTGGAAAGTTTTCACAAAGAGCTTCAATGGGAGTATTCCTTTTGGTGTCACCAATTTTTTGATATCTCTCTTTTAATGTATCAGCCTGTAGAGAAGAGAAAGAAAGTTATTTGGAAAGAGGTGCCAAGTATGGGCGGTCCATTATGTTTGGGGAGGCAATGGTTGTTTCACTCAAACTGGCAGGATTTGCTAGGCTCAGTCTTCTTTCTAATAAATAAGAAATGTAGTAGAGATGATGTGTTTAGTATCTGCTCTGTTCTGGAAGGTTTTCCTTGTAAGAATATTTAGTAGTCTCAGATAAACACCATCAAATGTAACAAGACGAGGGGTTACGAGAAGAAAGTAAAAATATTATAGAGCGGTATTTTCAAAATTGCAGCTTAGTCATCTCCCATGGCCACGGGGGTTCAAAAGTGATTCAGCCTTCCCCTTCTTAGATCAGTTCTATGATAAGATAAAAAAAATACTGCTAATCCAAGTGGAGGCAGACAGATAGATGGCTCCACAGAATATTTACTGTGAAGCTGAATAGAAAAAAGAACAAGTAGTAGAAAAAAAATGCCTTTCTACAATGTACTTCCAGAGGGAAATGTGTTATCTATGGCAGAGGCATGGCTGACAGGCTTGATACAGGTCAGTGGCTCAAAGCAGCCAAGCCTGGTTTGCTCCGGATTATAGACAGAAGGCTCCTGGAGCTTAGATCAACAACATGATCTCAAGGGGGTCTCATGAGGCTCTCCCTAGCCTGCTGCACCCAGCTTCAAGCAACAGTATTCTAAAGTAAGTTGGAGACATTTTAGATCTACGACTGCCACTAAAATGATTCGTGGACTGTGAGAAAGTTTCAAACAATAATACACAAATGCATTGCTTGGCTATGTGATGAGCAAACAGAATGTGAAACTCTGACAGTTATCAATATCAATGACAAGCTATAAATGACTAGGAGAAGACTAGGAGGTGTTAGAAGAGGAATTTAAGGGCAAAGCTTTACTTTTCAGGATAACAGCCTAGAGAGCATAGTAAGTGAATCCTTCTGCCTTTCTGGAGGGAGAGAGGGAGGGGGCTCAGGGGCATAGAAGTACCCAAAGCTACTGATTAAGTTTCTTTCCATATTGACTTGTTGAAATAAATTACAACTCAAAAATATGTCTCACATTTAACTATCTAATGAGACTTAAAATGGGATAGAAGTTTACCATTCCCTGCTCCAACCAGCCAAAGGCATGAAGTAATTTCAGTGGTTATAATTATTACCAATAGTTAACTTGAACGCAAATGCACCGTACCAATATCTACCTAAGGAAGACTATTTAAACTATATGCTTCATAAGGAACGGCTATCGTATGCATAGGCATTTACCATGTGTTAATAAAACACATGGGTAGCAACATCAAGCCTGGATTTTTATTTTAATTCAGGTGGGTCCTTAGCCTATAGAGGACAAATAAATATTTTCCAGTTCTCTTTAGGGGCACACGCAGCCCTGCTGGCCTTGCTGGTAAAATGTGTAGCAGCTGCTGTCATCAGTTTGTTCCAGAAGTTCCCCAGCACACTGGGAACACTCTTCCTGATACATAATGGTAGTGGAGGAGGAAAGTGACACAGAGAAGAGCAGCACTGCCAAGGCTGGGGGGGAACAAGGGAAGAGATTATGGGAAACCCCAAAACAAGGAAGAAGGATTCAGAAGGGGAAGAAGACAAACGCAGGCAAAACAGAGCTCCCAAAGCCCAGGGGAGCATTTACGATATAGACTGATGTTGCTCATCCCTGCTTCTCATCTCTGTGGCCAACCCATCTTCTCACAGACATCGAGTCAGCAACCCCTCCATTAACAACTGAGTATTGAAACAAAGCCCTCCGCTGAGCACTTTCAAGGATACCTTGAGTCCTTGCCAGGGTAGGCTGCCTCGAAGGAAATACATGAACATATGGCCTAGGGCTTCCAAATCATCCCGCCGGCTTTGCTCTAAAAGGGAAGACAGATCACACATTATGTTTGCAGTTATTAAAGCAGAAAGGGGTTCAAAACCAAGTAATCCCTTCAGAAGCCCTTCTGTCTCTGGAAAGGCTCTGCTTACTCATTCTTTATATATCTAAACCAGGGATACTATTTTAGATCAAAACTAAAAAACATTGTGTACTTCCTTTGCTGTCACTGGCAAGTAAATAGCAAGGGAAAAGAGCAAATCCTAAACTAAAACCAAATCCAAATCACTAACTGGTGAGTAACCACCCTCAGTCACTGGTGCTGTCACCTTCCTAAAAGTAAGGTAATTAAAATGAAATGTTATTTCCAGTATATGGGCTATAGTTACCCTTTGGGTGACCATCATGGAAAGTAGATTAAAGCAGCTGAAACTTTTAAATAGTCCATTCTGGCTAGGCCTGCAAAGACACAAGCTGCAGAATGCCTAGCATACATGTTGAGTGCTTTTAATTCATCATAAAAATTAACACTTAAAATTTAGTTTGACATAAACAAACACGATGTGTGATCTCTCAGCTCTAATCCATTTGTACCATGTTCCATGGTCACCTTAAGGAACTTAAAATGTATTACTTAAGGTGCCCTTTATGGGCATGTAAAACAGGATCCCCGCATTCTGTGCTTATTGTGTAAAACAAGCTGCTAGGTTTTTCTTTCCCTTTAATTGGAAAGACTAAGATGGTAAAGAACCAAAGACTACTTAACAAAAAACTGTCATTTCATCTCAGAAAACATCCTTATGTATTCTTGGGTTGTCAGACTGAATAGAAGCAGTACATGCCTCTATTCCTTACTTGCCAATTATGGCTCATCTCAGACATCTCATGTGTTTATTTCTCAGAATCAAGTTTAGGGCTTTATCAAGAGAAATTAGACAAGACTAAAGGGCTACTCTAAGCTCAATCATGCCTTCTTTGTACAGAAAGGAAAATCTAAGAGGCAGGGAGGCAGGGAAGGCTACTCAGCTCAAAATACAAAAGTACAACATGTTTAAGAGCTTCCTCCAATTATGGGAAACGTGCATGAAAAAGAGTGAATAGAACTCTATAGGGCAGATGAGGAAAGAAAAGGCAACTTTCTAAATTACAGTTTGAAAACGTTTTTTGGCAAGGTCGCTAATGGGAAAGGGAGGCGCCCTGACAAGAGAGATAAATAACATAAAATTGAGTGGATGCACATCAATTGAAATAATCTTTAAAAGAATTAAATAAAACAGCAAGACCAAAAGAAGTTTTTGTCTACACGCTTGCCTGAGGTTTACAGCAAATTTTATATATAATTGAAAACAAAAAGCTGATAGACGAAAAGAGTTTAACAGAGCCTAAAGACACACAATAAAAAAGAAAGTAGAGCAGGGTGAGTTGAGGCCTCCCACAAAGCAGGGCAGATAGAGGAACCACACCCTGCAGTTTCTCATACTGTATCACACCTACTCATTGCCTTTGCATTTTTATATCCGCTTCCTCTAACAAGAGGCCCCTTGGTAATAAAAATTCACTGGACAAATGGTTGCACTTTGTTAGTTGAACACGAGAGGGCGAAACTCTCCACGTTTTCAATATTGATCAGCCCTCCAGAAAAAAGCCCAACTTCTCTCCACAGCAAAGCCCATTGTAAAAGCTTTTTTTTTTCTTTTAATCAAAACAAACAAACAAACAAACAAAAAACACATGTAAACCCACTGGAATAACTAATAAAGTGGCTTTCCAAATACTGAGCAACATGAAAAATAGCTGTGGAATATGGAATAATAGGAAGAACAATGGCTCCTGAGTCAGGTTTGTTTAGCTCCTGGCCCATTCTTTCCATTAATTTGATCCATGTGAATTTAAGCATGGCTAAGTCACCTACTTTGGGCCGCAGTCCCCTCATCTGAAAATAAAGTGGTTGATTTAGATAAACTGAAAAGTCATTTTCCAGTTCTAAAATTCTAAAGTCATTAATCTATGACAATTTGAGACATTAGTAATTAATCTATGATAATTTAAGCCTTTCAAAAAAAAAAGTGAAAACCAGAGTCATGCTCTATTTCCATACTTCTTGGAAAACTCCACATTCATTGAATTCAGCATTTCCACATGCCCTCATGTTTATTTATGAAGGATAATTCTCCTCTTCAAAGAAGAAAGGTTTTAAGTGTCCTGGGGCTGTTCTGGGGCCAGAAGGAGACCAAATTCTTCCACACCACAAAGGTCTGCTCTCAACAATTCAGAAAGACGCTTGGTTTTACATGTGCTACAACCCTGATTTTAGGTCAAATATATTTTGCTGGAGGAAAAGGGGCCAGGTGACCCTTTGAGGGTCACCAGGCTTTGAGACCCTGACCAGAGTTTAAAAGGCATGTGACAGCCATCTAAATGTATTCTCTGTAATATGGAGAGGACAAAATACAGTGACAGGTTCAATGTGACCTGGAAAACTCTGAACTCAGGAAATTCAAGTTTAGAGAAAAACTCAAAGTTCCAGCAGGAATGGCTACACCAAGAGATGAAAGAACCCAGTCTAATGACCATACATGCTCAAATAAATAAATAACTACCATTTAGAGTCTTTGCTACCATGAGGCACTATGCTAAAAACTTTATATACTTTATCTCTCAGAATCCTACAGTATAAAGCACTATTATCATACCCATTTCATAGATGAGATAACTGAGGCTGAGGGAAGAAGGTTACTGAACCCAAATCACATAGCTTTAAGTGCCAGAGCCAGGATTTGCATCCCTTCTTCTTAACCATTACCTTGTACCTCATACAAACATAACACAGATACCCATCCCTTGTCTCTTCTTGCCTTTCCTGACAAGAATAATGAAATCAGAACACAAATTGCTGTGCCTACAAAGCAGGCATTAGAACTTCTAGAGTCTGTCAGTTAAACCAAATAATCATGACTTTACTATTACAACACAGTCTCTCTCTTAGTAAAAAGGAAGGAAGAGGGAATATTGAACACTATGCAAGAGACCTGTGTTACATATATTACTCATTCAACCCACAAACACATCCTTGTGAAATATTCCTCTCATTTTACAGATAAGTTTCAGGAAGATTAAGTAACTTCTCCAAAATGACACAGATAATAAGTGGCAGAGGACCTTCTGGTCTAATTTTAAACTATTACATTTAGGGGCGCCTGGGTGGCTCAGTCGTCAAGCGTCTGCCTTCGGCTCAGGTCATGATCCCAGCGTCCTGGGACTGAGCCCTGCATCAGGCTCCCTGCTCAGCGGGGAGCCTGCTTCTCCCTCTCCTGCTCCCCCCTACTTCTCCTTCTCCAGGTCCCCCCCGCTTATGTTTTCTCTCTTGCTCGCTCTCTCTCTCTGTGTCAAATAAACAAAATCTTTAAAAAAAGGGAAAAAAAAGTTATTTTAAGGACCTGCCCATTTCATGGAGCAGAAAATAAACATACCTTTGCCAAGATGAGTGTTGATAGACATATATCTTGCAGTTCCAGTTAAACTTTTGTGCTCCCTGTAAGGTATGTGTTTTTTGGTTTCAGGGTCAATGTATTCCTTAGCCAGTCCAAAGTCTATAATGTGTATAACATGCTCTTTCTTATTGCCTTGTCGGCCAATCAGGAAGTTCTCTGGCTTCACATCTCGGTAAATGAGATTCTTTGAGTGCACATACTCCATTCGAGAAAGCTAAAAGAAAAAACACATCAATGAAAATATTCTAAAGAAGTTTATTGGGGGGGGGGCGGCGCCTGAGAGGTTAAGCCTCTGTCTTCGGCTCAGGTCATGATCTCAGGGTCCTGGGATCGAGGCCCGCATCGGGCTCCCTACTCAGCAGGGAGCCTGCTTCCTCCTCTCTCTCTGCCTGCCTCTCTGCCTACTTGTGATCTCTCTCTCTCTCTGTCAAATAAATAAAATCTTAAAAAAAAAAAAGTTTATTGGGGGGAACAAGCCATCAAAACATTTTCTCTTATCAGTCCAAGGTTTTAACTACTGAAATGAAAATAAAACTCATTTCTTCTTTACCACCCAGTCACTTCACTCTTATAAACCAGAAAATATTCTGATACAAATATGTACATAACAAATACCGAGATAAATGAAAGTGGGATAGCACTGTTCAGCTAAAATTATAATATACAGTTTTACCTCATAATGTTACAATTTATAAATGATGAATGAAATTAGGTGTTTTTAGGCTACTTCAGAAAGCACACATTTGAGAGGCAAGAAGTATCCCCAGCCAGGATTATCACAGGTCGGTGTCCAGTGAAGACAGGTGCCACTGCCACATTCGCCTCCTGCCCACACCTTCCTATCCTCAATCAGACAGGACTCCCCAACCTAGTTCTTTCTGTTGCAAAAGTATGGGAAGTAAGGTCCAGAGAAGTTAGTACTGGACTGATTTCACAGAGCTAATCAGCAGCAGACGTAGAAGTGCAGTTTTTATGTGAAAGTAAACACAGCCCCAAATAATAGTCATAAAATTATTTCAGGGGCATCTGTGGTGGCTCAGTTGGTTGAGTAGCCAACTCTTGATTTTCACTCAGGTCATGATCTCAGGGTCCTGGGATGGAGCCCCACGCTGAGCTGTGTACTCAGCAGGGAGTCTGCTTGAAGAGTCCTCTCCCTCTGCCCTCCCCTCCCCACCCCATTCATGTGCACTTGCTCGCTCTCTCTCTCTCTCTCTCTAAAATAATCTTTAAAAAAATAATTTCAAATTGCATTGTTTTATTTCCATCTATGACACCTTTTACTTAGCATAGAAAGGGAAGCTGAGGCATTTGAATTTTGGACTCAAAAGTCAAGGTCAAGGCTAATTTTTTGTAACATTTCCAAGCTTTTACTGTAAAGTGGGTGAGACCACCACCATTTCAGACCATTAAAGATGCATTTGCATCCTTCCTCTGAGAGGGTGACAAACTCCTTGAAGTTGAGAACTGCCTTAACAGCTCTTGAACTGGCACTGGTATGTAATCTGGCTGGACATGAGAGAGCTGTCACTTCAGCTCTGCCAGTCTCTGTGAGAACTGGAGGCCAGAGAACTACAGCAGGTTCTTGGTTACACAACTTTGGAATGTGACTGATAGGGCAGTGGGTTACATTGCCAATCCTTTTGTGGATGCAAGGGTGAGGGGAGAGGACAGAACCTTACAGCCATGTGTTTAAAACCTATAAATAAAACATCAAGGAAATTACTTGCATTTGTACCATTTCACCTAATCATCCTCTTTCTCCTCAATCTAAATTATATGCTTCCACTTCAGTTAAGGGCAGGGTGTTGCTCCAAGGTGCAAATTCTTAAAATAGAGCACAGCACAGAAGATGCAGTGTGACTTCCCTAGGTTAACCCTTTTTGCCCGGCCTACTTCCTAGAATGCCATCAAGCCTCTGAGCTCACATTTACTAGGTGTTACTACCACTGGAAAAGCACTAAAAGGGTCACAAGGGTGTAGCTGGGGGACCCACCTAACTTTCCTCAGAAGAGCAATACCAACTTACCAACTGGATGGCTATCATTAACACCGTCTTCAAAGTAAAAGTTCGGTCACAGAGGTCAAACAAATCCTCCAAGCTAGGGCCAAGGAGCTCCAGCACCATGGCATTGTATTTCCCACATGGTCCGAAGTAATACACCTGTGGAAGACCTTCACCTGCAGGCAGAGGGGAGAAGGGGTACAGAGTGGGGGACACAAAACCCAAAATGTGAGATAGCTCCATCACTGAGTAGATATAGAGAAAGCACAATTTGTGAGATTTCCGATTTCTTTCATAGTCCCTCCTGGAGAACCTAAACTGAGTACAGCTGCTTCAAAGGGAACTAATAATGGACAGGAAAGGTGAGCCACTGCACAATAGCCTCAAATAAGCAGCTATTTTATGCCAGAGTGACAAAGGTATTTCCACTGTTGTATAAGACAGAGAATGGTCCCTGATCCATTAACTGGATCAGAGCATAAACTACTCTCCCCCAAGGAGCCCCGAAAGTGCACCGTCATAAAAGGTTCAAAAGACAGCTCACTGCGCTCAAAGCCAGCCCACCTAGCCCTGGCACATTAGCTGGTTTCATCTGCGCTCCCTATGCTCACTGCTAATGCCACATGGGCTGTCTGCAGCTGTTGCCCCAAGGAGAACTCGGACTGAAGGGTTGAGGTCACAGAGGGTGCAGCCTGACCCTCGTCTCACAGGGAGTCTCTGTACTTTCCTGTTTTCTATCAGCTGGGGCAAAGCCACCACACACGATTTGGTTACTGTAAGTCATTCTGAAAGGAAAAGAAAGAAAAGAGAAGAGAAGAGAAGAGAAGAGGAGAAGAGAAGAGAAAAGAAAAGAAAGAAGCAAAATAAAATAAAATAAAATAAAAATAAAAAAGCTGGGCTTTCCCCAGATTTGAAATTCATAGCTCTAAGATGCCAAAATCTAGACTTTCTCACCAGTGGCAACTTGTGAATGAATTTCCTCTTTAAAGTGTATTGTAAATATGAGGCATTCAGTAAATAAGTGTTAAATGGCACCGTGTGAACGGTGGATTCGAACGAGACTACAGAATGTTTTAAAAATCTGATCTCATAGAGCAGAAGCACTTCCATCTTACACGTTTATATATACCATGGTCTGCAGTTGCTTCTGCCTACAAGTTTTTTAGACAACAAAATTCTCTCCATCTCACCATTCTCTTTATATGTAGAGGCAGGATACAAGCAGAGGGGATTCTCTCTGCTATAATCTGAATGCTTAGGTCACCGCCACCCCCAATCCTCAAATTCCTATGTTGAAAACCTAATGCCCAATGTGATTGTTTTAAGAGGCGGGGCCTGTGGGAAGTGATCAGATCACGAGTGCAGAAACCCAAGAGTAGTGCCTTATAAAAGAGACCCTCCAGTGCTCCTTAACGCCCTCCACTGTGTGAGGACACAGCAAAAAGTCAGAAGAGGGTCTCTGTCAGAACCTGACCATAATGGCACCCTGATCTTGGCTTCCAGTCACTGGAACTGTGAGAAAGACATTTCTGACGTCACAGGCCACCCAGTCTGTGGTATTTTGTTACAACAGCCCAAAGGACTTAGACAATATCTACTATTTAAACCTCTAGCCCAGTATGCCTATTCTTGTCCCCAGGATAAATCTCGTCTATCTGGAGTTGGTACACTTTGTGGTATCACATGTATTTCATGCTTCTTCCATGTGCTGCTCCAGTTTCTCTTATTCCATCTAGGTACAAAGCAACTTGAGAGTTTTGATATGTTCATCCCTAGCTCGTATCATCGAATGTAGTATACTCTGCTCCTGCCAGCTCCATAAATATCCACTCAATTGTCCTTCTGGTTGTTTTGATTCTCCCTATCCCTAAAAGGAAACAAGACTTAATTTGAAGTGTCTTTTTTCCCCCTGTTGTTCTGAACTCATTCTTCAGTTTATTTAAAATACACAAAACCTAACAGCTGTTCCCAATAAGTCCTGCTGAAAAATCCAAAGCAGAACACCACCATAGAGAGTCATTGCTTTTATTAATCAGACATATGGTAGACAGTAGTTTGGGGATTTTTCAAATTTATATCCTATATAATCGTTTTTGATGTCACTAAAATTTTCCTAACATAAAAGTTATAACTTTTCAGCCTCCCCTGATAACAGAAATGACTAGTGAGACAGAAGCAGAAATTGTTGAATAAGGTGGTTCTAGAAAAGCCCCTTCATGGTAGCCAACTCAAGTTGGAAGTAGGCCTCCCTTTGACAATGGCTCAAGCTCCAGAAGCCATCTAGAACCACTAGACACCTTGAGAATATCAGATAGTGCCAAGAATGAATGGAACAAAAAAGAAGAAAACATGAGACCTTGATGAAGTAACCAATGCTGGACTTCCCTTCCCTCTTGACTTTTTAATCCAAAAGAAAAATCAATCTCTACCTTGACTGAACTGTTACTTGGACTTTCTTTCATAGCCAAGTCTAACCCTAATTAATAGCCATATAGTTCTCTTAGTTGGTTAAATTGCAAATCTGGGCACAATATCCTCCTTCTGAAGTACAAGCTAAAAGTCAGGCCTGCTTAGAAATATAATACTGACATAATTTCCTAGACTTTCTGCCAATACTTAAGGATCAGTTTAAATGAGACAAATAATCATCTTGTTCTTGACAATCTTTAGTAACAAATCCAGGCATCTCTTGTCAGACATTTCCATGTTTACAAAGAAGTTACAAAAGCATTCCGGATGAAGTCTATAATTTCTACATATGAGTTCTATCACTCATAATTCCACCCTAGTACCTTCAAAGATGTGAGGTGTTTCTGTTTGGCTGCATTACTGCTCCTTGTATTAAATACTGAGACCTCACAATACTCTACAGGCTTTGGATCCTCAGGACAACTTCTAGATTACTGACTAGCTTGAAGCTTTTCTCAAATATGGACTAGGTCCAAGATGCTACTTTAGAAAGGCTCAAGTCAGTCTTTGATCTAGTACTTGGTTCTGCTACCAACCCTGAAAATTCCTTCCTGTCTCTCTGTTTTTTCATCTGTAACGAGGAGGGAAGCATTTAGAGTGGTTTCCTTTTAAAACCAAAATGCTGACAATAGCTAGGATTTCCTTCTAGCTACCTTCTAGGTTCCTCTTTGTAAAGCCACAGAACTCATATGAATGAGGCATGCCTCCATGTTATACAGAATATGTGTGGGTCAAATTAGAATGTAAGCTGGTAGTGGTAGTCAACTGGAAATGTGTCTGTTAAAAACATCTCCAGGGACACCTGGGTGGCTCTGTCGGTTAAGTGTCTGCTTTCCACTTTGGTTATGATCCCAGAGTCCTGGGATGAGCCCCAAATCAGGCTCCCTGCTCAGCGGGGAGTCTGCTTCTCCCTCTTCTGCCCCTCCCCATGCTTATGCATGTGCGCACTCTCTGTGTGTCAAATAAATAAATAAACAGATAAAATCTTCAAAAAAAAAAACCATAAAAGACTTGTCTGTTTAGCTTCTTAGGTATTACAGAAAATGTGTCAAATATAAAAGTCTCTTTAGGAGATGTAGCCATAATTTATTAGAACTATCTGTACAGAAAGACACCCACGGAAGTTCCATTCTGTGCCTAGTGTTTCACATGACTGCCCATAAAGTGGCCAATGCTGGCGGTAAAAGACATAGTTATAAGCCAACTAAGAAAGTTTCTCTCTCTCTATTTTTTTTGGAAAGTCTGTCTCTTTGATCAGAGATTAGCACACAGTAATGACTTATCTTGGGCTGCATTTCAATGAGAAATCCTGTATATTCTATTTCACTGTTCTTCAGCAGGGCCATGTTGAATTCACTGCTTAAGAAATTTTTAATCCATAAACATGATGCTGTGAGCTCTTTACAAAGATAGGGGATGAGGTCAGAGCCTTAAATGCAACAACATACTTCCTACAGTAGGTACTTCCTAAGGAAGTACTTCCTTAGGAAGGTCCTTCCTAAGTATGAGGTAATGGGAATGAAGGGGATAGGTGGGCAAGGGAGATATGCACTAAATTCTTTGATCCATGGTATTTCAGAAACTAAGGTAGTTTCATAATCTCTCATCAGCTCTGGATATAAAGCACTAATAAGACTCCCTCCTAAACTGGTCAACTGCATAAAAGCCTGGAAATTAAAGAATTAAATCCTGAGTTTTCTTCTCCTGAAAAATTTCTAATGGATTTCATCATATGCTGTTTAGCCACAGGTTAATTCTCTTAATTAACCAAACCTGCAAGGTTATATGTACCCTGTACATGTTATCTTGTACATTTTTGCAGGGTACTTTGAAACACCCTTCCCATCCATCAATAACATATTCTTAAAAATCCTGCTGGACATGCAGCTCACACACATATCAAGTTGCACAGAACAGGAAGTGAAGGTATACCACACGACAGCTAATTTTCAGTCTGTGATAAATTTAACTTGGGTTAAACACACCAAATCAAGGATAATGGCTTCTTTATCATCCAAGCTGTTAGCTAAAAAGATTCCATAAAGCATTATGAACAGTAACTACTCTAAGTAGAGATATTTTAAAAAGCACATCAGGCTGAGAACAGAAATAGAACCACCTCGAAGCTTTTGGCAATTTGATCGCTTTATTGCCTAATAATTAGCCTTTCATTCTTTTTGAAAAATTAAATTACCTAGCTGTGAAGCAAGTTCAAGTAAGTCCCATACCTACATTAATATCTGGATGTAAAAACACATATGTTAATATTTCCATAAAAAATAAGTATATGAAAAAAAAAATAAGTATATGTTGGTGATGACTGTCATCTAAAGTCAGGGCCAGAGAAAACTTTTAAGGACATAATGACCTTAATGACCTTGGCAATTCTCTTGTTTTGTTCTACAGTTGGATTTTTAAATTTTTATAGAAAACAGGACAGTTTTTCTCCAAAACTTAACTGTCTCATGGTAGTGCCTTCTAGCACAACTACTGAATGTTCTTTAGTATTTGTGAGAGATCAGGGAATTACTGTTTACATGGGAAATTATCATCAGGATTAATGACAATATTCAACAAGTCCACTTAACAAGAAAGCAGAAAGAATAGGGAAATAAACAGGATTATATTCCATGGGAAGAAGTAAAGGGGGAAAATAAAAGCATAGCTTTTAAAACCTAGAAAATAACTCTACAAAAACAATGCATCACAAAGATATGAAACAATACATGTGTTTCCCTTTTCTCATTTCTCTGACTCTGAAAAATGCCTCTTTACAGTATGAACAAGTTCACATATGAATCTACTCAAAATGCTGGCTTAAAAAAAAAACAGCTAGACCCAGAATTAAGGAATCAGGATTACTTTGTCCTGTAATGAAAAATGTTTCACAATCATCTTGTTCACAGGTCACTTGGGAATTTGAATATCGCTAGACATATGCTGCTAACATGAACTCAAATCTGTATGGTGGGGGGAAGAGAAGGTGAGGCAAGGCAAGAGCCGATGAATAAGCTCATATTTTTGAGCCGCAAAAATTGAGCTTTTACAATTTCTCTATTACACACACACACACACACACACACACACACACACACACACACACACATTACCCAGGCCTTGAGTCTCAAAGCACGTTCAAAGTTTAATTTATCCAAAGGAGCTAGGAAAGAAAGCCTAAGGTAGGAGTACAGATTTCTTCTGTAATAGATACCATCTAAGATAAAAACTGTTTAAAAATGTGTTGTGTATTGCGGTCGGGCGGGGGTGGGCAATCTTTTGTCTTTCCAAAAAGACTAACTCAGCTCAGAACTGGTAAAAACTTATGGGATAAAAACCCAGTCTCTGAAAAATCTTCACTTTCTTTAGTATTGCATTCACAGTTCCTGTGATTAAGTTATAGATGCAGAATATCTGTTGAGGGGTGCCTGGGTGGCTCAGTTGTTAAGCATCTGCCTTTGGCTGGGGTCATGATCCCAGGGTCCCGGGATGGAGCCCTGCATCGGACTCCCTGCTTGGGGGGAAGCCTGCTTCTCCCTTTCCCACTCCCCCTGCTTGTGTTCCCTCTCTGGCTCTCTCTCTCTCTCTCTCTGTCAAATAAATAAATAAATAAATAAATTTTTTTAAAGATTGTATTTATTTTATTTGACATAGAGAGAGAGAGATTACAAGTAGGCAGAGAGGCAAGCAGAGAGACAGGGAGAGGAGGAACCAGGCTCCCTGCTGAGCAGAGAGCCCGATGCGGGCCTCGATCCCAGGACCCTGAGATCATGCGTGACCTGAGCCGAAAGCAGAGGCTTTAACCCACTGAGCCACCCAGGCGCCCAAATAAATAAAAATCTTAAAAAAAAAAAAAAAAATCTAATTCTTAACACACAACTGAACAATAATAACTACAAAGTCAAGAAAGTTCTAGCAAGCACTGAAAAGGAATGAAAGGAAAAAATGACGTCACTCAAGAAACAGTGAACTCCTTCAAGACAATCCTGCCCTACTCCCCTTATACTTTTTGTCCATGTGTCTGTCCTCCCTAATAACAGATGACTGTTTGAATGCACTGACTACTACCACTTGTTAATTATGTTTGCATGTCAGTGTCTAGCACTGGCCCAAACATATGGCAGGTAAGGGCAGGATAAATACTAAGTAAATAAATAAAAACAATTCAATGAAATGCCACTTGAGTTTTCTATTTGGAATCCATAATACCTACCTCAAAATGCTAAAACGCATATATACAGAGTGAAACAACTTCATCAAATTTTAAATATGCAGGACATGCTAACAGAGTTGATACTTTTTTTTTTTTTAAAGATTTTATTTATTCATTTCACACACAGAGAGAGAGATTACAAGTAGGCAGAGAGGCAGGCAGAGAGAGAGGAGAGAGGAGGAAGCAGGCTCCCTGCTGAGCAGAGAGCCCGACGCGGGCCTCGATCCCAGGACCCTGGGATCATGACCTGAGCCGAAGGCAGTGGCTTTTACCCACTGAGCCACCCAGGCGCCCCAGAGTTGATAATTTTGAGTAGTTCTTGTTCGTTTTTCATAGGAATGACTTTTTTTTTTTAATGCTTTGTTGTGCAAGCCACTACTACGAAGATTCCAAGTAATTCAGAGTTGTAGTATTTCTATATTGGCTCTTTCACGTATATTCTTCCATGATGGTTGTACATGGTATCTGCAGTTTTACCTTGCTGTCCCCACATGTGGGTGAACTATGTAGAACTATTCATTTTAGTTAACAGTACCAAAAGCTACACATAAACAATTGTCCATATCTTCCCCTCTCTCAAAAAAGCACCTGCCCATCCAAACAGGTTAAATGACCAACAAAATGAGTCATCTGGGTTGTCTAACGTGCAAAGGCAGTCTGATGACATCTTCCTACCCCTTTCTTTTCCCACTCCATTCATTTATAGACAAGTTTTTAACTTTGGTCCAGGCTAACTTGGAAATTACATGGCCTTTTCTTAAGTAGCCCTTTTCCATTTCACTTGAACCTCACAGGAAAACAGGAAAATACTAATAAACCCTACTTTACACATGAGATGGAGACCCTGAGAGATGTCGTGTAACCTTTCGTAGGTAACAGAGTGCCCAAGTAACACAACCAGATCTGACTCCAGATTCACCGCTCTCCAGGTTCATGTGGCTGCCTAAGTTATTTCCTATAGTCCCTATCCTACCTCTTCCAAACCACATGCCCTTTTGATTAACATTTACTTTTTCTCGCAATTCTCTGTCACTCTTCTAGGATGTAAATCCCCTGCTATCGTACACAAGCAGCTTAATCTGTCCTATCCATTCCCTGGGTTCCCATTATTTTTATATCAGCTCCATGAACACCATCCTTTCAGCTTTCCTATCATATATCCATCTCTCTATAGTTCTAGAGCTTTGTCAATTCCAGTCCCTGGTCCAGAATATGGGCCACTTGGGACATTATTTTTTAAATTATAAAAGTGATATATATATATATACATTCAAACAACCAAATATAACAGCAAACCAAAAGGAGTACAGAAATATATGAAGAAAAAAATATTCACCTCCATAACAGACTAGACAAATTCACATAATTAAGAATACTTTTCTGCAACTTCATTTTTAATTATATAGAAGACATCTTTTCTTGTCATCTCATGGATATATCTCATTCATTTTAATAGATATATAGTATCCCACCCATATTTTAATTTTTCTTAGTACTGATGGATATTTAGGTTGTTATCTATATTATCTGTTGTTAGAAATAGAGTGGACAGATAATTGCTTTTGCCTGGTCTGCACCCTTTTCTTCCTTCCTCTGATAACAACACTTGACTCTTCCAGTGGGGAAGGACCATTTCCTCATTACGACTTTATGTAGTTAAAGTGGGGTCAACTTATTTCTCACTGCCACCCCAAGGATATGACTCAAGTCAGGTAAATCAGAGTATTCTATACCCCTGCTCTGGGGAACTGGGTCAAGGATGGGTGCTTGACTCATGTCTGTACCCTAAGAGTCAACTCGAGGACTTCTGTGGACATACAGAGAAGGAGGAACAATTGCACCCCCCGCCCCAGTGCTAAACTGGAAGGAGCTTTAGCCTGGAGCTTCCAGAGACTTCCACATGAAAATAGGCAGACTACCTACCTGAGAATGAAACACAGAGAAATCACAGCTGAGGGAAACAGAGACAGACAAATACGTCGCATAACCTGAGGATCAAGGACAGTGTTGGTCCTGGATCTGGCCTGCCTGAGGTGTGAATATTGCTGGACTTATCAGTTCTGTGAGCTAAAAAATTCCTCCCCTCTCCTTGCCACCCCCACTCCCCAAGTGAGCTAGAAGTCTATCATCTGAAAATCAAAGAGTCTAGACAACACGTGTAAGATGGCAAAAATCCTTGTGCCTACGTTTTTGGGCATGAATGCAAATATATCTTGAGGGTAAATTCCTTTAAGAGAAAATGTTGAGTCAAGAAGCATGCGTATTTAACATTTCACTATAAATCGCCAAATTGCCAAGAGGTCTAAATCCTTGTTGGTTCCTGGTGTGTCTCTAGTCCTGGGCCTGCTTTAAACACAAGTCGTGTTACTTAAGTATCAAGGCCCATGGAGTATTTAAAACTGCTTTCAGAACCTGTCTTGATCTATTATTCCCAAAGCTCCAGCTCCAGGTTACCTTCTCTCTTATACTTAGCCACAGCGTGTCTGAAGGCATCTCTAGCTTTTTATCCAAGTTACCATTGATATTTCAAAGTCAGGAGATTCTTTCCTACCCCATTATTTATTCAATGCTACCATTAGAAAATTTCCTTCAAACCATACTTCTACTATAAAAGTCTATTGGCCCTAAACTGCTTTACAGTTTATGAAGTGTTTTTATACAGGTTCTCCCATTTAATCCTAACAAGTACATAGGTATTACTATTCTCATAAGTAAGGTAACTGATCTGAAGTGACTTGCTCAGGTCATATAACGAGTGGTATAGCCAAGACCTAACCCCCCAACTTCTGCCTCCCAAGTCTTAGGCTCTCTCACTGTATCACATGTACCCATCTAAGTTCACAGACATCTAGAGTGGCAGTAAGTTCTACTGGGACACATTGCCTTGACAGGAGATTAAATGATCTTATAAAGATTCAGAAAAACATGGCCCGTATATAAATCTAATGGACAATCATAAGATACTGATGATGTTGATACATTATGAACTCAAATAATAAAGAAAATAATATTTCCCTTAGGAAAGCACAGGTAAGATTACATCAAGAGTGCAAAAGTGGTATTTTCCTAATACAACTACCAAGGAGTCAATCTTCAAATGAAGTCTATTAATAAATTAAACACACCATTTAGGAATTCAGAAAGCAACTTGGCAAACACTTAGAATAACACAGAAAGTATAAAAAACAGATAAGCATTTGTTTTCATTAACTTTGGACCCATTTAACAAATTGTTCCCAGAAGTTCTCTGATTAAAAAAACAAAACAAAACCCACTAAGGCACACAGTCTAATCACAGCACAGAAGCAGAGTGCTCCCTATTACTGAACTCTGTTAATATTTTAACACCCTTCCTTAAACATCCAAATAGCCCTGGGAAAGTAAAGCACCAAGGGTTACCCTCATTTTCTGAATGGAAACGCAGAGGTTAAGTGGCTTGCCACAGAACAACCAGTCAATGGAACAGATACCACAGCCTGCCATTCTTTTCTCATTTGAGCCTTCACCCAAATATCTCTCCAGTCAGAACAGATGTGACCTGATGGAACATTCAAGATGGCCTTATAATTCTGGTCACTGAGGAGGCATGAAGACTTGTAAGGAAGCAAAGTGAACTCATTTATCTTACTGATTTTCAGCAAATCTGAGGAATAAGTGCTACAATGTTCCTGCTTCCAGTTTCAAATTCAATTAAGTTCAAAGAGTCTGGCAGTCATTCTGTCCATTCATCAAACATCACAAGTGAGAACAGAGTGCTGTGGGTACAACGAAGAAGGGGATGGGAAAGTCTTCACAGACCAGGCAGGGGCCAAAGGCCGATTCTTGAAGAATGGTTAAGAGCTGATTAGGAGTGGAGACAATGAACGCTGCAGGCTGAGGGAGCAACAAGCATATAGGTAGCTAAAAGCACAGAGGCCAAGCTCTCTGAAATTAGAAAAACTAGACTATTCTGCTCGCTCTCTCCTGGAGTTTCTTTTAATTCTGAACCACCAGTTGGTTTAACAAATGCCTCTAAAAATTATGACAGAGGTCATTAATAAAGTTGAAAAGGCAGAGATATTGGAGTAAATGAAAAGATCACAGGAATAAAAGTCTTAAAAAAAAAAAAAAAAAGGAACCTGGGTGGCTCAGTCAGTTAAGCATCGGCCTTCAGCTCAGGTCATGATTCCAGAGTCCCAGGATCCAGTTCTGCATCCGGCTTCCTGCTCAGTGGCGAGTCCGCTTCTCCCTCTGACCCTCCTCTGTATCATGCTTTCTCTGTCATATGCTCTCTCTCTCTCAAATAAATAAAATCTTTAAAAATTTTTTTTTAAAGATCATAGGAATAAGGAAGAGGAAAAATAAGGATTTTATCTGAGTATTATATACTCATACTGCCTCAGTATATTTTCAATAATAGTTTCACAGGAAGTATTTAAGTACACACTAGGAACACACCATTGCATTATAGCAGCACGAACAGAAATATAATACAAGCCAAGGATGAGAACCAAGAATTTATTTTTAAATTTTCTAGAAGCCATACTCTAAAATTGAAGGAAATAGGTGGAAGTAAGTTTAATAATATACTTTAATTCATTTCATATTTTATTTAATCCAAAATATCAACACTTCAGCACATGATCAATTTAAAAATTACTAAAGTATTTTATATCCCTTGGGAGGGGGAGGAGGACTAAATCTTGGAAATTCGGTGTGTATTTTATACTTCCAGCATATTCGGATTAGCTACAGGTGCTCATTCGGATGCTCTATAGGCACAAGTCTAGTGGCTCAACTCTGTAAGGAGTTTTGAAAAATATAAATGAGGCTTATGTACAAAAATGGTGCAGAAAAGAGGTTCTATACTCAGCAATCTGCATGACCCTGACCAAGGAGCCTTCTCCAGTTTTCCAACCCACAATTCGCTCCTTCCTCTCAACTCTCCAGAACTGCTGTTTCTGCTCATTGGGTTTTCTCCCTTTTAGGAAATAGTTAAGGGCAGTGCCTACTCTTTTTCACTACTGTATCCCCAGAGCTTAACTTCAAATAGTACTTGACCCAAGTGGGATGCTCAATGAATACCTCTTTAATAAACACATGAACAGACACAGTGCTGCCTCCGGGCCCCTTAGCTTATTTTGCACTTGGAAGGCTTTCCTTACTCTTCTATTTGAA
Source organism: Ailurus styani (assembly GCA_002007465.1). Classification (NCBI taxonomy): domain Eukaryota; kingdom Metazoa; phylum Chordata; class Mammalia; order Carnivora; family Ailuridae; genus Ailurus; species Ailurus styani. The sequence continues at coordinate 5,923,588 of LNAC01000018.1, read as the reverse complement.
CGTGTCCAGGTAAATCATACCTCTTTTTTTCCCTCCCAAAGTTCAGCCTCTAGCTACTATCCTCTCTATAAAGCTTTCCCTGTCTCCCATAATTAGTAAGCTTTTCCCTCTTCAGAATTTCCCTATTACTTAATATGTACCTTAAAAAAAAACCTAACATTCCAATGTTTTTGTTTGCATTATAGCTATTCACATACCTCAGTGAGCTCCCTGAGAGAGTAGCACAATACCCCATAATAAATGTACCGGAAGCCCAGTACACATTAAATTTTCTTTTCCTCTAGTCTCCTGAAGGGCAGAGACCATGTGATTCCTAACCCTCTGGCCCTCAATTATTCAGCATAGGGCTATGGAAACAGCTGGTGCTCAGCTTTTATCTCCTTGCATTATGACTAAAGTAATTATTAGCACAAGACCACTATAGGCTGGTAAGAAATGATGAATTAAAGCAACATGAAGTACAAAGAAAGAGGAAAATGTGGGGTGCCTGGGTGGGCCAGTTGGCTGGGTGTCTGACTCTTGGTTTCCACTGGAGTTGTGGTCTTGGGGTGTGGGATCAAGCCCTGCCTCTGGCTCGGAGCTCACTGGAGAATCTGCCTGGGACTCCCCCTGCTCCTTCCTCGCCACCCTCACTCCCCTATTCTGTCTCTGTCTCTCTCTCTCTCTAAAATAAATAAATAAACCCTAAAAAGAAAATAAAGAGGAAAATGTGGGGAAAAATTAAAATTGTGTCAGACTGTTGAAGGCACAAGAGTACAGAGGTGTACAGAGCTGACAAATTCTTCTTTTAAGTGGGAGGAATATAAATTACTTGCTTACAAGTTGTTCAAAGAAGATGACAATATAATTGGTCACAAATGTTAAAAATTGGGGTTTTTTGATGCCTTTCATCTTAGGCATGCTTATAGGTAAGTATTATTCTACAAATACCAAAGGGCTTAATTAGCAATCGGATTACTATTTTGAAAGGAGGTGCAAGGACTTATCTATCCTTATGTGGTCTGTTATTGGAACTTAAAGAAAATATTCTCTCTCACCAATGACACTGACAGACACTGGAAAGGAATTTGTTCGGTTTTAATACAAAACAGCAGATAAATGCTTCCACCTTCTAACTCAAAGGAATAATTCACTTCAGTGACTCATCTCTTTGATTCCATAATACTCCACAGCTCTGAGGATGCTGCGAAATGTTATCTTCCTTCTTAATAATTAACCTTGACAAACTGAGTTAGGAGGGGAAAGGATCTGAGGGCTGTGGCCAGTCTTATGATGGTCACTGAGATTACTCTAGCCTTTAGTTTGGGCTGAAACTTCTCCTGCCTTTGTCCTCCCGTAAAAAGCATTCTCTATGGGCAATCACTAAGTCATTCTTAAAGAGGGCCATGAGGACACCAAAGGAAGAGTAACATGCAGGTACATAGTTAGAGAGGTGTGAATAAAGACAGACACATAAAGTATGAGCTAGAGTGAAAGGAGAAAACGGCATCTGAAACTTCAGGTTCTGGGTCAGTTTATAAGCAACTCCCACTGACAGCCTTTGGTGATCGACTTTTCCCCAACCTTTACCCATATAAGCACTATACCAGTTTTCTGCAACTAATCACAATTCTCAAGCCCATTCCACTTACATATAAGTTACTTGGGTCTATTTCTGGAACCCTGCCTTCTATTTTTCATCAAGTTCCTTAAAAGAAGACAAAATCCAAGTAACAAATTCAGTTCAGTCTGAGCAAGTATCTCTAGCAGTTCTGCACTTCGCAAAACAATGCACTGGAAGGTGTTAGTACTCTGTGTTACTGTGAGGTGGCATGCAGGCCAATTTCTATAATAAACTCACAACACTCTGCTTGCAATTAAAGAAATTATTTGCACAACAAGTCTTCGCCAGTAAAAGGTTTAAAATAGAAGTCCCCTGCCCCAGGAAGGAGAGGGACACATTTTATATATGTAATTAAATGTAATTACTCAATACGCCTCATGTGACTTAGAGCTATTTGAGAGTTTTAAGAGGCAAAGAAGGGCCACACGGGGTTTGACTCTAACAGATAAGCAAGTCTCTTACAGCATTATATATGAACTTTTCTGCTTATTTCTCACTACACCACAGAGCATACTGTTAGCCATAATATGAGAAAAGTCCATTATTATATGGTTTCACTTATTTGTGGAACATAAGGAATAGCATGGAGGACATTAGGAGAAGGAAGGGAAAAATGAAGGGGGGGGCAGTCAGAGGGGGAAACAAAGTATGAGAGACTATGGACTCCGGGAAAACAATCTGAGGGTTTTAGAGGGGAGGGGGTGGGGGGACGCTTAGCCTGGTGATAGGTATTAAGGAGGGCATGTATTGCATGGAGCACTGGGTCTTATATGCAAACAATGAATCATGGAACACTACATCAAAAACTAATGATGTACTGTATGGTGACTAACATAACATAATAAAAATAAATAAATAAAATAAAGGAAAAGAAATGTCCCAAAGCTCTAAACCATGAAAAACACACAAAGGACACACAATACAATTTATCCTAATCCAGAACTGTACCAAATGCCAGGCCTCAGAAATATCAGTTCCCCTTGTTCCCTTTGTTTGGCTAACTAGTGAGGCTAGTTAATAAAAGTTTAGGTCACGATCCTTGGAAGAATGAATAGAAATTCATAGAACTATCAGCAGTATATTAGTTCCATTAAAGACTAGCAATTATTAGTACTAAATATGTGAATTACACCCTTCCAAGCCTAGTACATGAAAACAATCTTTTCTATTTTTTCTTCATAAAATTAAGCACAAGCCACAGATTGGACTTATGCTGTAACATCAAGGAAGGTATTCAAATGTCCTTTTAAAGTGTTTTCTAGACAATGAAGGTAGATTTGGAAGCATACACCCATGCACACACACATACACACACGCACTTTAAAAGGTAAAGATGATGACCACACCACATGTATCCTTGTCTAAAGTTCATTCCATACACTGTGAGATGGAGATGCTTCTCATATACCAATCTCAGGTTCTTGCTGCTGAGTCATCAACTCAAGGACACTTTTATATTTAGATTCTGCTCCCTTAGAGGAACAAGTGACACTGGGGTTGCTTCTTTTGCAAAGTATATTCAGAGACTCAGATATTTTTACACAGCCCCCTCATCTCTTTACCCAATGGACAGGACTTTTCTGTTTATTTTTAATATGAGGCTTTGCCACTGCCCTAATGTCAACTTATTTCAAATAAACAAACACTCATGCTGAAAGGAGCCACTCACGTTGAAAGGAGCAGGTCCTTAAGTTAGGCAGACGTGGCTTTAAATTTCAACTCATCATTCCAGACCACCTCAAAGTATAAGAAGGTCTGCCTCTGTTAACAAAGGCCCAAAGCAGGTTTCTCTTTTCCAATAAGAGTGTGATAAGTACAATAAACACAGACAAAATTAATTGTGAAAGAGGCAGTTCTCTTTCTGGGAATACGAACTGCCCTATGCCAGGACAACACACAGTTGCTGTCTTCAGACTCCCAACTTAGAGAATCTCAAGATGTTGAAATGTCTTAAGGCAAAACATTTTGCTTCTTCAGCAAGTGTTAAATGAAGAGAAAGAAAAGTATGGTCTGTAAACTCACCCTTCTCTTATCACACTATCAACTGTTTTTTCCCCAGTTCTAAAGCCACTTTCTTAGAGAAACTTCTCTCTGTGTAATGGTGGAGTCTACATGATTCTGTACCCCCGAATAAGGTATCCAGGCCAGGACTGGAAAGCTGTTCCAAGCTGAGTCAGCAGGTCCCTTACCTAGGAACTTGCAATCAGGACATAGGGCTGCAGTCAATATCTGCCGGGACTTAAATCGACAGGGGCTGTGTGAAAGGCCTTTTTGTACCAAATGTAAGGAGCAAAGAAAGCTGGTAATGTGGAAAAAATGAAGAGGGCTAGCACACACTGAGGCAAGAGACTGAGGCAAGGCCCTAAGTAGGAGAGTCAAATAAAGTGTCAGAGTCCAGAAGAGTTGGACAGAAAGCCAGAGACAAAGAGTAACTGTCCTGGTTTCTAGAGGATTTCAATTACTTTGTACCAGTCCCTAGTGAGACCTGTATAACATTTCCTTCCTTGGTTCCAAGACACATCCCTGTGATCTTCCAGTAAATCTTCATTCTGACTCTAAGCTAACTGGAATAGACTCTGTTAATGGTAATCAAACTAGTGTTGACCAACACACACACATAACTGCTCATTTTCCTCCTCCTTAACCATCATTTCCTAAACACTGTGTGCAAAACACTACACTAGATGCATTAGGGAAGTGAAAAAATAAAAAGACACAGACTCTGCCCTTAGGGAACTTACAGGTAGAAAACAGAGAAGCAAACAGCTAGCATAGTTACTAGATCAAGCCTTTCATAAAAATTAGTAAAATTAAGAAAGAGCGGAATGGGGGCGCCTGGGTGGCTCAGTGAGTTAAAGCCTCTGCCTTCAGCTCAGGTCATGATCTCAGGGTCCTGGGATCAAGGCCTGCATCGGGCTCCCTGCTCGGCGGGGAGCCTGCTTCCTCTTCTCTCTCTGCCTGTCACTCTGCCTACTTGTGACCTGATCTCTCTCTCTGTCAAATAAATAAAATCTTAAAAAAATTTAAAAAGAAAGAGTGGAATGGGAAATGGTATAAGAACGAAATTTATTTACTCAAATTTAATGATACATACTTGGCCAAAGTTTAAATTAAAATCTACCAGTAAATATTTTGCAGATGAAGCACTATGTATACTATATATCCATACTCTGCAATACATACTTACTGACCATGATCATACACACAAATACAGTTGGACTATACACTCTACAGGCAACTTAAGGGATTTTTCAAAGCTAACTCTGAGGTGTGTGATCTTCACCTATGTGCTAACTTTAGCTCCTAACCTCACACATGACTCCTTTGTTTTTAACGGTTGGTTTCGTTAGAAAAACTGTCACCCTTGAAATCCCAGCATTTTATTTATTTATTTAATATTTAATTTATTTATTTATTTGACAGAGAGAACACAAGCAGGGAGAGCGGCAGGCAGAGGGAGAGGGAGAAGCAGGCTCCCGACTGAGCAAGGAGCCCAATGTGGGGCTCCATCGAAGGACCCTGGCATCATGACCTGAGCCAAAGGCAGACGCTTAACCGACTGAGCCACCCAGGAGGTCCTGAAATCCTAGCATTTTAAATAAGATACCTAGAAACTGTAGTTTAGATGTGATCTGTGACAGCTGATGGTCATCTAGTTATTTCATTGATTATTAGACTATCCTAACAGCCAAGTGAACTGAAATATGGTGTTCTAAGATGTAGTTTAGGATTCTGAACAGTCTACAGCCTCAAATTAGGTACTAAGTCTCCAAAGTGACAGTGTCTCCACACAGGAATAAGCAAACTAGCACATAGATGAGCCCCTGCCAACTTATTCTCTAAACATGTTTCATTATCTCCCTAGAACTGTTTTCAATATTTTCAGTATTACAATTATTTTTCTAAAATTTTATTTATTGGGGCGCCTGGGTGGCTCAGTCGGTTAAGCGGCTGCCTTTGGTTTGGTTCGTGATCCCCTGGTCAGTGGAGAGCCTGCTTCTCTCCCTCTCCCTCTGTATGCTGCTCTGCCTACTTGTGCTCTCTTTCTATCTCTCTAATAAATAAATAAAATCTTAAAAAATTAAAAAAAAATTTTTTTAAGTAATCTCTACACCCAACATGGGGCTCAATCTCACAACCCTGAGATCAAGAGTCTCATGCTCTATTGACTGAGTCCGCCAGGTCCCCAGAATTGTTTATCAGTCATACTATTCAACTTGACATTTAATTCATTTCACCCCTTTAGTATCTCATCTCTTTTTTTTTTTTTTAAAGATTTTATTTATTTATTTGACACAGAGAGAGAGATTACAAACAGGCAGAGAGGCAGGCAGAGAGAGAGGAGAGAGGAGAAAGCAGGCTTCCCGCTGAGCAGAGAGCCCGATGTGGGCCTCGATCCCAGGACCCTGGGATCATGACCTGAGCCGAAGGCAGTGGCTTTAACCCACTGAGCCACCCAGGCGCCCTAGTATCTCATCTCTTAAATCTATATTAAATAATAAAGCTAGTAAGTGAAGTAAGTCAGAGAAAGACAAATACCACATGATTTCACTTATATGTGTAATTTAAGAAACAAAACAAAAGAACAAAGCAAAAATAGAAACAAACCAAGAAAGAAGACTCTTAACTCAGGAGAACAAACAGAAGGTTACCAGAGGAAAGGTGGGTGGGGGCATGGGTGAAATAGTTGATGGGGATTAAGATGATGAGCACTGAGTAATGCATAGAATTCCTGAGTCACCATACTGTGCACCTAAAACTAATAAAACACTGTTAACTGGGCGCCTGGGTGGCTCAGTGGGTTAAAGCCTCTGCCTTCAGCTCAGGTCATGATCTCAGGGTCCTGGGATCAAGGCCTGCATTGGGCTCTCTGCTCAGCGGGGAGCCTGCTTCCTCCTCTCTCTCTGCCTGCCTCTCTGCCTACTTGTGATCTCTGTGTGTCAAATAAATAAATAAAATCTTTAAAAAAAAAACAAAACACTGTTAACTATGCTAGAATTAAAATGTAAAAAGTCTAAAAGAAACCCAGTACTATTTGAAATTTATTCCTTCTCACTTGATAAATACTTATCTTTAAATCAGAGAAATATTAATGAAAAATATATAAATAAAAAAGACTAAGGAAATATATATAGTAATAGTAACTATGAATGGAAGACTCAGCATGGCAGTGACCAAAACTTTTATCTTTTATTTATTTTTCTATTTAAAAAAATGTTTTTTAAGATTTTATTTATTTATTTGAGAGACAGAAGAGCGCACACACACGCATGCAGGAAGGAACAGATAGAAGGAGGGGAAAGAATCTCAGGTAGACTCTATGTTGAGTGCAGAGCCTGACGAGGGACTTGATCTCAGAACCCTGAGCTCATGACCTGAGCCAAAACCAAGAGCCAGATGCTTCCTTGACTGAGCCACAAACGTCCCCCTCTTTTAAATTTTCTAAACCTACAGTGATACTAGTTTTATCCAGAACTTACAAAATAATTTTTTTAGTGAAAAACTTCCTTTTCTTTTGGGCAGGCTATGCATAGATAATTGCAAATTCATCCTCTAAAGTTACTTTCTTTTCTAGGTAGCACAGTTAAGTGATCTAGGCTGTCTTTTCTGAACTGTACCTGTTCAAAGTGGAGCCAAGCAAAAAGGTGACAAGATATGACCACTGGTTCAATGTGATTATGTCCAAATAATTCTCTAGCTGCGGATGGACCATTTATGTCTGCAGACTTGCAGTGTTATAGCCACTATACTGTTGAGAACTACACATAATTCCTAAGCTTCAATGCGCTTCAATTTAAAAACTTTCACCATGGAGTTCTTGGATAATCTGTTTGTAGGCAGTAATGAATATAAATGTTTCCAACCATATACCAAATATTTGCAGAAATAATTTGGGGGACTTCATTCTAATATCTTCAGTTACTCATTCATATCTCTATTCTGCTTCCTTAACACAGTTAATAATTACTGGCACAAGCAAATAAAGAAGAGGCTGAGTTTGAAGAGGACAGTACCACGAAGCTTCAACGTAAGTTGGTGATTGCACTGCCAGTCAAATACTATTCAGAGAGCTTATACACTGAGATTTCATCAATTTAATTTGTTGAGCCTAGAATTCTTTGAGGTTATTTCTACATTCTGCAGACTGAATGGGATGATAAAAAGGAGTAAGAAGTTTTGGTCACTGCCATGCCAGAACACGGATCAGCAAACTAAGCCCATAGGTTACATATAACCTGGCCTGGATCCTTTTGTATGATTAGAGAACTAAGTCAGGTTTCTACATTTTAAAATATTTGAAACAATTTAAAGACTGATATTTTGTGACACACAAAAACTACATAAAATTCTAATTTCAGGGGCACCTGGGTGGTTCAGTCAGTTAAGCATCTGCCTTTGGCTCAGGTTGTTATTTCATGGTCCTAGGATTGAGCCCTGCATCGGGCTCCCTCTCAGTGGGGAATATGCTTCCCTCTCCCCTTCCTCCTGCTTGTGCTCTCTCTCTCTCTCTCAAATAAATAAATAAAATCTTTTTAAAAATTTCTAATTTCAGTGTTCATGAATAAAACTTTACTGTAATACAGCACATTCGATTACTTATTGTTTATGGCTGCTTCTGTGCTACGGGAAAAGAGATGAAGAGTTATAAGATAGACTTCAAGCCCACGGATCCTCAAGTGTTTACCACCTTTATACTACCTGGCTTCGTAAGAATTCTGGCTTCATAAGAAATTTCATTTTCCAAACTGGAGGCAGGATGGAGCCCAATTATATGTAGCCTTCCTTTTCTACGGGCATTGATATTCACGAAGAGTCCGACAGACCCTTAATAAACCTGCCTTGTGATGTTTCCCTAGTTCACCACTAGTAATACCACTTCCTTTGCAAATTCATAAACGCACCCAGTTATGATAAGGACCAAACATTAACGGAACCAGTTGGCCTGGTTCTTGCATAATAGTTTCAACCTGGTTTTAAAGAACAAAAACAGTTATGGTAATGTGATCTTTTTTCCCCTGGGGTTCTTTTCCAGGTATTACGAGACCGCTGTGGCCAAGTGTCCCCTCCAAACTGGTATGAATGGCTACAGAGTTGTGCAGGTAGAAGTGTTTGTTCTCACGAAGGAGGCTTAAGTGAGGGTAACTGTATTTCAATATGGCCATATTCAGCTCCTCTGAAAGAAACAAACACTACCCTCAAGATCACAGATGTGATGGGCTCACTGTAGCTGGAATTCTGCTCTACCGAATCAGAAGAACTGAGAAATATGAAGTTGCTACCACTGGAGAATCCATCAAAAATTCTTTGAAGATGGAACTGTTACCTCTCTCTTCATTCTGAGATTTTTTTTAAGCTATGAGAAATGTTAATAGGATATTTCCATTTCTACAGGAAAGTTAGATCTTCAACTTCGATGTAAACAATAACTGCCTTGTATTTACATAGCACATTTCCCCTAAGAATTCAAGGCCTTTATAGACATCACCTCATTCAACCCCAGCAGGTCTGCAAACTGTAAAAAACAGGTTTTCCGGGCACCTGGGTGGCCCAGTGGGTTAAAGCCTCTGCCTTCGGCTCAGGTCATGATCTCAGGGTCCTGGGATCAAGGCCTGCATCGGGCTCTCTGCTCAGCGGGGAGCCTGCTTCCTCCTCTCTCTCTCTGCCTGCCTCTCTGCCTACTTGTGATCTGATTTCTCTCTGTGTCAAATAAATAAATAAAATCTTTAAAAATAAAAAAAAGAAACAGGTTTTCCTGTCGTATGCATAAGGAAACTGAGGCACAGGAGGGGCACATGGCTAACATGGAGTGAAAAAAACAGTGGGAAGGGGCACAGTCAGTCAGGTGTCTGACTCAGGTGGTGATCTCATGGGTCGTGGGATGGAGCCCACTGTCAGGTTCTGCACACAGCTAAGAGTCTGCTTGAGTTTCTCTCTCCCTGTCTCTCTGCCCCTCTCTGCCCTCCCCTAACCCCGGGCAAGTGCTCTCTCACTCTCTCAAATAAATAAATCTTAAAAACACACACAAACAAAACAAACAAACAAACAAAAAAATGGTGGGAAAAACCTTTCACCCTAAACCCTGGCTAAACTTTACACCCTGTTGTAATTCTTAGCTGTCTCCACGTATTGCCATTGTTTGCAGAGATGGCAGATGTCTAAAACTCTATGGTCCTCAAAATGTAATTTCAAAGCTGCCCATTTATACTCATTAAGATTAGTTTTCCCCAAATTTAGTGGTATGTGTCTCCTCCCTCTACAATGCCACTGGAAGAGAGACTTCTGAAAAACATATGTGGCAAGAAAGGTCCAGATTTCACTTTCTTTTACCAAGTTCACTATTTTGTCCTTTTTTTACTTACGAAAACTTTCTACCCAACTGGAGACCAAAAAGTTTCTTTTAAATTCCTTAAGTGCTCTGTTGAGGTATGTTACTTGTTCACAGCTACTCTTGTTACATGATTCACTTCTATTTTAAGTAAAATTCCCATCTTTGCAGTATCTCCTCAGCTGTTCTTATTTTAAATTTTCCTGTGTTTGCTCAGCTTGTTTATAATATACTCCTAAGGAAGTTCACAACATTATAGGAAGGTTTTGTTAATCTCACACTTTCCGATGATTTTTCTTCAGATCTATGCTTTATTCCTCTGTTGGAGGGGAATCACATTCCTGTTAATTTAACAGTTGCCTAGACTCAAAGCTCTTTTTCTGGTACCAACCAGCACCTCCTATCTTGTTTGATGACATATGAAGCCATTCCCTCCTAGAAATTTCAAAATTGCAAAATCTGATCTGCTCTATGGACTGTCTTTATTCACAGCATAAAGGTTTCACTGAGTGAAGTGGATTGCACGGGGTAGCTCTGGGCTTCTCAGCTGTATACAAGGCACATGTATTCAACATAAATGATTAATTTACTTTGGAAAGAAATGTCTCAAAACCTAGTTGCCCAAGGCCTTAAAACGTTTTGGAGGTAACAAAGGCAGCCTTCTAAGGCATAAAGTTTGAGGGTACCATGTGAAACAGGAAAAACTACTTTTTCACTGGGGGGGACATTCTGGGCCTTTGCTTTAACTAAACACTTCTAGGACTATCTCCTACCGCTCTATTATAATAAGGTAAGGGATAATGAATGGGTAGAAGGCCCCAGGCATCTGCTGGGGAAATGTGTATGTATACACACAAGAAAATTATCTATATTAAGAACATTCCTGGGCGCCTGGGTGGCTCAGTGGGTTAAAGCCTCTGCTTTCGGCTCAGGTCATGATCTCAGCATCCTGGGATGGAGGCCCGCATCGGGCTCTCTGCTCAGCAGGGAGCCTGCTTCCTCCTCTCCCTGTCTCTCTGCCTGCCTCTCTGCCTACTTGTAATCTCTCTCTGTGTGTCAAATAAATAAATAAAATCTTTAAAAAAAAAAAAAAAAAGAACATTCCTAGGGGCAGCTGGGTGGCTCAGTCGGTTAAGCGGCTGCCTTGGGCTCAGGTCATGATCCCAGGGTCCTGGGATCGAGCCCCGAGTCAGGCTCCCTGGTCAGCAGAGAGCCTGCTTCTCCCTCTCCCTATGCTTGCTGCTCTGCCTCCTTGTGCTCTCTGTTAAATAAATAAATAAAATATTTTTTAAAAAATTAAAATTACAAAAAGACTCCTAGCTCAGGTTTGCCTAGGGTGACCCTAGGTTTGCCTGGGTTTGCCTGTGTGACCCTAGGTAAGTAAGTTAATAAACTTCCCTGTGCTCAAAATGAGAAAAATGAAATAACCATATGAAGTATATGAAGTATACTTAAGTTTACTTATTACTTTCTCTGCCCAAAAGATTTTGCCTGGGTTTTATTACGTTGTGGAATTTCAGTATCTTGCTGTCTTTTTAAATTTGAGGATTAGCATCTCCTTTACAAGACATCCAAAATAGAATGGTCGTTAGAAGATTAGAATAATTGCTGAAAAGCTGGGCCACGGCAGCTCAGGCTTAGATCAACTATGACACGCCATTTGTTCCCAGAGTCCCTGAGAATTCTTCCCAGGCAAACTGCTGGACAGAAGTGGAATTAAGTGTTTAACCAGTGCAAGAGGAATTCCTCCACTACCTTTAGGATCTCTCAATACAATTAAGAAGGCTACAGAGGCAAAAGATCATTGTAGTGTCTGTTCAAATTACAGTGAGGCCTTTCCAAATGCCAAGTGAAGTGGTAAGAATTTACAATCTACTCTAGGACTTTCACTAAGAAGGCCAAAGTTATTATTCGAAACCACTGTTCCCAAGAAACTGTTAACTCTGATAATAGTTAAGAGAACGCAATTTTATACTTCCTTCTGGTTAAGTCAGAGGCCTCCATCATATTTTATCTACTTGCATTCTCATTTTTCTGAGCCCTATTTTCTTGCCCTTTGCTTATTCCTCTCTCCCCCATCCTCTTTCATTCGTTCCTGCCCTTGCTTATGCATTCCCTCTCCCTCCCTTTCTCTCCGGTCACTTCAGCTGCCATGCTTGGTTCTGGTTTACTCATCTTTTATTTATTTACCAAACATACACTAGGCCTTTACCACAAGGCCAGTTCATATGCAGCTATGAACCTTCAGGCTCATCATACTGTCCCCTCTCTCACCTTTAGGCCTCCTGTTTAGGCCTCCTGTTTAGGCCTCCGGTTTTGGCCATCTCTGCCTCAAACCTGTCATCCACCAAGTCCTACTCCTTTGTGTTAGGATATCAGCAAAAGTGGGAGGTGTACTAGATAAAGGATTAGTGGGCTGGGAGATTTTAAAATTGATGATGTATATACTCTCCTAAGTAAAAGGACCCTGAGAGCGCAGGGAAACCGAAAAACAATCCCTTAAATGGAAAAATGAGTTTGGGACTTACCCATAGTGACTGTAACACAATTAACACAACACTGATGACTAACAAAAAATGAAAAGAAAGTAAGAAAGATGGTTCCTTTCACTTGCTGACTGCAAAACTTACAGCGTTTAATTACCATGATTAAATCCTGCTCTTCTCTCTTTGATGCTGGCCCATTGTACCAAACAAATACTAAAGCAACTAGGAGGGCAAGCAAGTTCCAGGGAATCCAGAGTAGATCTTTAAACCCTGACTCCTACTCTTATATATTCAGAACAATCTAAAGAAACTACATATGAAAAGAAAAGCACAACTGTGCCCAATGCCAAAGCCCTTTGTGCTTTAAAAAATCAGAACACAGTGATTTAAGGAGGAATGAAGCAAAAATAAGACAAAACTGAAGAAAGTATTTTCCAACAGTGAGGAAAAGAAGAGTACTTTTTTATAGTCCTTACATATAGCTTCAGCTTCATGTTTAAAAAATAATGTTTTTCTTTCTAACAACTTTGGAAATTCTCCAGTAATCTCAGATGGAATGAGTTCAACCACAATGAGCAAAGAAAAACCTACCCCACCCCCAGCCATCCAATTATGTGAAAACACTAGACTAAGTTCCTATTTTTATTCACTTGGGTATTGGAAGTCCACTTTGCCAGGGTTAATTTATAATGTAATTAACTTAAAAAAATAATTTTATGTCTTCTGAAACCGAGGAAGATACCAAGTATAAAATACTTGCACCAGGATGTTTCTTATACAGTAACATGTGGTTTTTAAAAATTTTGTATTCAGGGCGCCTGGGTGGCTCAGTGGGTTGAAGCCTCTGCTTTCGGCTCAGGTCATGATCTCAGGGTCCTGGGATCGAGGCCCGCATCGGGCTCCCTGCTCAGCGGGGAGCCTGCTTCCCCCTCTCTGCCTGCCTCTCTGCCTCCTTGTGATCTCTCTCCCTCTGTGAAATAAATAAATAAAATCTTTAAAAAAAAAATTTGTATTCAATCTTACAGTTCGAATAGTTCTTTAAAAAGTCACATGTTCTTTTTTAATTTTTAATTTTTTTATTTGACAGAGAGAGATATCACAAGTAGAGGGGCAGGCAGAAAGAGAGGAGGAAGCAGGCTCCCTGCTGAGCAGGGAGTCCAACGAGGGGCTTGATCCCAGGACCCTGAGATCATGACTTGAGCCAAAGGCAGAGGCTTTAACCCATTGAGCCACCCAGGTGCCCCTAAAAAGTCACATGTTCTAACTTTCTACCCCATGCACAAATCTCCCTCACAACATCCAGAATGTAGAACCATTCAACTGCTGCCTGAAAACTGTCCTTCCCCTAAAAGAGAGGAAATCCTACTGTATAAGACAGTGTAATCCAGTTCGTAATTTGTTTTTCTTCCTATAATAAGGTGTTTGGAAAGAAAGGAAACAAGATACTGGCACTTTATCGTCACTTGTTGAACTTATGCCTGAAACTGTTAACACACAGCTCAGGATGAATGGGGACATAAACAGGTTGCTTGGTGATGTAAGAGGAAGGAGGGAGACCATAAATCCATTGCTGTAGTCTTTTAAAAAACTAGTTGTTACAATAATAATAATAATATACATGATTAGGGCAAAAAATGTAAAAATACTAAAGTATTAATGTAAAAACTTAAGAATGCCACTTCCCATTTCTAATCATACTCTTCAAAGCTAATCATTATTAAACTTTTTGTATATCCAATCAGATATTTTCTGTGCTCATGTGGACATACCTGTATTATTTATGTATTTCTTATACTATACAAATATGACATCTACTGTTTTGCAAACCTTTTCACTTAAAAAAAAAAGGTTGGGGCATCTTTCCATATCAATACATAAGACTCTACCTTCTTTTTAATTTTTATTTATTTATCTATTTTAAAAGATTTTATTTATTTATTTGAGAGAGTCAGAGTACAAGCTGGGGAGAGAAGCAGAGGGAGAGAGAGAAGCAGACTCCCTGCTGAGCAGGGAGCCTGATGTGGGGCTCTATCTCAGGACCCTGGGCTCATGACCTGAGCCAAAGGCAGATGTTCAACTGACTGAGCCACCCAGTTGCCCCTCTACCTTCTTTTTAATAGCTGATACCCCAGTACAAATATATATTCACTTATTTATCCAGATCTATACTGATGACATATAAATTATTTTCATTCTGTTCTGTTATACAAAGCCAGAATGTATCCTCCTCATAGTTCTTTTCAGTAATTTTTGAGTTAAATCATTTGGAATAAACCTAACCTACTCCTTACTAGCTCTTTAAACCCTTGAAAATCATGATCATATGGGGGTAAATGGGAGAACAAATACAAGTGTTGAGTTATAATACTGGGATATCAGAAATCAATAGGGGCAATGATTTCTTCAAATAAAACCAATCTAAATATCTGACAAACCATTAAAATGGGTGCCTACATTATGGTCTATGAGACTGATGGGCTATTACACAATGATTAGAAACATGAAGACTACAGCATCATGACAAATGCTATAATGCTAAGTGAGAGAAGACGTAGTTACATGGAACTAAGATTAACTATGAAATATGTCTGCATATGAAAAGAAGAGGTACTCAAATGAAATGTAGCTCAGTTAGGGTGCTAAGAGCATGGTTCACCACTTTCTTTCAAAATATCCTTTAATATTTTATAACTTAGTTTCTATGGTGAATGAAAAAAGAAAAATTGAGAGCTATTACAAAGATCAGGATCATTCTCAGTTTCAGGGCCTTCAATCCTCTCTCTATTCTCTGATTACTTTGGAGATATCACCTGTCATAGTAATAATCAGTAGTAATCAGAAAACTTGAAATTTCTTAATGGCAAAGCTACAATCAGCAAACAAAGCGTGAAGTATGACTGTCCATATGAGACAGAATGGAATGGAATGGAAGGTGTTAGAGATTAAACAAGGGAAAGAATGGACAATCAAGAAGAGTTCCAACTTAAACCATGTTCACAACCATCCAGTAGTACCCTTCTATCTTCCCATGGATAGAGAACTGATATGAATTTCCAGATCACACGGTCAGGGCAATATGAGGGTCAAAAACCCAAGGTAATGATTAAGACCTGCGTACTTAAGGACAAAATGGTCATATTCTCAAGCCAACACAAAAGTTCCTATTTTAGGAATTTAAAGTCTCACACCCTGGTCGGAATAGCATTCTTTAAATTCATAAGCACTCATTCCTCTCAAAAAACTTCACCCATTTTTTTTTTTAAAGATTTATTTATTTATTTGAGAAACAGACAGAGTGAGTGCTGGTTAGGTGGGCTGAGGAGCAGAGGGAGGAGAGAGAAACCCAAGCAGACTCTGGGCTGAGCACAGAGCCAAACATGGGGCTTGATCCCAGGACCCCAAGGATCACGACCTAAGCTGAAACCAAGAGTGGGATGCTTAACCAACTGCGCCACGTAGGCGCCCTGCATCCATTTTATAAGCACTTATTAATTCCTTGAATAAATCTAAGTCATACTGGGCTTTTTTTTTTTTTAAGTATTCTTTGTCATGATACCCAAATATTTTGCAAATCACTGTGATGAATAATGACAGACAAACACTAGTGATTAAAAACAACAATGACATTATTTTGGTCACTGTGTGCCTTTGGCATGAAAGGTTGCTTATTTACAATGCCACATCACCTTGGTTCTGAAGAGAGTGGCATATAAGTTCTGGCTATTTAAATATTAACTACTGATGAGTCACATTTGCAGCTGGAACTCACTCTAGAAAAATAGGGAGAGAAATGCTCGCTTTTAAGAACTGGATGTTCATGCTCACATTTATAATAAGACATGGTGAAAACTTGTCTACTTTCTTGTCAAATGATTTACTTTCAAAATAAATTTCCTTTTTTGGCCATCCCCAGGAAATATTTTTATTAATAACTTGGCAAAAATCTAAAAAGGCATACTTATCAAATCTTCCTAACTTTTTTCCTTCCCTGAAATACTTCCTAACTGCCTATCATGTGAATGAACTATGTTGGGCCTTGAGATAAACTTGAGACACAAGTAAGCAGAAGATACAAACCTTGCTCTCCAGAGCTTATGGTCTCATTGCAGGGCCCGGCGGGTGGAAAATGCAATCACAGTTAAAGAGTGTTAAATACAGGATTACCAGGAACAGAATCAGAATTGAAAAAAATCCCAGTATGGCCTTTAAGATGTTTAGGTGCTCAAAATCAATCACATAATCACAAAATGCAGAAAGTTGATGGCAACTTATATAAAAAAGATGAAAAGGTTTCAGCTGAGTAAAACACCATAAAAGCATAGAAGTCAACTAGTGAAATGGTTGTTGATAGCTAATCTAAATTAAGAGCAACAGTGTGTCCAGACCAAGGAAGATAATAATGCCACTATTCCATATCTAGAGTTAGTGGTGCTGCTTTATGAGGCTCATTTATGAGGAACATAACAAAACTGGAAGGGGGGCGGAGAGAGGGAAGGAAAGAAAGTGAGTGAAAGAGCATACATTCATGCTTGACAGTGGTGACAGTGATCTATAAAACATATATACAGAAAGACTGAAGGAACTAAAGACATTTGGCTTAAAAGAGGACTTGGGGTGAGTAGTGAACGGGGCAGTATATAAGAGTATGTAACAGTTGTGATGCCTCTGAGTTGGTAACACAGAGCTTAACTGTGCTGCATGGAAATAAAGGCCAATTTTGGCCCCATATGAAGAATTTCCAATGCCCTGGGCTTTCTAACACTGAACTATCTAGAAGAGGGGTAAACTCTATGGTGAGTAGTAATCAAGCAGAGATGGATGATCATTTGTTAAGAAAACCCTAGGAGCAATTCTTACACTTGGTAGAAATTGTAACATTTCTGAAGCTCTTCCTATCTTAGAAAAGCTTCTGGCTACCTTGTTAGCTGCAGGCAAGAATATTAAAAAGATAATAACCACCACAGCTACTTTATTTAAGAGCAGTTAACAATCTCAAAAAAGCAGAAAAGGAGTCAGGAATCAGCACTGAACTTCATGTAAGACCTAGAAGGCTCTGTGACTTTGAGATGACTGCCAAAAGTACTGGGAGGGAGTCTAATGATGGCCAATAACTAGCCTGACCACTCAAACAAAGCTCTTGCTATCCCCACTAGTCTCAGAGGTTGCCGTTTTTCCTTGCTGCCTTAATTGAAAGGAAATTTTTTTGAAGTCCCCTTTCCTCCAATCCTCTCCCCATTTAATTCTTTCAGTGCATGAAGAATGTCAAAACTTCAAGAATCTGCAATATTTTCCTGTATTCGGGAAAAGCACAGATGCTATTCCTACATAACAGGTTCATGAAATTTTTGGCTACATATTGAAAAGGGAAGATTGGCCTGATCTGATGGGTCTACTGGGAAGGGCTTACAGAGGAAATCCTGCAGACTGGCCTGGTCACCTTCCACAGGCCCCCTCACACTTCTAAGTTGTGCTGGATCTAGCATGTTTTTACCTGAGCCTTAGATTTGTGAAACATGTATAAACATATTTAATAAAAAATGAGCTCTGATAATTGTCACCATGAAATTTATAAGAACAGGAACAATGTAATAGTCAACTTTAAAAGTTTAGTTCTGGGAAGACAAGACTCAAGTTACACAAATGCCCTGTAAACTCAGGTTCAATCTTAAATCCTATCTTAAATGCTATGCCTGGAACATTCCATATTTAAGGATATAATCAGTGAACAAACATATGCTGAGAGGCTATTGTGAGCAAGAACCCATTTAGGTTCAGTGAAAGACAGATGCCTATCCTGGCCTTGCTAGGTTATGACTAATGCTGATTACTGCCATAGTCGGGATATAAGACAACCTGAATAACACTGTGTGGTTCTTACAGAAGTCTATATATTGTAGGAAGTGAAATTCAAATTCCTTCAATAGTACTTCCAATAGTGGTACTTGAAATAAAAACATGTTTCAGTCACATAAAACTGTCAGACTGAAGAAAGCATAAAGCAAAGGAATGTAGACTAATGTCAAACAATGAAACTAATGCTGAACAATTTTGTGCTTTGCAAGAGGTATCTATAGATACAACCTCCTTCGGATTGGTAACATTTGCATAGTCAAGGTATTTTTCTGGAAGCCAGTAAGATATTTCAGAAATTAGAGCTTTTAGGTAAAAAAAAAAAAAAACAGGCATGTTTTAAAAAATTATAAATTTAATTAAAAAATCTCCAAAGGTCATAGGTTATTACAATAACATAAGATAGGTCTTCCAAATTAAGAGAACAATGGATAAAATGACAGTGTTATGATATTTTGGAACGTATATTTTAGTAGGTCTTTAAAACAGATAGTCTCAATATGATAAAATTGCTTGCAAATTACCAACCCTTCCTCCTTTCTTTTGGTATAAAGAAATGAAAAGAGAAGGAAACTACCAAAAAGCAGTACCCCATACAATGTGTATTTCAGGTGGGTGAAAGCATTCAAAGGCTGATTTGTGAGTATGCTCATGGCGCATCACAGATCCCCAGTCAACTGTCCCTCCAAGGAGCCAGAGAAAAATTGGCTTTAGTTAACTATTGTTATTTATCTATCCAGCAAGCAGGGGAGATATATGGCCTGGTAAAAAAGGTCAACTAGACAAGAAAATCTGCATACTTTTGGGCTTTCAGCTAAGCTATATGCTAACTAAGCACATGGAGAAAACAGACTTGACTTACCTGCACTGCCGAGCTGTTTATAAAACCTGTACTCTAAATGAAGCTGTGGAGCACGTGATTTTATTGGTTCCTGAAACCCAAGAAGAGAAATTGTGATCAGATGTAGACAAATAAGATTTTTCCATTCCTAGGTTTTCAAAGTAAACCAGGGCTAAGACCACTTAATATTTTAGAGATGATATCCATATATGATAGCATTTTCTTACCACAATTTCTCTTTGAAAGCGCAGCTAGGGGAAGATGAAGCTGAAGTATATATACAATCCCTTCATGGATATTTAAGTACAAATGCTCTGCATGAGCCATCATTCAAGGATAGCTCCTTCACCATGAAGTATTCTCCTGAAATGGATTCTCCTAGGAAACCAGATGCCAAACCTTTTAATTAAAGACCAGCATGTATTCCCTGCCTGTTTTATTATGAATTTGGGATGATAAACAGTATTATTTCTTTAGAAAAATAATATATTTTGCTCAGAAGATGACTTCAAATACACAAAAATTAGGAAGAGACTAAAAATAATCTGGGATCCTATCATTTTAAAGAAAAGCACTATTAACATTTTGGTGAATGTCCTTCTAAATATTTACACATATATTTAGATATAATAGAGACTTGAAAATATATTTAAAATAAACGAGATCATACTATATTTTTTCTTCTGTGTCTTTAAATTCAATAACATAATGATGACATCTTCCCATGGCAATAAATAGCTTTATATAATTTTTTTATTTAAGTAGGCTCCATGCCCAATGTGGAGTCTGAACTCATCACCTTGAGATCAAGAGTCGTATGCTCTACCGACTGAGCCAGCCAGGTATCCCATAAAGCTTAACATAAATTTTAATGGCTATAGTATTCGCGTGTGTGTGTGTGTGTGTGTGTGTGTGTGTGTGTGTGTGTGTGTGTTCACATACACGAAAATTTTTGGATGATTTGACTGTTTTCAGTTTTCTTTATTATGAATAATCCTGGAGGAACATTATATGCATATGTATTTTTACACTCAAGAAAATTAAAAATTGTAAATGCAATTAAAATATGTGTCTTAAAAATAAAATATGTACCTTTAATCAATATGATGTTCAAGTCTGCAAAAATAGTGTTTTTAAGACCCTGGAGATAAAACAGCCAAACTACCACATTTTGCTCTACATCGAACTTTAAGAACTAGCTGGTTAATTATTCTGAACTGACAGTATACTTACTGGGCAACTACTTAAAAACAAAATCAAACATGTCCCTGGAAAGTAGATCTATGTACCCATTAGAATAGTTATTATCAAAACCATAGAAAATAAGTGTTCATGAGGATGTGGAGAAATTGGAGCCCTTGTCCATTGCTGGTGGGGATGTGAAATGGAACAGCTATTATGGAAAACAACATGGAAGTTTCTCAAAAAATAAAACATAGAATCACCATATGATCCAGCAATTCCACTTCTGCATATATACCTGAAAAAACTGAAAGCAGAGACTCAAACTGATATTTATATGCCCATGTTCATAGCAGTATTTACAATAATCAAAAGGTGGAAAAGACCCAAGTATCTAGCAACACATGAACAAAATGTGATTACATTTTGCTACACACACACACACACGCATGCACGCACACACAATATTATTCAGCCATGAAAATGAAAGACATTTGGACACATACTACAACATGGATGAATGCTGAAGACATTATGCTAAGCAAACTAAGCCAGACACAAAAGGTCAAATACTACATGATTCATGTATGAGATACCTAGAACAGTCAAATTTATAGAGACAAAAAGTTAAATGGTGGTTGTCAGGGGCTATGAGGGAGGACACGGAGAGTCAATGTTTAATACAGAATTTCAGTTGAGGAAGATGAAAAAGTTCTGGAGTAGGATTGTGGCAATGGTTGCACAACAATGTGAATGTACTTAAAGCTACAGAGCTGCACACTTAAAAATGGGTTAAAATGGAAAATTCTAGATATAATTCTTCAATAGATATATAATTTTTAAATTTTTTCTCCCACTTCATGTGTTGTCTTTTCACTGTATTCAGAGTCCTTTGATACACAAAAGTTTTTAATTTTTATAAAGTCCAATCAATCTCTTTCCTTGCTTGTGCTTTTTGTGTCATATCTAAAAAATCACTGCCAAATCCAATGTCATGAAGCTTTTCCCCTAAGTTTTCTTCTAAGAGATTTATAGTTTGGGCTCTGATATTTAGATCTTTGATCCATTTTGAGTTAATCTTTTATGTATGATGTAAAATAAGGGTTTGACTTCAATGCATGTGGATATCTGGTTTTCCTAACAACACTTGTGTAAAAAACTGTGCTTTCTCCAGTGAATGGTTACTTGTCCTTTTTTTAAGATAGGCTCAAAAGAAGGAGATCCCACAGTTTCCCTTGATAATTCATGCTGATGTTAAATACATTCCATGATTTCAAAGGTGTTTATATGTAGTTTAAATCTCCACAATTGAAACTTAAGCCTATTTCTCTTCTGTCCTCGACAAAATGAAAGAGCTCCACAATAACCAGTGAATACTATAACAAATACCCTCAAATAACAAAACTATTCAATCATTTTGTAGGGCTTCCTTTATACAGGCAAAGTAATTTCAATTCCTTTAGCCTTTCCTCACTGGTCCTATTTTTCAGTTCTTTGATCATTTTTGAAGGTTCTTCCTGAACCCACTTGTTTTCTATATTTTTCTTAAGATATAGAATCCATAAATCACAGAATTCAGAGGTTTCCTTGAAGTTATCTAATCTATCCCTTTGCTTCTAGGAAGGTTTTATCTAAATTGATTTAGGCAGGCTGAAATAGTTCATATTCCTAACGAGCTCCATGGAAGAACTCATATCCTTCTTTGACTATAAAATCAGCAATCATCAGAGTTGAACTTCAAGCTAAGTCAAAAGAAAAAGTACATAAGACTAATTATACTGTAAAGTCACTTCTTTATTCATTTACGTCTTCAAATAGAGAAGGATCACTCTTGAAAGTCTCCATTTGACTTTAGATCTTCCACTGTAGCACCAGTAAAGCAGCCAATTATGGAATCTGTCCTTCAGAAAAATCCCTAATAATTCACAAGGATCCAAACAGAAACAAGACAACAAATTAATAAGGAACCAGAGATTGATCTTTCTGGAGGGTGTTTTCTGGAGAAAGTCTTTGGATTCTGACAAACCACAAGGAGCAATGAATGAAAAAGCCACAGATCCTTCTTCAAACATAATACTCTAAAACTTCACAGTGGACACCTTGATAGGAAATACTCAATCTGATGTGGGGTAACTAAGCTAGCAGATTTAAAAAAGCAAAAACTCTTAAGAGTTAAAAGGCTGGGCGCCTGGGTGGCTCAGTGGGTTGAAGCCTCTGCTTTCGGCTCAGGTCATGATCTCAGGGTCCTGGGATCGAGGCCCGCATCGGGCTCTCTGCTCAGCAGGGAGCCTGCTTCCCCCTCTCTCTCTCTGCCTGCCTCTCTGCCTCCTTGTGATCTCTCTCCCGCTGTGAAATAAATAAATAAAAAATCTTTAAAAAAAAAAAAAAAGAGTTAAAAGGCTGAAAGTGGGCACAGATGTCACATATACTCAGACATAAGGAGCTCTTTATCACAGATGAAAGGACTTATACCCTTTAAGCCAACCCTTTAGCATATAATTGAAGCTTGGTGCTCTTCTGGAAGCACTATAAATAAAGTACATTATAAACACTGCATCTATGTCTTGTGGAAGGTGGCAAGATTAGCACCATGGAGGGATTTTTTTTTTTTAACAATTGTTAGAAAACTTCTGTTAAAAAGAACCTGAGAAATCTTGGTGATGGGGTAAAGGAAGGGCTCATTATACTAATTTATGTTGTATATGATTTTTAAAAATGGTTCCTAGAAATCTAAGAAACAAAAGCCCACAATGAAGATCCAAACTAAGTAGAAAGAAAACAGTACAAGCAGGGCTTCCTTATATTTCTGTGCCAGATGCTGATCACATTTCCACAGAGGGCTGGCTGTTTGCCAGAATCATGGTTATTCTGGAACACACATGTCTGCCTGAAATCCTAAACCGACAGCAGACGGCTACCTTGTAGGACTATAATGCTTAAGGCAAATTTTGCTGTTACAATGAAAAGAGCTCAATTACGGTCCTCGTATCTCCCATGGAGAACACAGCCCAACAGCAAGAGAGGAGGCCCATAGGCAAGATTGTTATCCTATAAAAAGCCTTTATTTAAGATTTATTTGCAAAAGAAATATGCTCCTGAGACAAACTATACTAGATGACATAAAGTCTAGTTTTAGTTTTCACTCTTGGCCATACAAAGTAGAATAAAGTTTAATAAACTATAAGTGAAACGCAGTGATCCATTATGTGAACAATATATTATAAGCTTATCTAACGAGGTTAACTCATATGAACTTGGAAGAAGAAATCTAGGGAGAAAAGATTGTCCCTATCAAAGACCCTCAAGAGAAGTCTTGATAAATAAAGGAACAATAACAAAGATACAGTATTGAAACAGTATTTTAAAGTGTTTCAGGAGCTACTTCTTCCTGTTACTAGTCCAACTTACCAAAGAAAAAGTAAAAAAAAAAGAGATGAACTAGGGAACAGTTTTATAGAACCAAATTCCTATAAATAAAAAAATACAGTTATTCTTTTGATATTCAATCTGAGAAAATATTTGGCCTGCATTGTTACAGGTATTACCTGTCTTACTGCTCCCATTTCTCCAACAAGAGTTCCAAGTCAACAAACAAAACACTTGGTTTCCTAGCAGTTACCTGCTCTAAGCCCTGCTTCCTGTCCACGTCTTTGTAGTGAAACCAATCTGATAACTGCCTGATAATTGTCTTCATAAGACAATGCTGACTTTTCTATAAACTGACAAGCTCAATCCAAACACAGCAGGTATGGATGTGGTAAGTGCAATTTGTTAGAAAAGAACAGCATTATCACAATTATCACAAGATACTTCCTTCAATCATTAACTCCTCTGTCTTCCAACTAATAAAACCCCAAACTGCGTGCAAATCCTGGGAAACTTACTAGGAAGACAAACATTTACACAGTATCGTAGAAACTAGTCATATGACATATTTCATATGACTACAAATGATTTTGTATTGACCTTAAATATAAGATAAAGAATTTTCTTCTAAAATTACCCTTCCTCAAAAATAACATATTTTTTTAAACAGGATGCTATTTTTAATGACCACGTTAGTTATTCGTAAGATTAGTATTGAAAAACCAAGTCAATTTTTTGTTTCAAATTTGAGCACAAGATTTTCACATGTGACAGCTTTTTAAGGCCATGATTTGATGATCAGATTTGGTTCTCTACTACTAAGTATACTAATGAATACCTTACATTTTAAAAATGGATTAGTCATAGCCAAGCAAAAGAAAGTGATAAAATTTCCGATGGCTTTATCTTTTAAAATAGCACTGTGAAAGTTATAAAATTCACAGAAATTACAAGTCTTACAGTGTCTTTCTTCCAGCTATTTTTTAATAACTATTTTTTGATTCACTGCTGCTGAAACTATACTTAGCATCATCTAACTACATAGCATTACACAGTATACAGTGATTAATCACTGTAACACTATATATGGTTGAAGCAAAGTGACTATGTGGGATCATATGCAAAGGAAAAAAAATTAGTATTTTTGTGAATGCTTACAACTATTTCCTATAAAAAAATATGTGAGGGTGAGAGCACCAAAACATAATTACCACAAATATAAACTTTACTCACCAGTTTGATAGCTACATATTCATTGGTGTAGAGATTTTTACCTAGGGGAAAAGCAGAATGTATATGTTTTAGTGACATTTATTTTGGGAAATGCAAAGCAAAATCTTAGCTTACAGGGTCATGAGAAAGGTCACATTCCCAATGCTATTCACATATATGAAACATGATTTATAAGTGAAAAGCTAAACAGAGATAATGAGACCCAGTAAGACAAGAATAGAAACCACTTGAGAATTTGGAAATTTAAGTTAGACGTGAGAACTTAAAAAAAAAACAACAAAACAAATTTCTTTTCTCTCACACACATTTTGTTATTTATTATTTCCCGACTATTAAACTATGAAACAAACCAAGAAATGCCAGAATGTCAAAGACACAAATTTTAACTCTTGGCACAATAAACACAAATCCTCAATTTTTTAAACTCACTAACAAATGGGAATTTTATATTATTTGTCACAGTATTTAGTGTCAACTTGGCAAAAAGGACAGTGTGAAATAAAACCAATTACTGCCCAATCCTCCTTTTGGAAGACTCATCTAAGTAGATGATTCTCAAAGCTATTGTGATTCTTCACCAGAACACTAGCTCTTTATGAACAGCTCTCCACCTGGCCAACACTTAGACTTCTCAAAGTTCTTCCTGCAGATATTAATGATTTTTCCTCTCAACTTTTCTACCTGTATAAATGGAATCAATATTCTCCTAGACACCTAAAGTAAGTGCCTGGAGTGAGGATGAGAAATGAAAGCAATTAACCACTTAGTAAGCCCACACTTCCTGCTGGGAACCTACCTACCCTCACCTGCCCATCTCTACTGATTCTTGAAGGCTAATTTTAATTCCTCCTGAGTGTTTCGTTATGGCATTGGACTTCACAATTCTTCTTAAATATTTGTCCTATCTTAATCAGCTAGATTATAAATATCTTGAGGGTAGGAATTTAATCTAATAGTTCTCTCAATGTCCTATGGTGCTTAAGACCATGTTCTACACATCTCAAAGGCACCCCAAACCTAATGAAAAGTTACTGGCACATATAGTATAACTACTGTTTAAATAATACATAGAAGTAAATGTTATATTTATACATATACACGCACATAAATGTACCAGTAAATATATCTGCATGGAAAAGGATATAGAAAGATGTACATTAAGGTATTAAAATGACTGTTTCTTACTATTTTCTGATTTTTATATAATATGGTTTGTTTTCATAATGAACAAAAAGCTGCCTGCAATATAAGTTCCTATTTTAACCAGGATCTAGACAACAGATGGCTCTTTGCAAACCATACCATTATATTTTTAATACTGTTATCAGGTTGCCAAGCACCTTTATGTCTCAAAGAGTACATTAATTTAGGAATAACTTCTGTCTGCAAATAACATAATAAAGAGGACCCTCAGATTGCTGGAGAAATACCTAAGAAACCATTTTAAGATGAACAACCTCTTTTTATAAAGAAGCAAAAGTAGAAAATAGGTATTTTTTCTCTATTTATTAATTGCATGTTTCTAAAAGTTAATTTGTTTCTGTTTAATCCTCTCACCAAAAACATTTTTAAAAATATATTTGATGAGGGCGCCTGGGTGGCTCAGTGGGTTAAAGCCTCTGCTTTCGGCTCAGGTCATGATCTCAGCGTCCTGGGATCGAGGCCCGCATCGGGCTCTCTGCTCAGCAGGGAGCCTGCTTCCTCCTCTCCCTGTCTCTCTGCCTGCCTCTCTGCCTACTTGTAATCTCTCTCTCTGTGTCAAATAAATAAATAAAATCTTAAAAAAAAAAAAAAAAAATATATTTGATGAGATTGTGAAAAAGATACTAATAACTGGCAAAGGATAGTTGAAGTAGAAACAGCCAACAGAGGCAGATTAAAACTCCAACTTAGCAGAGCATCTCGTATCTGTGTGGATTCTCTATATGCACAAAACTAAAATTTATTTTCTCCAAAGACAGGGGTGGCACCCGGGTGGCTCAGTGGGTTAAGCCTCTGCCTTCAGCTCAGGTCATGATCCCAGGGTCCTGGGACTGAGTCCATGATGGGCTCTCTGCTCAGCTGGGAGTCTGCTTCTCCCTCTCCCTCTGCTCCTCCCCCAATTATGCTTGCCCTCGCTCTCTCTCTCAAATAAATAAATAATCTTTTCTAAAAAAACAAACAAAAAAAAAACTTCCAACTTGGCCACAGGCTTCTCCCACACCAGATGCAATACTGCATAAAGATTTTTCAGGACAGCCCTTCCTGGCACAGTATAAGCACTGTTATTATGACCCAAAACCAATTTTGGCACAAGGCTGACCCTAAGAACTTAGTATCACTTAGAGGAAAAAGGTCAAGTTTAAAATTGTAAACATGTTTAGGAGTCTTGATGAATTGGACACCATCCCCTTTCCCCCTGCCCAGCCAATTTTTTTTTAAAGATTTTATTTATTTATTTGACACACAGAGAGAGATTACAAGTAGGCAGAGAGGCAGGCAGAGAGAGGAGAGAGGAGGAAGCAGGCTCCCTGCTGAGCAGAGAGCCCGATGTGGGCCTCGATCCCAGGACCCTGAGATCATGACCTGAGCCGAAAGCAGAGGCTTTAACCCACTGAGCCACCCAGGCGCCCCCAGCCAATTTTTTTAACAGTAAGAATTCCTATGGGGAGTAGAGGCACCAAAATTCACCCCTTACTCATTTAAAGTACAACATGACTTTACTGTCAAAGAATTAACTTAACCTTTGAAGTACATGCTTAACCTAACAGATCTTCAATTCAACAGATACAACATTTAAGTGAAGTAAGGTGGTGATGTAAGTGTAAGAAACCTAGATTCTGATCTGTGAGCAAGAAAAAAGAAGGCAATTTAGGAGTTCTCAGGGAAGAAATTCTTTTCTTTCTTTCTTGCCCTTATCTACTCCCCCTCCCCCACCCCGGCTAGAGTCTTAAAAAATGAGTTGGATTTTAATAGATGAAGAAGGGGAAAAGGCATCCCAAGGCAAAGAAACTGTATGAGAAAACAAAAAAGCGATGAAATAGATGGTATAATCTAACAATGATAGGTGACCTGGGAGTAGATGGGAGTATAAGTTGCATCATGAGGATCAGGATGCAGCAGAAATAGGCAAAGAGTGGTTAGGGTACCAGAACAGACTAGAAAAGTAAGGCTCAGGCCACATAGGAAAAATCCTCAATGCCATCTTAAAGTTTAAAACAAAAAGGTTTTGTAGGGTAGTGACATGATCAGATCTGTGATTCTGAATAACCATTTGTGACTTTCTAGTTCATAAACGATGAACTAGAAAAATAAGAGACTAGGGGTGCCTGGGCAATGCAGCTGGTTAAGCCTCTGACTCTTGGTTTCAGCTCAGGTGGTGATCTCACTGTTTTGAGATCAAGCCCTGCACCGGGCTCCATGCTTAGTGAGGAGTCTGCTTAAGATTCTGTCTCCTGTTCCTTCTGCCTCTCCCCTCAATGCACGCGCTCTCTCTCTCTCTCTCAAATAAATATTAAAAAAAAAAAAAAAACAAGGAAAGAAAAGTAAGAGACCAAAGGTAGGGGAAAGCATTTGTACACTTAATCCCCAGCCTATGCAGGTATCAGACATCTAACACTCAGTTCTCACCCTGCAGAGACTGTATTCTATCTCCTCACTCAGGGCCTTGCACAGGTGGCTCATTTATTAAATTAATCACATAATGTGATGAGTTAAAAGAAAAATATGAACAAGTCAATACAGGAGCTTGGATGAGGGAGGGTAAAGCATTTGGCCACAAGTGGCATTTGAGGTGAGCCTTGAAGGGCAAACAGAGGAGACAATAAAGAGTATATAATAAAATACTAATTTGAATAGTGAGGTGGAAACATGATAGAAATTGTGTAGAATCGGATATACTCTGGGTAGACCAATATGAATGGAGCACAAAGTACATGGACAGAAATGGTGAGAAGTAAAGCCAGAAAGATCCAATAGGGACAGGTGAATAACCCTGAATGCCAGCTTCTGACTCGAAGGTATACACAACCACGTGTAATACGTGGAGACTTGTCAGGGCATAAGCTACACAAATAAGACATAATTTTCCTAGATCTTCACTTTTCTTTGAAGATTTGGGGAAAAATTTTTTTTATAGTTAAACAAAAGTTATTATAGAAATTGCACAGATTGGGCGCCTGGGTGGCTCAGTGGGTTAAAGCCTCTGCCTTCGGCTCAGGTCATGATCTCAGGGTCCTGGGATCGAGGCCCGCATCGGGCTCTCTGCTCAGCAGGGAGCCTGCTTCCTCCTCTCTCTCTCTGCCTGCCTCTCTGCCTACTTGTAATCTCTCTGTCAAATAAATAAATAAAATCTTTAAAAAAAAAAAAAAGAAATTGCACAGATTTCATTTGAAGAAAAAAAATCCAAGAGTTTAAGAAAATCCCAGGCACTTGTGGATGTGCTTCTTCCAGAGTCCATGGGGGTCTCACTAATCAGTGGGGAAACTTTTTCTCATTTTCCCTATGTTCAGCTGGGCAGCCCAGTTTTCACAATGTATTTCATTTCCATCTCTTATGAACCAGGTGATGCCAGGGAAAGAGGTGATTTAACCATTCAACTGCTTCATATATAGACTTGCCATTAAGTTCTGTTTTTACTCCTTCTGCATCCTTACTTTCTGAGTTCCTAGTGTCTCCAATTCTTGAGCTTAACTAGTGTATGTTGTATTACAAACTGGCCTAACCTTTCAGTCATCAGCTTTCTCTGGACTGCAAAGTCAGTCACCACTTAACTATCTGCTTTCCAGCTTCCAAAATTTGTTAACATTTCTCGCCTGTTTTCCTCTTCTCTACTGTATTTTTTGTTTTTGGTTCTTTGTGGTTTTATGACTTAAAAGGTCAAAAAGAATGTTCAACTCATCTTCTTATCCCTAGCAACAAACATAGTATTTGATATGTAATAGGTTACAGTTGCTAGTTGCAGTGAACCAAATTAACTTTACAGAGAAGGTTCTTCTGAGAAAGTTCTAGGGTAATAAAAAAAAAAGAAGTCTAGTTTACAATCAGATATGGATAATCCTGAACACAAATACAAGAGTTTTCACTTCCTTATTCAGTTTGCTGTGAAACCAACAAAGGTCTTGTGCTAAAAGAAAGAGCATAATGGTGAAATACTGATTATTAATCTGGCCCCAAAGTATAAAATAAAAGAGAGAATACCTAGAAAGAAGACAAAGGGGAAGCTTTGATAGCAGAACACTTAAAAAAATAACATCTACCACACACAGTATGATTATGAGCATTACATGAGTTAGAATATGTGAAACTACTTTATAAACTGCAAGGTGCTAGATAAACCTAATTTTTATTACCTCTTTTATTATTGCAGGGTATGGGCCAATATTTCCTGGCAGAAAACAACTTAGAAAATACAATTTATAATCAAGGCATTTCAAAGAAAAAAACTAATAACCTTTGGTTCATATGTAAATGTGAGGGATAAGGAAAAGAGAAGGGTCAAAAATGATGTCTCTATTAGTGGAGAACAGAAAGAGAACCAAGAGAGGAAGCACTCTTTCACTCTACTACGATGATGCCTCCTTCCAAGTTCCCACTAAATAAACCTAAAAGTAATACAACAATTACAAAACATCGCTCAGCTTCAACTTTCATACCTATATTAAAAAAATATAATCACAGAAACATAATGAATGAGACAGCCTATATTAACACGAAATGTGATGGCTGATACATCACAAAATGCTGGCTTGTGTTTGCTTACTTTCTCTGGGGGCACCAAAAGAACTGAACACATGTCACCCTCTTACCAAGCAATCATCCTTATTCCTAAGAGGCAATGGAGGTGACTGGATAATTCTCTTGAGCTATGCATCACTCAAATGAATTCCTCTGCCAGAGGGCATCATTAAGACTGAACAGGCCAACACAAAATGCAGCCATGTGGAAAGCTAGACAATCACTCAGCCACTATCCTCCTCAGTGATATATGTACTCAAAAATTTTGCTCTGAAAGAATTACAAAAATAGAGGGTTAAAATCCTGCCCATTTAAAATGAATGAGTGCTTCAGCTAAAATGTATTTATTAAGTATATATATTTAAAGCATTATCAATAACTGTGAGAAAGGCAGGCAGTTTAATGGACAGCAAAATACCATCAATGAGATGGCACAATCCCAAGCACTCAAAGCTTTTAGTATCTGTTGCATAAAATCCACAATGCTTCCCACGCTCACTTCCTGGCTCCGAGTTCTTTTATTGTTAATGGAAATGAAACTGCATTACATAGTAGCTTCTGGAGCTTTACATCTAAACTCAGCCCTTTTGAAGCAGCAGTCCTGGATGTGATGCTGCCCATAAAACCCACTGCATGAAGACTTCCTATCGCAGTAAGTCACCTACAGAGACAACATTTACCGTAAGCTTCATCAGACACAGCATTATTTCAAAGAACCAGCAGGTCTCAGTTCTCAGAGTCACACTGATAAAGGAATATACAGCCTCAGGTTCCCAGTTTAGTTAGATCTCCAGCTGTCACATTTTCTTGCCCTAAAGTGAAAGTAGTACATTTATAAATTACTACCTAGAACTTGTAAAAAAAAAAAATCCAGCCAAATGAACTTGGGGTACTTTTGTGTTAAAACAAGAAACCACTTTTATGTAACTCAGATTGGTTACCATGTCTATTTAGGGTAAAGAGGACAGACTGGCCTAATGCCTCCACCACCCAGAGAACATCTTTTAAAACAGGCAGTATGATTAGGGGTAAGAGGATAACAAAATGGCACTACAACTTTAAAGAAAAAAGCCACAAGTCTTTTTCATTTTTATTAATTTAATTCTACTAGTATATTAGTATACTGTGCAGAAATAGTTCCCAAATGGTTAGCAGTTAACAGCAAGAATAAAATTGCCCCTTTTGCTAAATTTTTTGAAGGACTTACTTATCAATCAATATCAATAGTATATTATTTAAAAAACTTATTAAATCTTAACACTTCTGACAGCATAGAGCATGTTTACTATTAATATGCAAAAACATGTCTATTTTATTTATTTTATTTTAAAGATGTCTATTTTAGACAATTTTAAAATGTTTCCTCAACTGCAGGACATGATCCATTAGTAGAAATAAATAAATACAGGGGGTCCTGACCAACATGCTCTTTAAAGAAAAACAGTGCAAAATAAAAAAATACAGTACATCACACTTAGCAAGAGTATGATTTCATGAAATGTTTGCTGTAGATATACATACATATTAAATTGTGAATGCATTGGATCACAATACAATTTATTTAGTGTGGGTCATAATAAAAAAAATAAAAGCCATCAGTAAAAGCCTTCCAGGGACACCTGGCTCACTCAAGTGGCAGGGCATGCGAATCTTGATCTCGAGGTCATGAATTCAACCAAAACAACAATATACTCAGGAATAAACCTAACCAAAGAGGTGAAAGACCTGCACTCTGAAAACTATAAGACACGGATTAAAGAAATTGAAGATAACACAAAAATGGACAGCAAAATACCATCGGATTCCATGCTCACGGATTGGAGGAACAAATATTGTAAAAATGTCTATACTACACAAAGCAACCTACAACTTTAATGCAATCCCTATCAAAATACCATCAGCATTTTTCACAGAGATAGAATAAATAATCCTAAAATTTATATGGAACCACAAAAGACGCCGAATAGCCAAAGCAAAAAAGAAAAAAAAAAAAAAAAGTAAAGCTGGAGGCAGCACAACTTCAGACTTCAAATTATATTACAAAGCTGTAGTAATCAAAACAGTATAGTACCAGCACAAAAATAGACACATAGATAAAAGAAACAGAATAGAGAACCCAGAAATGAAACCACAACTATCTGGTCAATTAATCTTGGACAAAGCCAGAGAGAATATCCAATGGGAAAAACACAGTCTCTTCAACAAATGGTGTTGGGAAATTTGGACAGCAACATGCAAAAGAATGAAACTGGACCACTTTCTTACACCATACACAAAAATCAATTCAAAATGGATTAAAGATCTAAATGTGAGACTTGAAACCATTAAAATCCTAGAGGAGAACATAGGCAGTAACCTCTGTGGCTGAAAGAGGTCTAGAACTTCTTTCTAGATATGTCTCTAGAGGCAAGAGAAGCAAAAGCAAAAATAAACTATTAGGGCTTCATCAAAGTAAAATGCTTCTGCACAGTGAAGGAAAAAACAAAACAAAAAAGGCAGCCTACAGAATGGGAGAAGATATTTGCAAATGACACACCTGATAAAGGGGCAGTATCCAAAAATCTATAAAGAACTTATCAATCTCAACACCCAAAAAATGAATAATGCAATTAAAAAATGGGCAGAAGAAATGAACAGACATTTCTCCAAAGACATCCAAATGGCCAATAGACATATGAAAAGATGCTCCACATCACTCATAATCAGGGAAAAACAAATCAAAACTACAATGAGATACCACCTCAACTGTCAGAATGGCTAAAATCAACAACACAGGAAACAACAGGTGCTGGTGAGGATGTGAAGCTTATACTGTTGGTGGGAACACAAGCTGATACAGCTATCCTAGAAAACACCTGGAGGTTCCTCAAAAAGTTAAAAGTAAAACCACCCTAGGATCCAGCAATCACACCACTAGCTACTTATCCAAAGAATACAAAAATACTAATTTAAACAGATACACATACCTGATGTTTATATAGCATTATCTACCATAGTCAAATTATGTAAACAGCCCAAGCATCCATCAAAAAATGAATAAAGATGTGGTATAGGGGCGCCTAGTGGCTCAGTCAGTTAAGTGTCTGCCATCAGCTTGGGTAGTGATCCCAGGGTCCTGGGATCGAGCCCTGCAAAGGGGTCCCTGCTCAGCGGAGAGCCTGCTTCTCTCTCTCCCCCTGAAGATCCCCCTGCTTGTATTCTCACACTCTATCAAATAAAGAAAATCTTAAAAAAAAAAAAAAGATATGGTATATACATACATATATAATGGAATATTACTCAACCATAAAAAAGAATGAACTCATGCCATTTGCAATGACATGGATGAAACAACAGTATTATTATGTTAAGCATAATATATATCATATATTTTATATAAATATAAAATATATAAATTTATATAAATATAAAATATATAAATTTATACAAACATATGTAAATCATATAAAAATTTTATATAAATATAAAAATATGTAAATGATATATAAATAATATATAAATAAGTCACTTAGAGAAAGACAAATACTATATGGTCTCACTCATATGTGGAATTTAAGAAACAAAACAAGCAAAGAGAAAAGAGAGGGGAGGAGGCAACCAAGAAACAGACTCTTTTTTTTTTTTTAAAGATTTTATTTATTTATTTGACACAGAGAGATCAGATCACAAGTAGGCAGAGAGGCAGAGAGAGAGAGAGGAGGAAGCAGGCTCCCTGCTGAGCAGAGAGCCCGATGCGGGCCTTGATCCCAGGACCCTGAGATCATGACCTGAGCCGAAAGCAGAGGCTTTAACCCACTGAGCCACCCAGGTGCCCCAGACTCTTAACTATAGAGAACTGATGGTTACCAGGGGAGCTGGGTGGCAGGATGGGTGAAATATGTGATGGGGATTAAGGAGTGCACTTGCTGCAATGAGCAGCAGATGTTGTATGGAAATATTAACCACTGTATTGTACACCTATAATGCCACACTGTATGTTAACTAACTGGAATTTAAATAAAATACGTATCTAAATGAAAAAAATTTTCAAATAAAAGCCTTCTGAAAGTAGTTTCAATGATCTCAACTTGAGTCAGTGATAGGCGTAGTTTCCCTGACTTTCCTAAACTATTAAACACAATTTTATGATCAACCTGTTAGTCAGAAAAATGAGGGGTTTCCAGCGGCTCAAAGTCTGGAATGAGGCTCAGTAGAGTAAGGTAAAAGAGGAGGGGAGTATCTTTTATAAATGGGGTCAAAGAAAGACACATTTACCCCATTTCAAGAAGGTGAGCCTGTGAATACTTACAGAGGTCAAGGATTTGTTAAGCAAATGTGTAAAACTGTCTATATCACAGTGGTAAGAAAAAAAAAATTGGAGGGGCACCTGGGTGGCTCAGTGGGTTAAAGCCTCTGCCTTCCGGTCAGGTCATAATCTCAGGGTCCTGGGATTGAGGCCTGCATTGGGCTCCCTGCTCAGCAGGGAGCCTGCTTTCTCCTCTCTCTCTGCCTGCCTCTCCGCCTACTTGTGATCTCTGTCAAATAAATAAATAAAATCTTAAAAAAAAAAAAAAAGAAAAAACTGGGAAGCATGATACTATGAAGCAGAAAAATATTGAAGTACTTTTATTTCTTTATGTAAAATTTTAAAGTTATGTAACGATTACCCCATGTAACCTCACCCAACTTCAATAAGTAAATTATTTTGAAGCAAATCCCTGGTATTCTATTTAATTAATATTAACTTTAAATATTAAATAAGTAAATATTATTTTATTAATAAATATTTCATTATGAAATAGTTTGGGTTTTTTTATATTTTTACTTATTTGACAGAGAGAGACACAGCAAGAGAGGGAACACAAGGAAGGGGAATGGGAGAGGGAGAAGCAGGCTTCCTGCCAAGCAGGGAGCATGACACGGGGCTCGATCCCAGGACCCCAAGATCACAACCCAAGCCGAAGGCAGACACCCAACCACTGAGCCACACAGGCACCCCTCCTTAATAGGTTTGAAGTAGTTCTTCAAAACAGGCAGATTACTTGCTTTGGAAAACCTCTGCAATATAAATGTGGAAAATTAAAAGACCAAATGGAGACTCAGGGATAAGGAGAAGGTTATAGCACCAGTCAGACATTTCAGCAATTCAGGAAGAAAAATTCAGGTAGTCCTTTGAAAAGCAAAAGGACTGAGTGAAAAAAGACAAGTATGAACAGAGTTCAAGGTAAAGCAACTGACTCTAGAAAAACTAAAACCACAGACTGTCAATGATTTGAACTTGATCATCAGGTAAAAATAGTCTACTATTAATATTTTTTTCTTTTGTTGTCTTATCTAAGAATCCACTGTCAAATCTGAGGGCATGAAGATTTCGCATTATTCTTCTAAGGGTTTTATAGTTTGGCTTCTTAAATTTAGTTCTTTGATCCATTTTGGGTTAATATTTGTAAATGGCATGAGGTAGAAGTTCAACTATCCAGTTGTCCTAGCACTATTTGTTGAAAAAATTATACTTTGCCCGCTGGTTGAAAAGAAATGGACCACAGATTCATATCTGATTCTCAGTTCTGTTCCACTGACCTATTACATCTATTTCAATGCAAGTATCACTGGTATAAAATCACTACTGCTTTGTAGTAAGTTTCAAAATAAAAAAGTCTGAGTCATTCAACATTGTTCTTGCTTTTCAATGCTGATTTGGCTTTTATGCATACCTTGCAACTCCTTATGAATTTCAGGATCAGCCTGTCAATTTCTGCAAAGAAGTCAGCTAAAATTCTGACAGGGACTGTGTTGAACTGGAGATCAATTTGGGGAGTACTACCATCTCAACAATATTAAGTCTGCTCTCTGAATATAAATGTTTTTCTATGTATTTAGGTCTTCTTTAATTTCTTTTAATATTTTATAGTTCTCAGAGTATAAGTTCTATATTCATTTTGTTACATTTATTCTCTTTTGATTGTATTATAAATAGAACTGTTTTCTTAACTTCATTTTCAGATTAAACATAGACACTTTTGCTTAATAATACTTTGGACCTCTTCCTCATGACCCATTCCTAGAAGCATATTATTTCTTTTAATTAGAGAAGTATTAGGGGGTGCTTGGGTGGCTCAGTCGGTTAAGCATCTGACTCTTGATTTTGGCTCAGGTCATGATCACAGGGTCGTGAGATCCCGTCCAACAACAGGCTTCACACCCAGTGCAGAGTCTGCTTGAGATTCTCTACCTTTCTCTCTCCTTCTGACCTTCCCCCTGATCACACACTCTCTAATAAACAAAATCTTAAAAAAAAAAAAAGTATTAGTATCTCTTAAACTAGGGAACTCTTTCATATAAATGAACTTCCCAGATTAGTGACAATAAAAGTTAAAAAGTTAAAAAGTAAATCACTTACAATAAAAATGTTTCTGAAGTTTCAGTCTTCATAAAGAGTATCTGGTGCTCATTTTGGTAGCACATATATCAGAATTGGAATGATACATAGATTAGCATGATCCCTGTGCAAGGATGACATATAAATCTGTAAAGTGTTTCATATTTTTACAAATTTCCAATTATAAAATAAGTAATGGGGATATAATGTATAGCATGGTGACTACAGTAAATAATACTGTTGCTTATTTATAATTTGTTCAGAAAGTAAATCTTACAAGTTCTCATCATAGGAAAAAAATTTTGTAACTATGTAGGATGACAGATGGTAAATGGACTGACTTTGAAGATCATTCTGCAGTATATACAAAAATATCAAATCATTTCTTGTACACCTGAACCTAATGTTACATGCCAATTATACCTCAATTAAAATAATTTTTTAAGATTTATTTATCTTAGAGAGAGAAAGAGCACACAAGTGGGGTGAGGGGCAGAGGGAGAAGGAGAATGAATCTCAAGCAGACTCACCAAAGAGCACAAAGCCCACGATGGGGCTCAATCTTACAACCCATGAGATTATGACCTGAGCCAAAACCAAGAGTCAGATGCTTAACCAACTGAGCCATGCAGACGCCCCTAAAAAATTTTTTTTCAGAATAAAAAAAAAAGGACAGAACATCTGGATTTTTTTTAATGAATCTGATCAAGACGAGTAATAGTTATATTATGTCACTTGAATGATACTTTTAAAGGTTAATGAAGTATGTAAGGCTGCCTAGACTGCTCTGTTTTATGTACTCTGTCCCCTCCCTTGCTATCAGTCTGCTAGTGATTACTTTATAATACCCTTCTCCTGTATTTCTACTGTATGGGAGACTAAGAAAATAAACTTGTAAGAAATGCATATAAAATATGAAGACAGAAGCTTTAAGGAAAAGACTGTAGTTCTAAAATACGGAAACTTTTGGGTACATAGATCCTAAGACACCTATTTTAGCTGTTAAGACATTTAAAAATTTTTATTGTTATTTTGGTTTGTTTGCTAGTCTTCAGCTTTGTTCCAGAGAGCTAGAACTTAAGAAAAATGATACCATATGCAGTTTTAGTATAACATGGCTAAAAATTTCAGCAAATTTACAATTTTATTTTACCTTAACATACTCTAAATTTTTGTGAAAAAATAATCGAATTTCTGAAAATATAGATATTTTAGAGTATCTGTAGGAAATTGCACTTGTATCATAGATGTATAAATTTCCTGTGCAATATATAAAAACACAACTAATCTTATTCAGTAAGCTATAGAGGATTATGTTATATTTCTGATAATAATCTTTTTATGAAAATGTTTGTTATTTACTTATAATAATAATAAAATCTACAAGTAACCAGAAGCCCAATTATACGGTAACAGTTGTGCTAATCCACTTGATTAAAAGGAATATAGCTGTTAAACTTGTAATCATGAAAATCACATTAGCACTTTAGTAAATAAAAAAGCAGAATCCCAAAGCATATCCAACCTTGTTTAACCAAGGTGCATATATATGTATACACTCACTCCATATATGTACACACTCACTCCATATATGTACATACATATACACATGACAGAACAAAGATTTTGCTCTACTTTCTGTGATGTTACAATTCTGTCTACCAAAACAAACAAAAACAATACAAAACTACCTTCATGATTTGGAATTTCTGGATCTTCAAATCCAAACCATCTAATTATTATTTAGATTTTTAAAAATTTTTATTTAGATTAATGAATCTCTGAAGTAGTTTATAAAATAAATAGAAAAGGTAGCATTACAACCTCAAAAAGACATGTTAACTTTTAGTTTCATGGCTGAAACATTATTCTAAACTACCCAAGAGAGCCCTTTAATCACAGGAACACAGAATTACTTAAAATCACAAAGCATTTACTATTGAAAAACCATCCAAACTTAAAAAAACTCCCACTATTATTCTTTACCTACCAGTACTACTGGATAAAAAAGATTGTTCTGTGTTTTTTAACAGTACAAAAAACTAGAGGTGCCTGGATGGCTCAATTGCTAAGCGTCCAATTTTTGATTTCACTCAAGGGTCATGATAGTGTCATGGATCAAGCTGGGCTCTGTGCTCAGCACAGAATGTGCTTGTCCCTCTCCCTCCCCCAACTTGTGCTCTCTCTTTCTCTCAAATAAATAAATAAAATCCTAAAAAAGTATGTAAAAAATTAAATACCTTTCAATTTTTTAAGAAAAATTATACTTTTTTTTGTGGTAAGAGGGAATGAGATCAGAAGTTCTTATTAATTTATGCTCTCCAAGCAAGGGGGAAAGATGACATGTAATGACTTTCCAGGTTTTTTTGCTACCTACAGAATAAAAGTGCAAAATCTACATCATGGCCCACACCTAGTCAAGAACAGACTGCTGACATCTCTAGCCTCACTTCCCCTTATTCAAATTAAAAGCTCAAGGCAGGGCGCCTGGGTAGCTCAGTGGGTTAAAGCCTCTGCCTTCAGCTCAGGTCATGATCTCAGGGTCCTGGGATAGAGGCCCACATCCGGCTCCCTGCTCGGCAGGGAGCCTGCTTCCTCCCCTCTCTCTGCCTGTCTCTCAGCCTACTTGTGATCTCTCACTCTGTCAAATAAATAAATAAAATCTAGGGCGCCTGGGTGGCTCAGTGGGTTAAAGCCTCTGCTTTCGGCTCAGGTCATGATCTCAGGGTCCTGGGATCGAGGCCCGCATCGGGCTCCCTGCTCAGCGGGGAGCCTGCTTCCCCCTCTCTCTCTCTGCCTGCCTCTCTGCCTCCTTGTGATCTCTCTCCCTCTGTGAAATAAATAAATAAAATTAAAAAAAATCTTTAAATAAATAAATAAATAAATAAAATCTTAAAAAAAAAAAAGCTCAAGGCAGAATAAGGTACAATGTTTATAATGTCCTCCTCCACTCTGATTTTACTCTAAGTTCCAAAATACACACTTTGCAAAAATAAAAATAATAACTAATTAGCCAATGTTTTCCCTCCTCACCTCCCAGAAAAATCCCTGAAGATTAAAGTTGGGAATGGTCCACTATAGAAACTAAATAATGTTACTTAAAAGATTTTTGGCTATCATTTTATACTTTATATTTCTTTTCCTAGTAACAGGTAATTGTACTAAATGCCAATGACTACCACCTTTGGAATGAGATGGTCTAATGCCGTTTTAATTTTCTTATCTCACGTGGTATTTCAACCACACACTTAAGTGTCAGGTGGTGAGATTATATAGTATAGAATGGAAATAAACTGGGATGTCCAGATCTGGGCTCTGGTTTCAACTGTGTGGCAAACTAGTTTATTTTACCTTGACCAAGTCATTTAGTCTCTAATCTCTCTCATCTTTAAAATGATGAAGGTTGGACTACACAATGCCAAGGTTTCTTACAGGCCAAAAACTTAAGTAACGCTTACTTTTGCTGGTCTGGACTTTATACAGCACTAATGATGACAACAATCCACTAATAAATTATCTTTGTTGGTTAAAACAACTACAAGTCTAAACTATCTTAGCAGCTAGCTCATATTTTTATATGTCACTAGAATATCTCAAAAGTCTGTCAAGTAAATGCCTTGCTGAATAAAAATGTGTAACACATAGAGATAGCTGACTTAAGATGGTAGCTAAAAAAAAAAAAGAGGCATTTAGCTCTATTCGTCTCCAAAACCCCATTGAAATGACCCCCCCCCCAAAAAAAAGAAGAAAGAGAAAGTAGGGGAGAAAACAGCAGACTGAAGATGTCAACCTTCCGAAGTACTGAACAGACAAGACCTGAGAAAGCAGATGTATCCCACAGAGGAGAATCTTAATGCTAAGACTGCCTAATGATATTGAGAGAAAGTTTACAATTCCACTGGAAACTTGAGAAGAATTAATGAAAGATA
The DNA here is from genome assembly GCA_002007465.1 of Ailurus styani. NCBI lineage: Eukaryota > Metazoa > Chordata > Mammalia > Carnivora > Ailuridae > Ailurus > Ailurus styani. The sequence goes on along the minus strand of LNAC01000018.1, from coordinate 5,882,699 downwards.
TGTGAATAACTAAGAAAATTCTTTAAAAATCAAGTATCAGTAATGTTTAATTCTGAGGGAAGGGGGATGAATATGTACGTGAATGAAAATATAATAGGTGCTCTCATAGCTCAGTTGTGAACAATATTTTCACAACCGTAACCCTATAAATGTAGAAAAATAGTTTAAACAAAAAGTATAACATAAGTATGATGGGAGAATATGGGGAGTGACTGGCATGGTGTATACCAGAATAAAAAATAATCTTTAATAACACTTAGAAGAAAGGAGATGTCTAGAGGACATTGTTAAAGGAGTTGAAATGCTTGCCTGTAGAGATCAGGATTTCACAACCTATGCTATATGATTGTTTTCATTAAAATCAGATTATAAAAGGGGCGCCTGGCTGGCTCAGTTGGTAGAGCGTGCGACTCTTGATCTCAGGGTTGCGAGTTTGAGCCCCACACTGGGTGCAGAGATTACTTAAAAAATAAATTAAAACTTAAAAAATTAGATCATAAAAATATATATGTCTATAGCATTCTCTTGCCCTAGTAACCCCAACTCAGGAAAAAACTGGATTAATCTATCATGATCTGCTCTTTGAGAGTCCACTATGATTGGCAGTAAGTTCCACTTCCTTTGATAAAAGCTTTGCCTTTTTGGAAAAGTCTAAATTCAGGCAGTTTTCTCCTTAGGATGCATGATGGCATCACATAAATACTGATTCTGAACTCTCCTCATAATCAAATCCCAAATCACCTTCATTTCATAATCCTGCTCACACAATTCCAGAGTGGTTTTAGCAATCCTCAAAACTTCATCATTAAATTTTCCTGATAAACTAGCCAAGATGCATAATCCTGCAAGAATCCTATCTACTGGGCGCCTGGGTGGCTCAGTGGGTTAAAGCCTCTGCTTTCGGCTCAGGTCATGATCTCAGGGTCCTGGGATCGAGGCCCGCATCGGGCTT